>CM075426.1:14237192-14765192 GCA_037832385.1 Rhizophora apiculata
AATAAGTTTTGAATTTCTTCCACCAAATGAATTAATAAATGGATGACTCTATTAATGTAATAAGGTGTGTGATTTAACAAATCTATAATTAGGACAAAGATAGTTACAAGATTTCCTCCCTCAACATTAATGACTAATACAAAAGTTACTTACTCATGTAAGAGGTTTTGAACTTTCTTATACAGATGTCATAGGCTATATAAAGGGCTCATACTTTCCCTCAACTAAGCTAAATAAGGTATTAGCTGAGTTCCAAGGCCTTTATGGATATGTGTAATCAAGGTTATAATACAAATAACAATTGTAAATGCCATAATAAGAAAGATAAATAGTTAAAACATCAAATAGAAGATAAATAATAAGCATACTAATAAAAACAAGTTGAAGTAGCTTGACTCTTAAAAGATCCCTAATGGAGTTGCTAAATTGTCACAACATACCTTCAGGAAGGAAATTCTATAAATATGGAAATGTTGTGCCTATGTGGACCTCGGGCTTTAGATGTAACCTAAGTCTTTTTAATGATTGACTTAGAGTTACCACCAACTATTTAAGGTGTAATGGGAAAACCATAAACTATCAACTCAAAATACTACCCTATCTTCTAAATTGATTTAACTTAGTCTACTTTACTAGAATTTATTAGGGTTTAGGAGTATTGTTACATCTAATAGAGTTTAAAACCAACCTAGACAATCATTACAAGCAATAGTACCATTATTCGCTTGACTTTACTTGTATGCTTCTTCCTACTTTAAGATGTTATTTACTTTTTCTCTCTCTTAAGCATGTGTGATACTATTTGTCAAGGATGCACAAACTAGCATTATAAGAAATTTAGATATAAATGAAGTTTAAAGAAAAGATAGGATATTTTTATATAGGTCTTATGCTCTAAAGAAAAAATTTATTGAAATTTAGAAATGATTTTAGCAAAGATCTCCTACTTTAGGACAAGATTGAAAGAAAGGTTTTAAGATACTTTTAACACTGATCTTTTACATTAAAATGGATTCAAGATAATTTTTATAGCAATCCTTTACAATAGCAATAAAAATGAAATTTTCTTAAAAGTTTTAAAAGTTTTCAAATGTATTTATAGTAATCCTTCATATCATGAATAAAAATGGGAATTTTGTGAAAAGTTTTTGAAAGTATTTGAATACTTTTTACAATGATCTTTTTGTACTAAGGAAGTTTTGGAAATTGAAATTTACATATTTTTTGTTAAAATTTTTATTTTTAAGGAATTCTAAGATTTGTTTGTATAAATTTATTTTAATACATAGAAAGATATTTTTTTAAAAAAAAAAAAGACAATCATTTAAAGTTTATTATTGCATCATTTACTTGCCCATTAAAATATTCCATAACTAATTGATTAATCTTTCACCATTTTAAAATTTTAAAAAACTTGAAAGTTTTCATTAGATACTTGATTATATATATATATATATATATATATATATATATGAATGTTGCAAACATTAATTTTCAAATTTTATTATTATAATTTTTGAAAACATTACATTTTATATTTTGATTATATCGTTTATTTGTTTAAAATAATTTTTCCTTAAGCAATTTAAATAATTTTTTAAAAAATTTATTTATTTATATTTTTTTATACAAAAAAATTCCTTAGAACTTGAATTTAGTGGAAGTTTAAAAAAATTAATTGAACTATTAAAATTTATTGAAAAACAAAATTTAGAGTTTAGGAAAAAAAAAAAGTTGTTAAGAAATAAAAACATTTAGAATTTTTAATTATGAATTTTGAATGATACATGAATTTTTAGAAAATTTATTGATTGAAAACGAAATTAAAAGAAAACTCTGAAAATTTGTCTAGGAAAAATTATTTTTATTAAAACATTCGTAAATATATTTATTTTAATTAAGAAAAAAAAAACACAAAAGTATTTAAAACTTATTTAGGGAAAATCGGCTAAAAACATTTAGAATTCATTTTGGGAAATGGGCTACGAGAAATGGGATCCAAACCAAAATTTTTAGGCATCAGGACTAGACCCAAGCCGATAAAGTTCTTGAAGCCCAGTCCGTTCACCATCAAAAATCACATCGGTTTGATTAAGCTGATCAAAATGACATCGTTTAATTAGGCTATAAAAGCATTAAAACACTTGAAACCTCATCTTCTCTCTCTCTCTATATATATATATATATATTTTTTTTTTTTTTTGGCAGCTCCTTAGCTTAAGCTCTTCTTTGCAGCACGCCTCTAAACCCTTAACTACGACTTTCAGCATGTTTTCCCCCAGTCCAAAATGCCAAGTCTATCATGACCTTGGTGAAGGGTTTTGAATTTGATGAGGTTCCAAGTCTGGTTTTATGATTTTGGGGGGTATCTACCTTGATTTTTGAGCAATACAGTGAGGATCTTAGTTTCTCTTTAGGCATTTTTGTTTTTCTAAATTTTTTTTAGCAATTTTTGGTCATTTTAGGGATTTTTACTTAAAATTGTTTGTTCAATGGCTTGTTCTTCTATGATGAGAAAACCTATTTAATTGATCTTTGTTAGTTATTTTCCTAGAAAAGGGAAGATGGGAGTTGAGTTTGTTGTGTAACCGTGTTTCCTAGCAAGAGTGTTTTCACCTGATTTGTTTGCTTCTATCAACAAATCACACAAAAGCACATTGACTAACTCTACATTTACAAAACGAAAATGAAAAACTAACCTTTTAAAAGGAAATGGAGAAAAGGAGGAGAAATAAGAATGCCAAGGAAAATGATGAGCAAATAAGAGTTCAAATCAGTGCCTCTCTCTGGCTTTTCTCTTTCAATGATTCCTAATTGTTGTCCTTTGTTATTAGGTTTTTGCTTTTCAGTAGTTGATTTTAGGCCTTTTGAAGTTGGGTTATTTTGCTTAGTACTATAATAATAAGCTTGTCGTAAATGGAAATGACATGTGTGGGTAAAACGGTGTGTGGGTGGTACCTTTTTTTGGGAATTAAATTCATAATATTGACTGTCAAACTCAATAGGGCCATATTTTTGGTCTATGATTTACTTTGTTAATGTGTTTTTAGTTGTGCTTGTGTAATTCTTATGGGGCGAGGAATAGGCCTGCATAAATAACAAAATCCAATTACAAACGTCAAAGATGTTGCCAAATATGTTCTAAATGAGAGAAAGAAAATCGGAGAAGATGAGCGTAGATGATGGAAAAAAAAAAAAATAACGTGCAGTATAAAAGAAGGTACAGATCTTTATTTAGAGATAAAGTATATTCCAAAGCACCCAAAGATGAGAAAATTCTTTACTTTAGCTAGTTACTTGCTCCCAGAAAGAGCTTTTCTCAACCATTTTTTGAATAATAAATAGGTTTTAATGGATGAATTGATTCAATCTATGATCTTGGTTAAGTTATGGCTTCCTATACTTTGAGTGGTTACTAACCCCCTAGAAGAGGGGTTCTTCAACCATGTAAAAGAATTGAGAGCATCATTAATATAAAGATTGCTTGTTGCTTTTGCTGAGACAAGCTTCTTTTTAAAAGGATTCTCTCTTATTAAATGAAGTTTTTGATTCCTTTCTCTTCAGTGAAATTTGAGCATTTTTCGACATTCTCTTTCTTTCCTCACATTTCTCTAATGCTTACTTGTTGAGTCTTTCTTTTTGGTGTGTGTTCTTTGCCTCTCCTCTTATAGAAGGAATGGTTCCATGTGATTTGGCTACTAAAAGATTGTTCCAAATCTACTAGGGATCCTCCTTAGTTGCTGCTTATTTGATTTTTAATGTGTCTTGGGGTATTGATCCACGTGAATGTTGCCTTTAGGCATTGCTTTGGGGCCTTAAAGATGGCTTGATAAGCCTTGTAGACTTGCTGGAACTGCCTCTAGTTGGTTGGATTTGAAAATTGGGATTTTGAAGCCTAATAATGTTGCTGCCTTATGTGACGTAATGAGCCCTTGGGGGGTTTAATTGCATTTCGGGGATTGTTTAAAATTTGTATATTGGGCTATAAGTCCCCCATAATAGATACTACATCTTTTTTTTTTTTTTCTTTAATATGAGTTGAGAAGGCGAGCCCTTTGGGCCCAATAATACATTGAGTTTTAATAAGTTCTACCTAACCTCTCCAGTCCTTTAATTACACCCAAAACATTTATGATTTTGACCTTAGTCAATAATAATTAAGAATTTTTTTTTTATATTTATAATATTAAAATTATTTATATTAAATATAAAAAAAATTTTAATAATATAATTTATAAAAAAATTAAAATATAAATTTTTTTTTAATTTTTTATAAATTTTTTAAATTAATTAAATAAAAAAATTATAATTAATTTATAATTTAATTGATCAGTTCATTGATTTGATTAATAATTTTTAAAATGAATCAGATTAGATATAAGTTTAATTTTTAGTTTTATTAGTCTAATTAATTGATTCAGTGTATTAATTGATCCAACATTAATAAATAGATATGAAATTTTATTTATTTCTTTTTTTTTATTCATTTATTTTTACTTTCTTCTCTTTTTTCTTTATTTTGTTTTCTACTTTCATTTTTTTTCCTTTTTGCCTCCAAGTACAAGTACAATTACCCTTATAATTAAAATACAAACTAATTGGAATCTAATTAAAAACTAATTACAACCCAATAAATTAACCATAATAAAAATATGTACAAAAGAAAAAAAAAAAGTGACCACGTAGTTTCATGATTAATTCTAACAAAATATGGGTACAATACCCCCTAAACAAAAATTTAAAAATAAAATTTAATTTATTTCCTTTATTCTTATGCTTTTGCTATATACTCGAATTCATCACACATTTGAGTATAGTTTCAACGTACATTATTTTAGTGTAAATTTTGATGCTTAAATTGCAATAGACATAACATAAATATTGCAATATGTTACACATTGATTTATTCTTGAAAATTTCCCTCCATTTACAAACTTTGATCCTAGAAAATTTGTTTCTATTTGCTTACATTTCTTTGCTTGTTTGTAATGAATTATCCACCCTAAATTAATTGAATTGCCAAGCTTATGCCTTTTCTCATTATCTATTATTAGATTTAAAAAGTGATGTTATTGCCAATTGTAATGTGTACATTCCAAAAGCAGTAACATAAAATTTATCCTCTAGTCAAATTAGAAATAGTTAGACTTAAATGAATTGTATATAATGGTCTACAATTTCTTTACTCTATCCTTATGCTTTGGTCTCATAAGTGAACTCATAATGCATGTGAGCTCACATTCACTATACATTTCTTTTCTTTGAAATGGCAAATTTATTGTAAACTTTTATGTGTATATTCTAATTCACTTTATACTTAAAGATTTCCCTTTATTTTTAAACTTTTTCCCCAAAAAACTCTATTTTAATTTGCTTTAGATTCTTTCATTTGTTGTAATAATTGAACCATCCTAATGAACTAATTAGCCATTTGAGTAATACCCCTAGCCTATAATATTGAATTAAAAGGTAATGTTATTATCAATTATGATATGTAGATTCAAGTAATTTTAACATAAATATTGTAATACGTTACATAATTTTTATAATTTAGCCAAATTTGGTTCCTATTCTCCACTTTAAACTATTTGTTTAAAATGTAAAGTCATTATTTTGTACATGATTGATTTTATCAAATGTACTTCAAATAATTTGCTTTGTTCCTTAATTTTTGACACCCACATTGAGTTTTTATTAAAATGATAAATATATTTCGAGCACGTCATTATACTTTTGATACTTAAAGAAAAGATGGCCTACCCCTTAATTCCTTTTGACCCACACATTCTACAAATCCAAATTTAAGTTTACACAAGACAAATTTTCCTTTTAATGCAAACAAAGGACTTGGATGAAAACCTATTGTTGGCTCTTTGCAAATTCATAGGTCACACATTTGAAATGATTATAGTCTAACCTAATGTGATCTCCTTTAGTTAAGTAGGACCCATTCCATAACTAACAAATAGGCCTTTAGGCTTAAATTTGTCTATAAGGATTGAGATAAACAAAAATACTAAAAAGATATAACATAAGGGCATCTAGATAAGGGAGCCCAAAACATAAACAGATGGATCATACACTACTATTGATCTGTAGGTCCATCTACATAGACTATACCCTCCTTTAAAGCATGAGGAGGAAGATAGAAATGTAGGATTAGACCTTGGCCCCATAAGATAACTTCCTCAATGCTATAATAGGTCTAACCCTTAAAACACCAATTTATATGGACTTTTTAGATTTATTACCCAAAAAAAAGATTGTGCTCAATAATTTTTCCAAAAAGTGGCCAAAATACTTACAAAAGTCTTCTCCTTTTAGTCTAAGTCAAATAAAATGATGATAATCTTCACATTGTTTAGTCCCAATGCAACAATTGGCTTCCTTAGTTATTGAATAGCTATATCACCTTGATTAAGTTGCATTCCTCCATTAATTGAAAAAGACAACCCTAATGAAGTGGGCTTGTAGCATCCATGGTGTGGCCTATTCCTAGCTACATTAAATAGTAACTCATTCATAAGAGGCATACTTTGTTGCATCTTCAATATAAAACAACTCACCTAATGTAGCCCAAAGAATGAACCCAATTATAACAAGTTAAACTCATACATGGCTACTAAATATTCTTTATAAAGCACTCCATTAACAAAATAATGGACTTCAATATGAAACACCGAGTTATCACTTATATCCAATTGGAATTAGTAAGAAATGTTTGTAATAAAAAATGTATAAAAAAATTTAGACATAACTAAAATTGATAGAAGATAAAAAATATGAATATAAGGTTGATAATTATCCATACTAGTAAAATTCCATTTTTCCATCTTGGAATATTTACAAGAATAACAATGAAAGGAATTTCATTAACTCATTTTGGAATGTTAAAGTGTGTTCCATCTTATTGGAAAAACAATGTTTTTCAAAAGGTTTGTATCTCAAATCAAAAATTAAAGTCCTTATTATACCTATTTATAGAATGACAATTATTTTATATTTTACAAAAGACACAAGAAAGGTCTTACACATAGGAGGATAGTCCAAAATCTAGGCCTAATACAGGAGGCTTGATGTGGCCCCATGCCTGGTCTACCTCTAGCCTAAAACCATTTAAGACCTTTAAATTATGTTGGTTAAATCAATCATTTTTAGTTATTAGAAAACTAATTATTATAATCATAAAATCACTAGTTATTGTCTTTATCCTTAATATGCATATTTATAAAACCTTAAACCATAAGTAATATTTCTTCTTCATCTAGACACACTTGAAAAAGCTTTCTTTCTTACTCTTTCCCTTACTAAAAGTAGTTGGGTTAATTAGATCAATGTTATTTCTATTATTTCACTATTTAAAATGCACATTAATGAAAAAAATTGTTATATTATGAGAGAATAGTTGTTATAATCTACTATACTAAGACATTGTATATGAAGGCAAAAACTATAGGTAAAAATTATCCTTAAGGATAATGCAAAAAATGTCATAGATATTATATACTTTATATTTTGTTTACTTTTATTTGCATCCATATATATATATATATATATATTCATCTTTCAACAATCTTAAGGATTTTTTTTATTTTACTATTATAAATACAACAAATAATCAAATAGTTTCTATTATTAATTAATATACTCCTATTTTTCCTTAAACTTAAGTAGCTCTTCTTTTTTCTAGGTTTTTGTCCAACTTGCTCACATTTTAAATGCTATCAAGAACATGTTTTTTCTATATTATATGTTTTAGAAATTACTTTTGTACTTTATGAACAAAAACCAGAATTTGATTTTGAAAACTATGACAAAATACTTTATACTTAGAACAAGCTAATAAAATTTGTCATTACATTATGCTCAGTACAGTTTCTAATGACCTTTTTAATAATTATTACTCTTTAAAGGAAACTAAAGAAATATGAGAAAAGATGAACAAAAGGTATATGGTCAAGGATGTTAACACTTAAAAATTTGTTGTTATTAACCATTTATATTTTTAGATGACAAATAAAAAAAGGATCTATGACCAAATCAATAAGTATCATAAGTTGCTACATGACTTTAAGAATGAAAACATCAAGCTATTAAAGGAGTATGTAACAAGTTGTCATATCAAAAAGCAAATGCATTCTTAGAATAACTAGAAGTAATAGCTTAATCTCAAGATGAAGCACTTGTTACTAAAGTATGTTATTATGCATATCTTAATTACAAATAAGAATATAACATAATTGAAAAAAGCAAAGGTAAAGGAGACAACTTTAAAGGCAAATGTTGTAGAATATAAAAAAGGTGAAAATTGAGAAAAAGGTCACTATATTCATCATTACCATCATAGCAGGAAGAGGTATGATAACAAATCCCAAAGATATGATAAGCCTAAAACCAATAATCCAACTGCCAAGAAGAAAAGTGTTTGCTAAGTATATGGAAAACTTAGACATTGTGCCCTTAATGCAAACATAGGAAATGGAATGACATACCCACCAAACTAAATGCTAATTTAGTATAAAATAATGTTACTATTATTGTTATTTCCTAAGTCAATGTTGTCACCAACTAGAAAAAATAGGCAATATATTCTAATGCTATAAGGCACATATGTAGCGATAAAGTATATTTACCTCTTACAAATCAATAGGAAACAAAGAAAAAAAAATTCTTTGTGAGAGATTTAAGAATAACACCTATTTTAAGTAAAGAAAAATTTCTTATCAAGCTTACTTAAAAAAAAAAAAAGTTATTCTTAAATGATGTACTTTATATCCCAAACATTCATATTAATCTAATTTCAATCCTTATTGGGAAAGGTTATAACAAAGATCTCCTTCGAGTCCGGTAAGAATAATGTACTTATGGGGAATGACTATTATAATTAGGGACTTTTCTTTATAATGTACTTCTTATTAATAATGGAAATGCATTTACTTCTTTTATTTATATTATTAACTTTTATGATTTATAATATACTAGATTAAAACATATAAGTCATTCTTATATTTAAAAATTGAAATAGCTTGCTTTGATTAAAAATTGACATGGTAATATAGATAAGTGTAAGATTTGTGTAAATGTGAAATTAGCCAAGAAAAATTGCAAATCAATTTAATGAAATTAATTTACTTAGTTTAACCCATTTTGATTTGCAAGACTTAAAGAGTATAATGACTAAAGATGGCAAGCAATTTTATGTCACTTCTATAAATAACAATTGTAGATAGTAGAGTTTTCTTATTAAAAAACAAGGATGAAGTATGAGATGTGTTTATCAAGTATAATAGTCAAGTAGAAAACTAGACTTAGATTAGATAAGGAAGGAGAGTATAGTTATAGTTATAAATTGTTAGATTTTTATGAAAAAAAGGGCATTATTTATAAGATCACACCTCCTAACTCACCAAAGTCAAATGAGATAGTAAAAAAGAAAAACATAAATTTGAAAAAAAAGAATAAAAGTTATGTAATCAGTTTTATAGCTTTTAATAATCTATAAGGAAAAATAATACTTTCTTCATATTATTTGCACAATAGGATTCTATATAAGAAACTTGGTAAGATTCCATATAAACTATGAAAGGAATATTCTCCTAATCAGAGTTATTCAAAAGTGTAAGGATGTTTTATTAAAGTATTTTTTTCTTGAACTAAAGAAGAGGAACATGGGTTCCAAGACCTTAGATTGCATTTTTATAGGTTATACAGATCAAAATACTATTTATCATTTTCTTATTATCAAGAGTGATGTTCTTGAGGCTAACACTATCATTGAGACAAAAAAATATAGAGTTTTTTAACAATATATTTTCTATGGAAAGGGAAGTAACATAGTTACTTGCCGTTATAGTTGAGTTAAAGAGAATGCCCTATATTAACTGTTATAAACCATAATTAAGGAGAAATAAAAGAAAAAGACTAGAAAAGACCTTTAATAATATCTTTTACATTATAATAGTAAATAATGTTTTTTGACTTATTTTGAAATAGTACCTTTTAATGATTTAAGTATGTGATTAAAGTCATATTTAGTAAAATTAATTTTTTAAATCACATTAGTATATAAAAACTAGTAGATTTATTTACATAAGCCAAATCTATAAGTTATGAGTGGATCTTTAGGAAGAAAATTTAGACCAAATGAATCCATTTTATAAGCACAATGTTAGGCTTATAACAAAAGAGTATACAAAATAGAAAGATATTAACTATTTTGATACATTTACTCCCATTACCATAATTGCATCAATTAGAGTGTTGTTTCCATTTACTTTTATTTACAAGCTTATTGGTCACTAAATAGATGAAAAAATTGATTTCTTGTATGATGATCTTAATGAAGAAATTTACATGTCATAACCTAAAGGCTATGAAATTCATAATCAAAAGAAAAAGATTTATAAGTTTATCAAATCTTTACATGAAATGAAACACGCACCTTAATAATAGCATAAGAGCTTTGATATAGATTTGATCTCCAATAGTTTTTCTACTATTAGCATTGATAAATGTGTTTGTATAAAAATTGAGAATGACACTTATATTATTATATGTTTGTATATTGATGATATACTTATCTTTAACTCCAATTTAGAAGTAATAGTTAATATTAAATCACTGCTTGCATCACATTTTGACATGAAGGAATTAAAAGAAGCATTTGTCATTTTAGGAGTAAAGATTTTTAAAATTCTTGATAGTATATTCTCATCACAAAGGCATTATGAAGAAAAACTTCTTAAGAAATATAAATATTTTAATGTAAAACTAGTTTTCACTCCTTTCAATTAAAATGTGCATTTACTAAAACACAATAATAATTGTGTATTTCATTATAAGTATGCTTAAATTTTTGATAATTTAATACATCTAATGAATTTTACATGTCTTGATATTGCATATGTTATATGTAAACTGAGTAAATATATACAAAATCCAAAACATGATCATTAAAATAGTTTAATAAAAATTTTGAAATGGTTAAGAGGTATAATTTATTATAATATATTCTATAATAGATTTTTTGTTGTACTGTAAGAATATAATGTTTAATTCACATGAGATAACATCTATAAATAGTTTGGTATTCACCAAGCAAACAATAATTGCTTAATTTACCATGAAATCTAAGTTTATAGCCTTAGAGATGACTAGCATAGAAATAGATTGGTTGAGAAACTTTTTAATGGATATCCCATTATAAGAAAAAGCAACATTACAAAGTTAATGCATTGTGATAGCCACCACTACTGCTTGAGCAAAGAACAAGTCATATAATCGGAAGAATAAACATATTTATGTAAGACATGAATTAGTAATGAGCAAAGATCATTAGAATAGTTTAACAAAAATTTTGAAATATTTAAAAGATATTATAAACTATTGTATATTTTATAATAGATTTCTCATTGTACTAAAAATGCATAGTAATGCCAATTAGATCTCTAATTTAGATGAGATAAAATTCATAAATTGTTATGTATTTACCATTAAAGGTGAGGTAGTGGTTTGAAAGCCTACCAAGTAAACCACTAATTGATCGAATTGAACCAAGGAATCTTCACTTGCCTTTTATACGCAAGAATTTAATTGATTGAATTGAACCACCGAACAAAATCCACTTCTAATACAATGTATTCCATTGATAAAAGAAAAGTATTTCATAGTTAACAGCTTATATTCCTTATGTTCAAGTTTGTATTTCACAACTTTATTACTATTACGGAAAAAGGTTACATCGATAGGTTTTATGGGATGTTCATCAACTCTTTCCATCCTAATTTAGATTACTCCATTGATGTATTCCTTGTTTCAAAAAATGTATTCTACTTTTTCTTTTCTTGACATCTATTTCCAACACTTTTATTCGGATAGAATTCCACTTCAGCTGCCAATCCGCCCTTTTGATCCTAAGTCTCATGCTCGTTTGTGTCAAAAGGTATTAGAAATCAGTGAGGCTGCCCAGGTTCAAGTGTCTCTAAAGTGTATTAAATTTGCATTCCTTATTTCCCAAAATGTATTCCATTTTGATTGGCCTGACCTGTAACTCATAAAACATGAGCATGCAAATGACCACTTTGATTCCCTTTTAAGTGTAATTAATTTCACTATATATCTAAAAAAAAAATTATATAGAAAACTTGATATATTTTATATTTTTAATGTAAAAAATTTAATGTAAAATCACATTTATAAAAATAAATAAAAATAGCATTAAAATACATTGGATGAGTAGTATTTACATTAAAAATTAGACTTAATTAAAGTGGTTCAAAATTTTATGAATTGAATAAATAATAAAAATTATATGACTCAAATAAAAAATAAAATTTATATTACATAAAAATAAAAATTTTAAATAGTATAAGTATGCTAATTTATAATATATGCCATCATAATAATAATAATATTATATAAATAATATTAACTCATTCAAGTTTCTATTTGCAACAGTTACCCTTTTATTATCTTTCTGGCAAGTTACAAGCAAGTCTTCGATTTAATTTTCTCTTGCATGTGTTGATAAAGTGGGGAAAAAGACAACATTTAAAACACAAATCATGCATTTATCTAACTTCAAAAATCACAATTATTTTATTAATCGTGCATGATATGTCAAATAAAAGGTGAGTCTATGCGGTTTCCCAATTAACCAAAGCTCGCGCACCTAATGGTTCTGTGATTTGAAAACGTAAAATCCCATGGAAAGCTGAGACCTGCACCATGCATTTAACAAAGGGATTACAGAAAAGGCAGGAATGGTTATCGTCATAGAAACTGTGATGCAAATCATAATTCCATCTTCACTTTTCTTGACATTTAGGCAATCTTTATCCATTCCATAAAACTGGGTGGTTGTTGCAGTGCTGGAAGCCGTACCACTAACTGGAGTTGGTCGTCATTATCTCCCATTTATCTAACACAAGATGGAATGAAGAATTGAGACCTCCCACTCTCCATTTTTCTTTTCTGGGGTAAATACCATTTACAACCTTATGCAAAGAATAGTGACGTTGGGAGTTTGCGGAAGAGGCGTCATAAGCTTCTCCATCTTGCACCACAATTCACAAGTTTGATATATGCATTCTTAAAATCTTCAAAGAAAAGGTTCTCATTGTCAGCATATTTTTTGATCCACCTGCACAAACATACAAGTTGCCTTAGTAACTAGAAGCACATGAATAGACCAAAAATATAGAAACATTTCCTTGAAAGTCAAATGTGATTTTTTTTTTTTTTGAGTTGAGCTCTGCTTACAGAAGTGTAGTAAAACTGCACATATTCATCCATACCAAATTCCCATTATAAGACTTTGCACTCTTAAAAGGAAAAGCAAAGTTTCATTAATAAGACAGTATGAAAAGCATGTTTGCTTGAGTAGTTCTTGGAACACAACGAACCTTGAACATTCCTCATCCTCAACCAGGGCATGATCTGAAGGAAGTCCAATCATGCTTGACATGACGCCTGCATTTGGAAACCAGAAGCAATACTTGAAATCAAGTCAAATTTTGCAATAGAAAAAAGGATCAAAGACACACTTAACATCCACAATGAACCTGAAAACCACATAATTTAGCCCCCTTCCCCACCCACACCCCCCCCCCCCCAAAAAAAAAAAAAACCCAACAAAAAACAGAAATTACAAAAGATGTTGGACATAAATGCTTTCTTTTCCTAGCAATTTGTGAATATTAAAGTCTTACTAAAGGCTCTGGATAAAATGCCGTCATTATTCATTTATACATCATTATTCCAGGACAGAATTTACTCAAGCTTTAGCAAAGCTACACCAGATGCCAGACAGCTAAATGATTTTGGATAATAACAGGACAATCAAAATTCAGCTAAGAGAAATTGTAGAGAGATGAAGCCTAAGTTAAAACATTACCTGAAGACATCCACGGCTTTTGCAGAAGGATCTTATAGTAAGAATTGTCAAAAACAATTGGACTTCCAAACCCTTTACTTCCAAGGGTATGAGCTCCAGACAATGCTACAAGTTCTTGAGTCCTGGGAAGAAAAGGGTTTTGCTTTCCTCACAATGGTGAACATAATTTTTATACGTTTGCTCATATCTCTGCACATTAACCAAGCCTAAAATACTACTACAACTTAGCAGATATCCAGTATATTGATCACAAATCTTGAACAACAGGTGATATGCCCACGAAAAAAGACATGGAAAACAGTATCTGCTTTTAAGGGTTCAAAATGTTACTAAAACAATGTATACTTACGATAGGCCTTTTCTTTGAAAGCATTGCTTCAAGCCAAGAGCATCCAAAGATTCTTGAGGAAGATTGCCTTCAGCATCTGGCCCCCTATAAAGTCGTGGTTAGTAATTTCATGTTGCAAATTATGTTCAGATCCTCATCAAAACTGTCTACCCTGCAAAAATCTAAATCAGCCAAGGGTCTTGCTGTTATCTGGCAATTCATTCACTGAATGCTTTAGGAGGCCTGTGTTTAATCATCACAATCTCACCTGACTTCCATAATTTTATTCTCCATAAGATTAAAAACAAGATCTCTTACATTGTATCTAGTCTACCCAATGCAACTGGTATTGTTGGTCCTCCACTGATAGAAACTGCTTCAGCTCCAGCCACAGCAATCATATCTGCCCAGGACACTAACAGTGGAAACATACAGGGTTAGTATGGCACCATGCCATCCATTATCATCAACTTTTCACAACGGTGGTTCAAATAAGAAAAACCTGGTTGTATTCTATCCACTTCTCTCTTTGCTTTCTCAAGAATCTAGACAAGAATGCACCCATGTTGGAGTTAGCTGGTCAGAGATTGTATAAGATTTGACCAGTCTGGATCTACTGGCCATGGAAATATAGAATTCCAATGAGAAAGCTAACACTAAATATCAGAAGTAGAGCATGCATATTCGTACGCATGTTTGCCCATGAATATGATTGTGTGTGTGTGTGTGTGTGTGTGTGTGACTGTGTGTAAGAGAGAGAGAGCATGCCTTCGTGGATTTCATTAAACCTGCATTTTCAGGTCTATCAAGTTCATAAATTATAGAGCCATTCATACCCCCTGCAGGAATAATAAGAGCGCCTGGGTAGTTGGAGAAGCATGACTGAATGATCAGTAGCATTGATAATATAGTACATACAATGTTGTTAACATTGGTACCTGAATTCTGATCCAATTCAAAAGTTCCCGCATCATGGAAAACAAGACGAAGTACACCAGCGGCCTTAGTTTTGGGCACTGCCTTCCTAACTTCCCCTTTTATGAGTAGGTATGTCTCTGTATCTGACCTTAAGAGTCAGACAAAAGAGAAACTCAAGAAAATTATAGTAGGCAAGGAGTTCAAGGAAACAAGACAAAGAGTTCAGAAATAATCAGGACATGTGCATTAAGCAAAAAGTCCTTGAGAGAAAAGTCCATAACATAACCCGAAATCAAAGTAACTGAACCTAGAAAATATAATAATGATGATGGTGATAAATATGAGGAAATATTTAACACTCACAAGGCGGCCCTAAGAGAAGAGTCCTTCACAGGGTCGTGCAAGCGCAATAGAAACAGTAACGCAGGTACCCAAATGAGCACTCTCCTTCTACTGGAAATAAAACCTTGTTTCTGGTTCTCGCCTGTAAAAAGGGCAAATAATATCAAGTGGAAAAGAAACAGAAAAAAAAAAATCTCCTCTTTTTATCCTGCTGGGGTTTTCTCTCAGCCACCAAAAAAGCTGTTTAACAGAAACAATCACCCACCATGGCGGTTGTAAGAAGCCAGTAGGCGATTGGCTCGAGATTTGGCCGTTGAGACAGAGGAATGCTGTGATTTAGCGGGAAACCTGGACTCCAAGGGAATGGAGCAGATAAGAGAGGAACTGTTGTTGAAGATGATTGCTGAAGACGTCATCTTTTACTTTCCCCAGACTTCACGGAAGTTCCCATTTTCTTTTCTAGTTGCCTTTTCTTCCAAGTGTTTCACTCCCGGATGGACCCAATTGGCCAGTTGGATTTTTTTTTTAGCAAAAAACAAAAAAAAATCCTTGGATCTTCTCTTATATATTATATTGACTAATAAAGATAGTTCCCCTTTTTTCCCGTATAGATTCCAAGATGCCAATTTTAGGTTTATTTGCTAGAACCAAAAATAGCAAAAAAAATTCTGAAGTTTGGGATCAAAACTCTCTACTTACAATGCAGATAACGATCGAGATACAGACTAACGAGTGATCAAGCTTTAAGCTTTGAATGATGGGTACGCTGTTACAAAACTTTGAACCGGCCCAACAAACAAAATATACAGGAACACTTGTGTATGAAGATTACACAGGGACAGACCAAATTTTAGATCAGTCACGTCCCCAACCACAGAATGTGTGTTATCTTGGACCTGAAAGCTGAACGGCAGAAAGGTAGGCGTCGCTGTTACAGTCTGATGGTCCCGAGGAAGTGCCCTCCTCGCTAATTGATTTTAAAATGCCTGAATAAAGGCGAGAACCCACTGGTGAAGAAGTTGGAGGCTTAACAACAGGGTAGATACCTTCAAGCATTTGCACAACTTTGGCCATGGAAGGCCTCAGATGCATATCTTCCTGTATGCACCACAGTGCAACCTTAATGGCTGTGGACAACCTGTTGTCGTTTTCATTTATACCTATCCTCGAGTCAAGGACGTCTTCCAATTTCCCTTCTGCCATCATCTTAAAGGCATAGGAGGGGAAATGGGATTTCTCAGAAGTTTCGGTGGGGTCGTAGTTTTTCCGTCCACCAATGATCTCAAGCAAAAGCATCCCGTAACTATAAACATCACTCTTCTCCGATATGGCATAATTTGTGATCCATTCGGGGGCAAGGTAACCCCTTGTACCTCTCAGCGTTGTGAAGACGTGACTTTGCTCTCGAGTCATTAACTTTGCCAACCCGAAATCCGAGACCTTGGCTCGGAAATGATCGTCCAGAAGTACGTTTTCTGGTTTTATGTCACAGTGAATAATCTTCACGTCACAGTCTTGATGGAGGTAAGCTAGTCCTTTTGCCGTTCCCAATGCAATATCAAATCTTTTTTCCCAATCCAACAAAAATTCTTCATTTCTCTTGAAGATCCACTTATCCAGAGACCCATTTGCCATGAACTCATAAGCCAGAAGGCGATGGGTTCTTTCCGCACAGAAACCTTTTAACCTAACCAAATGATGATGATGAATACTGCCGATGATGCTAACTTCAGATCTAAATTCTTTCTTCCCCTGACCAATTCCTTCCAGCTTCTTCACAGCCACTCGTGTACCATCAGCTAGAAACCCTTGATAAACCGAACCAAATCCTCCTTGTCCAAGCTTCACCGAGAAGTTGTTAGTGGCAGTTTGAAGCTCTCTATAACTATACCGCACGGGCATCCCAGATAGATTCTCGAAGAAATTGTCATCTTCAGAGGACTCCTGAGGTGACTCTGGTAAATTCTTCTTTTTCTTGTAATATCGAAATGCCACATAAAGTAGACCACATATTACAATTACCGTTGCAACAACTATTATCACGACAAACAAAATGATTTTCTTGCTGCTCCCATTCCCTCCGGCCTTGGTGCTTTTCCCTGCATTACTCAAGATTTTAATGTAGGTCGTGAATCCAGAGTCTGTTTCATAACCGTGAAAACTTCCTATTTGATCAAACAGGAAGCAGTTCCCAGAAGTGTTTTGGAAGAACAAAACAAGGCATGAGCAGTTATCACGGCAAGAGGATTTGCAACCTTCCAAATCAATTTTTGAGGAGGGTGGAACAAACCCAAGCGCGAAATAGCTAAGCCCATCTCCAGCATTTACAAGCTCTATAGAACCCTTATCATCACAGGAAGAGATTATCCCAGTTTTGCAGTTTGGCTGGCTGGCAAGGCCTGTGGGGCACTGACACCTGGTATTGCCAGAACAAACAAAGTATGTGTCACAAGGTTCTGGTGTGCTACAGGGATCACTTGGTATTTTTGTTGGTGAAGCACCCCCTCCTGACCCTCCGGCATCAAGATTGTAGAAAGAGATGAAGCCATCATTTTTTAAAACTGCAATCCAGGTGTTATTTGGATTGGTATCCGTAGAGAAGATAAATTGCCACCGTAACAGTTTGCTTCTGTCATAGAATCTCCATGAATTTGCATGAATGGAGGCTATGGTGACATCCCCTCCATCTGCATTGATGGTTTTTCGATTATCCTTTTCGATGGACCAATATGGCTGTGGAGTTATAAAACTTGCAGAAAGGATCGTGTCGCCAGACTTTATTTCAAGGATATAAGTCAAGTTGCTGGCGTTTGGATCACTGACAAGTTTCATTCCCTCTGCAAAATCCTGGTTCGATAAAAGTGTATCAGAAGGATAGCTGAAGCTCTGCCAAATAACACTACTGTCACTTGCAAGCAAAACCAAATTTCCTGAATCTCGCAATTCCATTGCAGAAGCTGCTTTGCCACTGGTATCAGCTCTCCAAACCACATGTCTCCCTCTTTGCAAGAAGGCATTTCCATCTTTGTCAAAGACAAATTGGTCAGAATTCGCAACAAGGGAACCTCTATTTGCAGACCAAATCACCTGCCGACTGCTCATGTGAATGATGACTAATAGAAATAATGTGACATCTTGAGTAGTAGCTTGGAAGCCAAAAGCAAACTTAGAATTGTTAGACATAAGGAACAAACCGCTTCTGTCAATCCAGCTCATTTGAGACCCCTGAAACGCCGGATAAATCTTGCCAACATTTTGGAAACTACCCCTGCACGGTTCGAACAAAAAGAGAAATAACAAAGCAATGGAGCCGATAAATCGAATGAGGCGCCAACTTCCCATGGCTCATCCAGGAGCCAAAGAACCGGACGTTGACCAAAATTGTCAGCGAAGCAGAGGATGGATCAGAAGGAAAGAAAGGAAATTCACCAAGTAAGAAAGGAAACAACGATAGATTAACACTCCCTCAG
Organism: Rhizophora apiculata; assembly: GCA_037832385.1. Lineage (NCBI taxonomy): Eukaryota > Viridiplantae > Streptophyta > Magnoliopsida > Malpighiales > Rhizophoraceae > Rhizophora > Rhizophora apiculata. The sequence continues at coordinate 14,256,145 of CM075426.1, forward strand.
ATGTCAGCCAAGAACAGGGGGACCGACTATGAAGAGAAGGGGATGTGCTAATGCTTTCCACAGTCTACATGAATAAGCCAATGACAATTAACAGCCGGTGCTATCTGGGATAAATCTATATCCGAAATCTCAAGTTAGAACTTGGGAAAACAGATTAGAAGCCAAAAATACTATATTCGAGAAATTTCAAGATAAATACTGTATTCAAGAAATTTCAAGTTCCAATCTCAAGAAACGATGGCAAGCTAATTAATTAATGCATCGGATAGAATGCTAAGGATATGGAAATATGTGGCTACAAAGCACTCAGAAACACTTCTTACACATCTCATAGGTTTGTCATGTCTCTTGACTTTTCCGTGTTCCACCTTTGAACAGAAAGACCAAATCTTGGGATAGAATGGCAGAAGAAGTTGAACGCTGCAAGACAGGGGATCAAAGAAGGACTCAAAGACTGTACATACAGAAGCTTCAGAACCCACCACCCAAAAAAAACTACTCTTGAACTCGAAATTGAAAGCTGCAAGACAAGATATGCTAGACGAAGAAGATCAGAAGAAGAAGAAGAAGAAGAATAGCAAATGAATTACTGGACGGTTCACTTGATTGGGGTCTACGAGAACGTGATCAGAACAAGTTGTCAAAAGAGAAGGCAGACCAAAATGTGAAAAGAGACCAGATTCAGATGAATTGGATTCTTCCAGAGCAATTAATGGACGGTCGACCTAGCAAGAAAATTTATGAAATTTAGAAAGAGACAGCAACAGAACACAAGGGAGGGGAGCCGGTAACTCTCACCTCATGTTGTCGTTGTTGTTGTTGTAGTAGTCCTCCTCGTCTTTGTTGTTGTTGTTGGGGTAAAAGGGGGAGCCCGCAGGAGAAAGGTGGAATTGCAGACATGGGATCTCTCTCTCTTTATCTCTCTCTAGCCTGTTCACTCTTGTGCCAACCAAGACTAAGTATCGTAGGTCAAACGTTAGCTCTTATCAATTGTCAAGCAAACCAAAACTTAGTCTCATTTTGACTTTCGGTTTTTATTGCATAATTGATTTGTCTTCGTTTTAACAAGAAAATTGTGACCAATTACTTGAGTCAATTCCTTTCACATTGAGTTGCGTTGGATGCGAGCCAACTGGGGACCCGTACGAACAATACGGAAACCACAATCTGAGAGTTTCCACAACCCCACGAGTTGCTACGGTCTTGTTAAAGTAGAGTGGAGGAGGAGGAGGTGGTGCAAGTCGGCTGGCCTATTGCACTGCCGCGTGGTAACTTTTATTTTTTGAACTTTTTGTGAAACTCATTACAGATATGATGGCGATTGTGTTTTCCGCAATAATTTTTTATTTATTGTTAAATTGAATGTAGCCGACAAATGCTGGGGGTGGCGTCTGGATAGGTTTAAGGGCAGTTGGGATTATTTAATGCCAAGTTGAACGCAGGCGAAGGGCAAAGGGTCAAAGCGCTCCCGGCAACCGAACCACGACCATCTCAACTTTATTACTGTACCCATCCCTACTACTTTGTATGGCACCCCTCTCCCTCTCTCCTGTTAGTCTCCTGCATTGCTTGTCACGGAGATGTAAACATTTGATGACCATTTGACACTTCCCCTAACCCCAACAAAACAATGGATTATTTATTTATTTATTTTAACACCTTTTACCTGCTATTTCTTTTCGTTCAATCAGCGATGATGGTGTATAAAGATTGACTGGAATTAATTTAATGCATATATCTATATTAAATTGTTAATAATAATTTTAAAATCATAATCAAATTAAGATAAGACGTTGTTTGGTTCCTAAAATAAAATTAGAATCAAAATTAAAATAGTAATTAAATAAAATTGGGAACAAAATTATTTTTTTAACATATTTAAATTATTTTAAAGTCAAAATTTGATTCCCTTTGTAGTGGTTTAATTCAATTAAAAATTATAATCAATTATTTTCAACTCTTTGGTTCCTTCAAAAATAAAAATTAAACTATAACAAAAAAAAACCATAAATTCATTAATTTACATAAGAAATAATTTCATATAGATTTTTATATTCAAATAAAATTAAAAATAAAAATCAACTACTCTACATAAATATTAAGGTTGAAATTTAAAACATGATGGAATCAAATTTTATTGTCTAATAGATCGAGCCCTCCAATCATTAAACATCTCTTAAGCAAGCACATTTCAAAACATAGACCAATGATCGTATGTGTTAATTATATATATATATATATATATTTGCATTGGTAATATCTTGATTGTCTTCATTATTATGAAATTCTACCATAACGTCAATAGGCATATATCTCATTATTAGATTATGCAATAAACATGTTGAGATAATACAACCTTTGTAATATTCTTCTATAATTTGTACTTGTCTATCCCCCCTTAATTCATTTAAGAGATTTTTTGTATTTTATATAAAGTAAGAAATTCAATGTCATTAGTGTAATTGATGTCAATTAAATAATAACCTTTAAAAATATAAAAACAAAACAATTACCTGTTACTTATCTATAAGAAAAAAAAAATTATATGATTTGTCAATAATTTTTAAAGATAAAATATGTTTATTTTTGGGAACTTTTGAACCATTGGGTTGACAAATTGCATGATGAACAACTTGACCATTATGTGTTGAACCTTCTTAAACAAGTAATGCATATATAAATTGAAAGTTAGGTGAACAAAAACCTAAAACATTCATTGTGAGATTATCCTTTCTTGTTCTATATTTAAGTTTTTCTTTAGAAGTTACAAACACATTAATAAATGTGCCATGTAAAACTTCTAAACAATTTTATAATAAAATAAAATAAAATAATTAAATTGCTAAACGGCTTCAACTATAAATCTACAAAGTAATATATATACATTTACCTTGATGCATCTCCATTTAGCATGTGTGTAATCATTTGATATAGACATTGACATTTTAAGTAATGTAATTTCAAAATTGCCTTAAGACACCTATTAAAGTATCTACTCATAATTTCCCTACTTCCAATGAAATATTTACCAACTAATGTACCTTTTTGTTTTAATTAGATATAACATATAGAAACATTACAATAATCACAATGTTTGTTTCCTTCCAAAACATATTAAATTGAAGGGTCTCTTTGTACAACTTTCCTTTTATTTTGTACCAATGCACCGTACCTCTTACTTATCCTTTAACAATTATGTGTATTAAAGATATCTAATTATGGGTCCATTCACAATGGGCTAGATTGTATCATTGCTACTTCAATCATTTCTACCTTGTAGCTAGGCTACTTCAAGGATTCAATTATGCTTAATCTTTCTACTTCCAGGTTACAAGACAATTGAAACTTTGATAGCTCATTAGCCCGTGCAATTTTTGTTCTTAGTATTTTAATGAGCTCAAGTTGCAAATTAACCTTTTCAAGGTCCACTTTTGACCTTATTTAGGTACTTAGTTATAGTTTTCTTTTGCTTCAAATTCATCTCACACCTGACCAACAGCAAGCTACAAGTCGCAATACACCTTTGGGATTTATTATCCTTCATGATTTTCAAGCCAACTATGAGTGCTTCATACTCAACTTCATTGTTGGATGTCAAGAATTGGAACTTCGATGCATATTCCAAGACCATGCTTCCTAGTTCAAGCAAGAAAATATGGGCCTTATCTCCTTTGTTACTAGATGACCCATCAACATATACTATTTATTATGCAACCTATAGGTTGATAACTTCACCCTTTTCAAAGTTGGCACTCTTATTGGTGAAGTTGCCCAGTGTCGGCCCTTTATCACTTTTTTGGGTTAGAAGTGGATATGAAATTCTTTGAGCACCACCAACCATTGTAGCAATACTTCTCTAACTTCTGGGTTTTGAAGAACTAGCCTTAGTGGTTAATCCTTATAAACAATGATTTTGTAGGCTCAAAAGTGCAACATGAGTTTTCTCAACAACATTATCTAAGCGATGACTATTTTGTCTATTATAGGATACTTAGTTTCAACTCCTAAAAGAACTTTGCTCACATAATACATTAGCATATGGACTAAACCCTTTACGTTGACTCGAACTAAATTGATTACTGTTGAGCTCACTATAAGATATATGAATAGCTTTTCCCTTTGAATCAATTTTTTGATAAGTAAAAGTGAGGTTATGTAATTTTTCAATTTGTCAAGTGCACCTTTGCATTCCTCAATCTAAGTAAATCTTAATCCCTTTTGCAGAACCTAGAAGAATTGTAATTGTTTGTCTTCAGATATAGATATATATTTTTTTAAGGTAGGCTAAAATATTGGTAAGGACTTGTACTTCTATAATGCTGATTAGAAATGACAATTTTAGAATGATCTCAATTTCTTCGAGTATGCCTTTATTCCCTAGTTAGAGATAATGAAGCCTAAGAACTTGTTGGATTGCACACCAAAGTTACATTTTATAGGTTTAGCTTCATGTTATATAAAATTCAAGATGTTAAAAGGCTTGTTGCAAGTAAATTATGTGGTCTAAGGAGGTTTTACTTTTAACCAACATTTCATTAACATAAAATTCCATTTTTCACTCAATTTATGATTTGAATATTATGTTAACCAAGTATTGGTAAGTGGCACTTACACTTTTCAAACCAAAGGTCATTACTTTGTAACATGACATGCCCCCTTCTATGACAAAAGATGTTTTCTGTTAGTCAAGTTCATACATGGGGATTTGCTTATATATGGAGAAGGCATCCATGAAAATAAGTAATTTGTGCCTTAAGTTGCAATCAATGAGTTGATCAATACAAGGTGCAAAATAGCTACCTTTGAAGCATGCTTTATTTAACTTTGTGAAATTTATGCATATCTGCATTTGTTGTTATATTTTTTTGTCTAAGACCACATTGGCCAACTAGTTGGGGTAGTTAACTTTCCTAATAAAGCTAGCTTAAAGTAATTTTTTAACCTCTTCTTAGATTACTACCTATCTTCTCTTTTGCTTTCCTAGTTTAAGAGCCAAGTTAATACTAAGCTTGTGTGTAGTGACTTCAAGGTTTATTCCAAGCATATTGGCTTGAACTCATGTAAGCACAAGTGTATGGCTTAAGAAGGCAATGATTGTATCCTTTGTCTCTCGTGTCAACCATTTACTAATTTGTACTATCTTTTTCAGGTGCTTTGGGTTAAGGTGGATATAAACTAATCCTTTTATGAGAATTCCTTACTCTTCCAACTTTGTTCTATTGTCTAAGCTTACAATATCAATGTTGATCTATTTTCCCTTTCCTTTTACCCATATAGCATGGAGTTCACAAGTTTACTTTTAGCCTCCCTTTGACTTCTTCCACTTTGAAGAGGTTAGGGAATTTCATTTTCAAGTACTTGATTAATAAAATAGTATTAAAGATTTTTTAGACTAACTAACTCATGATCACAGTATAAAAATGAGGGATTTTAACTACCATGAATTTTAATGTATCCTCCATTGAGTGATATCAGTTTTAAAGGTAAGAGGGAGCTTAATCAAGCCTATGAGAATGATAGGTTCTTTAAACAAACCATATAGAGAAAAATTTATAAGTTTCTACATTTCTTATGTGAATCCTTCATTTTTATTTTTTTTTTGTAAAGTATCAAAATATTGGATGTTTACGCAACTTCTTGTGTCCTTTAAGACTAACTATGCATTGAAGTTATTGAATATTACCTTGATGACTAATAGGTCATCATAAGGATATCCCACTTCACTCATGTCAGCATACATGAAAGTGATTGGTATGTTTGCTTTGTAGGATCTCTTAACTTATAAATTTAGTATCTTTCTTATGTAGGATTTTTATGCTGCAAAGCTTGTTCCTATGGAGGGGCCTTCCATAATTACATTAAAAACTCCTTTATTGGGTTGAGTAGGAGGTAATTAGTCTAATTTACTTTACTACCTTAAGAGACAACCCATTCCTAGTACTTATTTCACACTTGAGAGTTGCTTCTTAGTTTCCCTCTTGATTTTCTTACATACTTTTGTAACATTTAATGTCTAATTAGCTCTTTTATTGCATTTTTCATTTGACTACACTTGTTAATGGTTTAGCCATGATCATTTGTCATTTAAGTAAAGTTGGCTTTTTAACCAAGTACTTATCCTTGATTTCCATAAGGATATTTACCCTAGAGGTCATCTAGAGGGCATAATGGTTGTACTTAGTTTTAGGGTAATGCTTATTTTCTTTCTTGTATTATAAGGTGATGACTTACTTCACCCTTTGTATGTTGGCCTTAGGTACCCTTATGTCCATTAACCCTTAGTGTCCCTTTTGAAATTAAACATATAATTAAGAAGAATAAATTGCTTTACACATTGCATGGTCAGTCATGTGTTTATCTTTGATTTTCATAAGGATATTTTCCTTAGAAACCATCAATAAGGCATAATGGTTATATTTAGATTTTTAGTTAGGATTCCATTTTCTCATGTTGCGAGGTAGGGTCCTGCTTTGTCTCTTATTTTTTGGTCTCCTGTACAAGGACTCCTCAATTTGCCCTTTAAAAAATTAATCATTGATGTCTCTTTTTGGAATTGAATGCATTATCAACAAGAATGAATTGCTTTACACATTACATGAACTCAACTAGGCTTGTAAGGTTTTTTCAAGAAGGTGTATGTGAAAGGCATCCTCCTTAATTTAGCAACAAGGGTGGACAATACAAAGTCATCTTGTAGTCATTAGATATATAGAGTTTCCAAGTTAAAGTAGATTACAGTCTTATAATGATCTATCATTCCTTTGCTAAAATTAGATCAAGGTTGTTAGGGCTTTCTTGAGTCTTTTATTCATGATACAATGGGTCACAAATTGTTTGTTGAGTACTATGAAGTAAAATTTGCTGCATATAACATATGAGCTACATCTTTAAGAGTAGTGGTAAAAGCTTTACACATCATGTTATTTAACTTTCCATAAAGGGACATAAAGATTCAAAATCTATTGTGGTGATCCATAAGATTTATGGTTCCATCATAAACCTCTAGGTTTAGTAGTTTAAGCTTTTCTTGAATGGTGCACTCTAGATGTTCTTTGATAAGGGTGTGTTAAAGGCATCTTTTGGGGTTAAGGGTGGCCCCTTGCCCACTTTGTAACAAGGTAACTTGATGCATAACTTGTTTGAGTTATTTGGCTATCTCATCATCTCCATAGGTTTTTTATTGGCTTGAGGCTTAAAGTTTGAGGTTGCTATGTTTGCTATCATGTGGCTATAGAGAAACTTCTAGTTTTCCATTTTTAGAGACCATAAAAAAATAACCATAAGCCTCTCAAAGTAACGAAAGGAGATGTCTCTCACTTATGAGTCATTTATAAAAGGTAAGAGCAACGTCCTTGACAACTTCCTTCAAAGTGGCATCAATGTACCATTTTATTTCAAGGGTTTGGTTTTGGGCCCCTCCTAAGATCTTAACAATAAGATCCCACTATCATTCACTTTCTTTCTAGCATAGTACTCCTTTAATTGTGTATTAAGGTTGTGACCATTGTATTAAGAACCAAAATATAGTTCTAGTCTTACATTTATTGAAATGAGTTTGTAAATGTTAAAAGCTTTATTGTTGTTGGTAAAGTTAAGGGTGATGGATAAAGGGGGTACATAAAGGTCTTGTTAGGCTAAATTATCTACAATGATTTTGGTTTTCTACAGCTTACATGTACCATAAAAGGAAAAGAAGTAAAAGAAGAAAAAGGGAAAAGAGAAAGCTTTTCTTAAAGAAAAAGGAAGAATAAATAGTTTGTCATATACATAAACATTGTCAAATGATAGAAAGCTTTCTAGTAAAAAGGTTCAATACCTACAAGACAAAGAAAACATTATATGGTTTTGGACTGAGGCCTAGTATCAATATTCTAATACCTAAGTCAATAAAGGTGGAGAAAATGGATAAGGTAGTTTGTTAGATATCATACCTAGAAACTGCTAAGGTATGAAGTATTTAAAAGGCCCTTTGCAAGTTCTTATTGGATAATGGAGATAAAAAGGGCTAAGTGGCATGCTAATGGGAAAGCCCTTGGCATGTAACACTAATGTGCTTTTTTAACATGTTATAACCTTAAAGAAGGAGGTGAAGTAACACCTTATCAAGCATAAGGTGCAAGTATTAAGGGTGATTATCTTTGTATGAGTCCATGAGCATTTTTGGTGATGACATGTGTCTTATTAACTAGGATAAGAGTCATATGAGCAAATTTTTCAACCAAAATTTTGGCCAAGTAATGGCACCAAGATGTCCTTATGGTCTCAATCTGACTTGCACAAGAGAACACAAGAAACATTTCACATAATTTGCATATAAGAAAAGTAAATAGGTACACAACACTTACAATAACCTTTCTAACCTTATAGTACTTTTCTCCCAAAAATATACAAAGGAATACAATGTAAACACCTCACTTTTGCTTCTCACTTTAGTCTCCCCTCCCCCTAAATATAATGATTCAAGTGTTTTAAGTGTGCGTATATCTAGCCCTTAGCTGCCATACTACATTTATTTATAGTGGTAGTAGTTAACATCCCAAACTACCTAGGGATATGCATGACTTTGTTGCCAAACCAATCATATTTAGTGGGTTCTCCTTTCTTTAAGAGTACTACTTACTTCTTAGTAACCACTTGTTACACCATTCAAGAAGAGAGTAACACCTTAAGTCTTATTAGGTCAAATTATCTCTTTGGCAGCTTATGTTCCCTTACATGGAAAGAGAACATCACAACACATTGATTTGGATAAATATCCCCTGTATACCACTTTTGCCACTAAATCATGCCCTCATGAATTAAAGGAATATGCCTCAATGCTCTTTTATTTTCATAGTGAGACTCCTTTGCTTGGTCCACTCCCCAAGCCTATGTCAAGTTGCAACCAACCACATCACACGTCAACCCAAGCTCATGCTCATGCATCGACAACTTTTGATGTTGTTTGCATCTACTAACTCTTTGTTTGTAGTATGTAAATCATTAATGCTCAAATCATGCATGTTGAAGGGACCACATGTCGTTGGCTTGAACCTTTAGCCATATGCCAAATCTTATGATGTTGTAGCCACTTATATGCCCCTTTATCCAACTTGCCTTTTGTTTGCATATCATTAGTTTAAATCATTGCTTATGCACTAATATTAGCTAACCATATCCCTTAAAGAGCATTAGGAAATTTGATCATCTAGCATAAAAAGACATGAAAGTGTTTGATCAATCACACCCTTCCAACAGCTTAAGTCAACATCACTGCCGCATGCTACCACACCAACCAATGCCCTAGATGTCTTCCTAACTTGAAGCTAACTTCACCACTTACTATCCTAAGGCTTCCATAATGTTGTAACAATGTCACTCACACCCTTGGATCCGATTCCTTACTAATGTCATAGCTCACACGTAGCCTCTCTTGACTTTGTTGCATGCATATTACCTCACGGATTCACCTTGTTTCCTTTAACATAATCCCTACATGCTAAAACTATGCCAAGCATTGGTACAAGTTGCTACCAATGCTTACATTTTCCCATCAAGGGACTCGAGAGACTAACAAACCATCCTCATTTGTTTAAGCCAATGCCCTTATTAGTGAGGTTGCCCAACCTTCCCACTTTTGCATCTGTAATCTCTACTAGCCTCACCTTTTAGGGAAGAATCTATTAAGGCTAATCTATACTACTTATAAGCAACATTATTTACATCATCAACATTTTCAAATTTAAAATTATACCTTGAAGAAAACTCATAAAGCATCTCACCTTCATCAATTATCCTTTCTGCCTTGTTTTCACTATTTTAAGCCTTATTAAACAATGCTTCCATCAAACTTGCAAGGCCTCCTAACACCCGATACTTCTTTCCCCATGATTCTTGATTATGCACAATTAGTTTGTGGTTTGTGGTGTACTTCTTTAAAGAAGGTTTGGCTAACATCTAGGAACTTGCACTCCTTATCATAGTACTCTTGTTAGCAATCACTTTGGCTAACTTTGGCTCCTTCCCTCTTAAAGCAACCATGTATTATGCATCTCCTTCTCCCAACCCTTGCTACACCTATAAGGTAAACAACATAGTGCAAATTTTTCCTCCTTTACTAGTAAGAGATTGCTTCTTACCAGCAACATGACATGGACAATTCTTATCCATGATAACTAAGCCACCCAAATGAGGTATTAGTTTAATTTTCACTTGTACAAAGGATTCTATTTCTAGAATCACACCAAAATTGTCTAATGATATTATGGCAAAATCAAGTTTTCCATTTTATTAACCAAGAATTACCTCAACTCCTCTTGCCATTCCTACTATATTACAAGCTTTTGAGTTGATAGCCTTCACTTGATTGCCACTATTACTCACTTGAAGTTTAAGTGATCCCACCACTTATTTAACAATAAAGTTGTGTGTTCCACTAGAATCCATCATCACTAGCAACTTCTACCTTCCTATCCCAATTTTGACATAAATTAGGTGAAGTTACAAAGCATGTTCCACATGCATGACATTGATCAATTGTATCGGATTGATCCATGAGGAGATTTTGTCATCTAAATTTGCATCACTTTTGCCTCTTTCTACCACTAAGGTGCTTAATTTCACCCACTTTAGACACTCCTTTACCCTGTGTGGACCATTATAAATAAAACAACCATCATGAGTTTTACTTTTACCTTAATTTGAAGTAACGACTTTGCCTTTTTCCTTATTGTTCTCCCCTTACTTACATTCCTAAGAGTTATCTTTCTTCCTTTTGCCCTTGTCCTTGGATTGCCTACAACTCAAAGAATTAAAGGTGTTGACTCAAAAATCAACCAAACCATAAACCATAGCAAATGCAAAAAGCAAGTTCTTCACACCTTGTCTCCTTAACTCAATTTATGCCCAAGGTTAAAGTACAACATGAAATTGAAGAACTTATCCTCGTCAGATATATCATGTATATTCAGCATCAAAGAGCTAAACTCCTTGACATAGTCAAGCACCATATCATTATGTTTTAATATTTTCAGTGACTCCCTTACAACCTACAACATATTGTAATGTAGGAATTGATCTTTTAATTCCTTTTATAATACATCCCACAGTTCAATCTGTGATTTGCTTACATTAGCATCATCATCCAGCCTTGTTCACTACCATAGCTTGGCGTCCTTGCCAAGTTACATATTAGTAAGCATTACCTCCTCCATATCCAATATATAGGAAACTTTAAAATATTGTCCCATATCCCACAAGAAGTTCTCAATAGCCTTCACATCACGGTTGTTGTTAAAGGCCTTGGGCTTGAGAACTCTCATCTTCCTTAAGCCTTCTACCCCTCCACTAGGTAGATTGCATATCGCCTTATTAAAAACAATAACGTCTTATTCCACCTCGCTAAAATGAGAATCACAAGAAGAATCAAGACTATTATAATTGGATTATAAGAGATATACCAATTTTTTCAACTCACCAAACCTTACCAAAATCAAAAGAGCTTAGTCCTTTTGAATCTCTCGAAGAGTCTTTTTGATCTTATGCACCCATTCCCACACCGTATCAAGACTTAATCCACCAACCATAGGTTAAGCCACATTTTGATACTTGTTGTCAAATGGCCAAATTTCTTAGCCAAAATTTTGGCAAAGTGATGGCACTAAGATGCCATCTTAGTCTCAGGCTAATTTGCGCACAAAAACACAAGGAATGTTTTACACAATTTGCACATAAGGAATGCAAATAGGCACATAATACTTATAAAAATGTTCCTAACTTTTATTACTTTTCTCCTAAAATTATACAAAGGAACAAAATATCAAGCACCTCACTCTTGTCTCTCACACAAGTGTTTTCCCCCTAATTGAATCACTTAAGTATTGTGTGTATATGTATTTGTATATAGTCATTGGCTACCATACTACATCTATTTATAATGGTGGTAGTTGTTACTCTTAACTACTTAAAGACATACATGATTTTGTTGTCAAGTCAATCATGTTTAGTGAATTCTCCTTTCTTTGGAAACACTACCCATTTCTTAGCAACCTCTTGTTGCATCATTTAAGGAGAGAATGATACCTCAAGTCTTACTAGGTCAGATTATCTCCTTGGCAACACATGTTCCCTTACATGGAAGGAGAACACGACAATACATCGGCTTGGATAAGCATCTTTTACTTGACACTACTACTACTAGATCATGCCTAATCTACCTTCATGCTCTCCTATTTTTATGATGCATGAGGCTCCCTTGCTTGGTCCACATCCTACACCCATGCCAAGTTATAATCAATCGCGTTGCATATTGACCTAAGCCCATGCTAATGTATCGACAACTTTTAATGCCATTTGCATTTGCTAGCCCATTGTTTGCAACATCTAACCCATTAATGCACACTTAACTCATGCATGTTGAAGGGATAACATGTTGTTGGTTAGAACCCCTAACCATATACCAACTCTTGTGATGTTGTAGCCAGTTCCATGCTCACTTATTAGCCAACTTGCCTTTTGCCCACACATCATTGATTTAGACCCTTGCTTATACTTCAATAATGGCTAACTTCCAAGTGAGTCATACATACACCTTAAAATATTAGGGAATCTAACCATTCTACAAAAGAAGACATGGGAATACTTGATCAATCATACCTATCAATAGTTTGCGCTAACATCATTATCGCATGCTGCTTGCACCAACCAATACCCTAAATTCCTTCCCATCTTGAAGCCAATTCCACCACTTGTTGCCTTAATGCTTCCACAATGCCACAACAATGTCTTTTACACCTTTAGGTCCAAGTCCTTGCTAATGTCATAGCTTACATATAGCCTTTCCTAGCTCTGTTGCCATGCATATTACCTTACACATCCACCTTAACTCCTTTGACACAACCTTTACATGCCAAAACTATGCCAAGCATTATATAAGGTGTTACTATACTTGCATTTTTCCATTAAGGGACTCAAGGGGCTAATAGTAAGCTTATTTAAAAGAGGTTGTTTAAAGAAATCCAAGGTAGTGAAGAATTTTGAAGAAGAGTATATCAAGCTCTAGATAGGGCAAGGCATCTAATTAGTGTACCCAAAGTCCATTGTATTATTGTCCTTATCAAAACTCAATTTTAAATCAAATTCCATATAATTGTAATGAAAAGAATGATGGAAAGATAATAGTACCCTTTGGTTTAAAGCCCATTTTGGATTTTGGTATAATTGCATCATCCTTGCACACAATTAATAAAAATAAGAGGCAAACCAAACTTTTACCACTTCTCTATAAGCAAAAATCCAATCAAATAGAATAGAATGAAAAGATGATGAAGAGGGATAAAAACACAAAAGCTTATAACAGAAAATGTGAAAAGATACTATTAACAAATAATCAAGAAAGGAATAAAGGTCAATAAAAGATGATTCTAAGGTTTGAAACTTAGTTATGGATTTTTTTTCTTTATATTTGATGGTAATAAAGGCTTTTTACAAGTTCTAATCATGTTGCCTAATATCCATTAGTCAAAAAAAAAATTTTTTTATAATTTTTATTGTATGTGTAGTGTAATTATATTTTAAACTCAATGTACTTAAGATAATCATCCTAATAATTAATACCTTTTAAATTTTTAGGAAGTTGAACCTTAAGAAGGTTTATTCTACTCTAAGTTAAACTACCTTCCCATAGTAGGCACGTGAAAAAAAATATTGCCTATCTAGAACTAGAAGGGTCATTGTATTCACCAATTTCATAGAAAAGTATATGACTCATTAGGGTTTAAAGCCCTTAAACAAATCTATGGACTTTATTCCATCAAAAATTCTTTACAAGATAAATATAACTAATAAGAAGACAATAAAGTTCTTTTTAATATAATCCAACTTTTATGATAATAATTTTCTGTTACCATAATTATGATGTTATAGTTGAACTACATTATTAAGTTTTGGCAATCAAGGGAGAAAAGGGAGCTGAATAGAACAAATTTCAAAAAGAAAAGAGAGAAATTGGTTTTAGATAGAGAATTTAAAGTTTTAATATTTCCTTTTCTTATTTCTACTAAGTTGTTTTGTACAATATTCATAGTGACAATGAGATTACCTTTTAGCTTACATTTAAAGTTCACTAATAAACTAACATAATCTCCCTTATCACCCTATAATACTTAAGAAATGTGTCAATGCAGCTCTTATTCTCTAACAACCAACATAACAACAATTCAACAATAATAAATGTAAAAGCAAAAGGAATCCTGAGTTCTTAAAAAGATCCCCTATAGAAACATTAGCCTTGTCCTCAAGACTTAAAGTCTAAAATTTGTGTAAAGATGAAACTAACATCCTCCTATATAACTTCTTTATTAGATTTAGACCATTGATTAAGCCTTTTGACAATAACTTGGTTATTACATTTCACCATTTGATGATCTAAAACAACTACTAGTTTAACAAGAGGCTGACCATCATTCCCAATTAGTGATTGTTAAGACATGACCTAACCATTAGATCCCACAACCCATTTCAACAAGGAAACATGGAAGATTGGATAGATAATATACCAATAAATAATTGCAACTTGTAAGCAATATATCCAGCCTTAGCTAGTATCAAATAGGGGTCATAGGATTTAAAAGTGAGTTTTAAATTCTTCCTCAAAACTACTAAAGTCTACCTATAAAATTATAGCTTAAGGTATACCCACTTTCCAACCTCAAAACTCTTATCATTTCTCCCTCTATCTATATGGTATTTCATTCTCTATCAAGCCTTGCTCAACTGCCCCTTTAAGAGAGTAGTCATCAAATGTCTTTCCTACAAGCAAGTCTTTACTATTGCCACCTTACACTAATGAATAAGTAGCTCACTTCATCAGGTGGTTCATAGCCATACAATGCCTATAAAGAAGATAAGTTAATGGTAGAATTCAAAGTACTATTATACCACCACTTAGTAAGATAAAGCCACTTCACCTAATTATTTGACTTTTTAAAAGTCATACATCTCAGATTGTCTTAACATCTATTGAATCTATTTGTTTGCTTGTCAAATTGGGGATAAGGCAAACCTAAGATGAGGTTTTATACCTAGCATGCTAAACATCTCCTTCCAAAACAAGCTAGTAAATACCTTATCTTTATCAAAGACTATGGTTTAAGGTATGTCATATAGCTCATAGATTTTTCCAAGTGTTAGCTACAACATAACCTGTAAATGGATGAATGAGAAGTAAGAAGTGACCATATTTATTGAATTTATCAATGACCACCAAAATAACATTCTTTCCTTCTAACTTGGTAACCCTTAAATGAAATCCATTCTAATGTTTGCCTAATCTCTAATATGTAATTTTAGAGGTTGCAAAAGCCAAGGATGCTTCACATTTTTAGTTTTACACCTTTAGCAAGTGTCACAAGCTTAAATGTGCCACTTTGTTGACTACTTGAGCTTTGGCCAATAAAAATACTGCTTTAGCATATAACAGGTTCCCTTAACCCTAGAATGTCCCCTCAAGGCTAAGTTATAAAACTCTTGAACCATAAGAGATCTAATATTCCAACTGGTTCCTAAGTAAGTCTTGCCCTTATGCTAGATTACACCATTGGAAAGGATAAAATAGGGTTTAAACACTCTTGTCAAAGAAAGGCTAATAATAACATCTTTGACAAACTAATCTTGCTCATAACGTGTTAGAATCTCCTTACACCATTAGAGTACTATAGTAAAAAGGACATAAAAAGTACTAGACTCAAGAGTTATAAATGTAATGGAAAGATCCTCTCTCCTAAGGAAAGCATCAGCCATTTTTTTATCATTACCTTTCTTATATATAATAGTTTAATATAACCCCAAAAGTTTAGTCAATCCCTTTATTTGAATATAAGTGTATAACTACTATTACAAGAGAAACTTAAAGCTCTCATAAGCAATAGGTATGTCATCCTGCATAAAAACTACCTAGTTCTCTTTCCACTAGCATTAGTTTCAAGGGTAAAAGGCCTACAAAAATTTAAAAAGACAAGTATTAGAGTTGTAGGCACCATCTACCTTATCATTCTAGTAGAAGTTATCTTTTTTTAAAAGATTTATGAATGGTATATTTATCTAACCATACCCATGAATGAACTTCCTACAATATACAATTAACCCTAATAAGCCTCAGTTCCTTAACCATAGAATGAGTAAGCCAAGAAACCATGACCTTTATTTTGTTATGGTCAATAGACACACTTATGGATAAAATTATTTGGCCAAGGTACTTCACTTGGCTTTGCCCAAAAGAGCATACTAACTTTTGGCATACAAATGATTTTCTCTTTATACCTTCAAAGCCATAATCAAATGCTTCATATGACTATCCATATTTAGACTCTATATCAATAAATCATCAAAGAAGGCTAACATAAATTTCCTCAAGTACTACCCAAAGACGTGGTTCGTTAGGATTTGAAAAATAGCTAGAGCATTTGTAAGGCCAAAAGGCATAACCCTAAATTCATAGTGGCCATGATGTCTTTCCTCATTATAATCTAGTAATACTCAGTCTTTAAATCTACATTAGAAAAAATGGTAGCACTATGCAATTCATTAAGAAAATCATCAATGATGGGAATATATAATCTATTTTTGATAGTTAAAAAGTTGAATTGCCTATAGTCTACATTGAAATTCCAAGTCTTATCCTTCTTTTTGACAAATGAACAAGTGAAACAAAGGCACTTATGCTAGGTTGTATAACTATAGTACTTAACATTTCTTGTACTAGCCTCTCTATTTCATTTTGGTAAAAAGGATACCTATAGGGTCTTAAATTGACTAGTTATACCCCTGACTTGAATGGAATGCTATAGTCATGAGAAGTTGTTGGTGGCATGCCTTTAAGCTTTGTAAAAACATATTAATATTGATCAAAGACTATTTGTATGGGCATTGGCAAAGCTAAAGATTCCACTATTGTTATCATGGTCAATATATAAACCTACATGCCACTTTCTTTCTTCTTTAACAAGTTTTGCGACTTGGTTCAAGTCATCATTCTAAGAGATGTAACCTTAGTAAACCTATATGACTTAATAGGTTTTCCTTCCTTCATGAAGGTAAACTTTAACTTAGAGAAGTCTAAAGTCACTAGTCCTAACATTTCATCTAATCTACTCCCAAGCATATTATCCTCAAGTTATTTGCGAAAGAATGGTGATGCATTCTCCACTAAAACTATCAACATTTCTTTTTACTCATATTATGTCCATTTGCAACTCTTACCATAATATGTCTGATATTAACAAAATTGCAATTAAACTCATGAGCAACATTGGAATCTAAGAAGTTATAAGTAACTCATGTATCAATTAGGATAATTAGACTCTTCTTTTTAGGTTAGCCCTTTATCTGCAAGGTATTCTCCCTAATGTCTCTCATAATGGCATTGATAGATATAGCCACCTGAGTTTCACAAGATTCCTCTTCTGTATCCTTAATGCTTCTCCCATCCTTCACTAACTCATTACCTTGGGACTCCAAATCTATTTCCATAACTTGCAAAGTCTACTAGCCCATTAATGCCCAAAAAAAAAAAAAAACCCTTTCACCACACCTTAAGCATGGATTAGGTTTCTTAACTAATTTTGCAATATTCTTTTAATCCATTAAAGATTAAACAATAATAAGTTTAGCTATGGTGTCTCCCCCTAGAACTTGTAGACACACTAGAACTCCCCTTGTAGATTAAACTTTGGAATTCCTACTCCAAAATTCCAATTATTGGATTTCACAAGCCTTTGTTGCCTATTCAATGCTTCTACAACTTCTGCCTAAAGTCTAGCTAACAAATACAAATGAATCAACTTTTTAGGCTATGACATTTTAACTACAAGTTTAATAGTGTCACTTAGGCCACTTATATAGTTGTCCATAAATTACTCTTGAGATAGACTCGATTTGGCATGTTCCATGAATTACTCTTCTATAGTCTTAATGCTTCTCCCATCCTTTACCAACTCATAACCTTGGGTCTCTAAATCCACTTCCATAACTTGCAGAGCCTACTTCTTGGCCCATTAATGCCCCAAAAAAACAAAAACAATAAAATCCTTTCACCACACTTGAAGCATGGATTAAGTTTCCTAACTAATTCTGTATTATTCTTCTAATCCATTAAAGATTGAACAACAATAGGTTTAGCTGTGGTGTCTCCCCCTAGAACTTGTAGCCACACTAGAACTCCTTGTAGATTAAACTTTGAAATTCTTACTCCAAAATTCCAATTATTGGATTTCATAGGCCTTTATTGCCTGTTCAACCCTTTTACATCTTCTGCCTAAAGTCTAGCTAACTAATACAAATAAATCAAGGATTTAGGCTATGACATTTTAACTACAAGTCTGATAGTGTCACTTAGACCACTTATATAGTTGTCCATAAATTACTCTTGAGATAGACTCAAATTGGCATGTTTCATCAAAGTTTTGAGATCCTCAAATTTCTCTTGGTACTCCAAAATTGGCCTAACCTTCACCAGATTATTGAATTCCTCAACCACACTCATTAACTTCCCTCCACTAAACCTAATGTACAAGTCATTAGAAAATTATTCCTAAGTCACCTCACTTTGGTCCAATAAACAACATTGAAACCAGGCTTTAGGCCTTTCACCAAGATACATAACTGCTATCTCCAGCTTAACTTCTTCACTAACATTGTTTAGCCTGAAGTACCTATTACATTTTACAACCCACTTCCTAGAATTAGTTCCTTCAAAGTACAACATTATAACCTTAGGTCCCCAATTTTTTATTACCATCAACATTCATGGACTTCTCATAGACATTACTTTTCTCAACAAAAATATACTCTTTTGAAATTGGCAAAATTCCAACGGAGTCATGAATAACTCAAGTTTCCATAGCCTATACAAGTTAATCTTTTTTTCCCCCCTTACTATTCACTATCACCTCTCCAAATTTGACATTTAAACACTCCATCAATGTGAAAAACAAGTGTCTTGTTGAGTAAATCTCTCCTCCTGTGGTGATTGCCATTGCGTCATGCAATTTTCCTGCTCCTTAAGTTGTATTTGCATAACAGCCATTTGTTCCTCAAACCCTCGCAGAACTTCCTTTGACACCATTGATGATGCCGCACCAGAAGCAACCTTTGATTTCGCCTTCTTAGCCAGATTATTCATCAAATTCCTTCATAATCGTAACTGCTCTAATACCAAAACTTGATAATCACCCTATAATACTCTTGACAACTGTCAATACAATTCTTAATTCTCTAATAACCAGCATAACATCCATTCAACAACAATAAATGTAAAATCAAAGGCAATCCCAAGTCCTTAACATGTACCTTCCTTTCCCTTTCATTTTGTTTTTCAATTCACTCCCAATCGTGGATCCATATCATGCTACAAGTTCCTTTTTTATTTTTTCTTTCAAAGAGATGCATTAACCTGACATAAACATGAATTAGTCTATTTATTTTTTCTTAATATAGGTATTCACGAGTAAAAATATGGTCCACTTCATGTCAATATACCAATGCATGTGACTTTACTCAAAATATTTGCATGAGAAACAATGTAAGTTTCCCCGCCTTCCTTATATATATGTATTTTTTTTCAAGTCAATAATGAAACAATCTGTCCCAACGTACATGAATCATCATCTGGTGGCCACCTAGATCCTAGTGAATCACCACCAGATTTTCGGGTGCTTAATAAATTGCAAGGCAAATGCTAAAGAAATACCTAAACTTGAAAAGGAAAACTGCGTTGCTTACAAATATCTATCACCGACATATGTTATTGTGGCCAAAATTTGTCGTCTAGCAGTTACTTACGTATGCCTTCCCAGTTCTCTGCATAATTACCCTTGCTTTTAAGTTGACATATTTAGTTTGACTAAATCTTTGAATCATACTTGTGAATTTATAATACAAAAAATAAATTAAATAGTATTAAATTTTTAAATTTATTAAAATATTAAAAAATTATAAATTAAGAATTAAATTAATATTAAATATTAAAAATTTATATAAATTTATAAAAAAATTAAAATTAAATAAATATTATCATATAAATGTTTTATTAACTTTAACTCAGTTTCTTTAATTATATTATACATAAGTATTATATTTATATAATATATAAATTTATCATATTTATTAAAAATTTTATTTTTATTTCTATTTTATTTTAAAAAATAAATAAATTTAAATTTAAATTATACGTATTTTTTAATTAAAAATACAAAAAGAATTTAAAAATAATTTGTTATATTTTCAAAAAAAAAAAAAAAAACACACACACACACACATGGAGAAAGAGAGAGAGAGAGAAAGAGAAAATAAATTATGAATTTTTTTCTTTTCAAGAAAAAAAATGGAAATATATATTTTTCTCTTTCTAAGAAAACAAGAAGAAAAATTTATGAATTTTATTTTCTTTTTTAAAGTTATTTTTATTTCCTTTAATTATAAATATTTATACTATATGGAATTTAAATACATATGAATAGTTATTAACATGAATTTTATAAATTGCAATGTATGTTAGATCATAATTAAACAAATTATATAAATATTAAAATTTTAATTTTATTAAGTTATGATGAAAATTATAAATTAAAGTTTTAGCTAATATTAAAAATTAAGCAAACACCATTGCATAAACATTTCAGTAATTTTTTTTCAACTTTTTTAATTATATTATACTAATATTAAACCTATGTAATAAGTAGGTTTATATTTTTCTTATTATTTTTTAAATGAGAAAAATAAAAATAAACTTAAATAGTGAGATTTTTTTAGAAAAAGTAAATTTAAGAATATTTGTTTCTCTTAAATAAAAAAAATTTAAATTATGAGTATTTTTTATTAAAAAAATATATTTTTTGTTCTTCTTATAAGGAGTAAACTCTTTTATTATGAATTTAAATTTCTAAATTAAACTTGTTAAAGTCAAATTTACTTAATTAAAAGAAATAAAAGAGAATAATGCAAAACCATAGATTTTTAAAAACATATTATGGACAATAAAGAAATACCCTTAATTGTTTGTGAAAGTAGAGACTTACATTAAACTTGAAATTAGTTGAAAGGTTAATTATACATGTAATGACATAATAAAAAAAAAAAGGATAACTTATTTTTTTCGCTAATTTTTAATTATAATAGTGCCTAGTTGTTGATAAAAAAAAAAAAATGAGGTAGCACAATTAAGCTCATAAAAATAAATTATATAATTTATGGTATAACTTATGAATGCCATGAAAAATTAGTTAAAACAATAGAACCAATCAACATTTATGAAAAGAAAAAAATTATAAACACTCATCTTTAAATAAAAAAAATTGATGAAGTGAAATTTAGTTTAGAATGCACTAACCTTAAAGAAAAATTGCTCAAATAAAATCTATTTAAAAGAAAACAAAGGAATAAAAATGCAAGTTAAATATATTTATAATTTTATAATATAAAAAAAGATAACTAAGTTTATATTAAAATCACAATTCTATTAAAATTTATGTTGAAATTATAATTCTATTAAAATATTAATAAAAATTATAAATTAATTATTAAATTAATATTAAATATTACAAATTATTAAAATTTATTAAAAATCTTAATATAAACTTGCATATTGTATAAATTTAATTTTAATTTTTTATGAATTCATTTTTATTTGCATTTTATTTAATAGGAAGAAAACAAAAGATACTTAAATATTGAGTTTTCTTTTCAAAAAAATCAAAAATAATTTTTTTCTCTAAATCTAGTTCAAGCAAAATTTTGTTTTATTATTAATTAGATTTTAAAAAATAATTAGCTAAATTAAATTGATATTAACAAATATTCTTTACTTTTCTTTTTTAAGAAAACAAAAATAATTTTTTTAAGAAAACCAAAAAAAAAAAAGAATTTTAGAGTAATTTTTTAAAAAATAATAATAAGTGAATTTGAGATTTTTTTTTTCTTTTTATCTATTATTAAAAAATTTTATAATTCTAAAAATTTGATTATAATGAAAATAAAATTTTATAAATAAATAAAATCTCTATTTGATTATAATCAAAACTATATATATACATATATATTTTTACTTTAATTATAATTAAATTATTATAATTTTAAAATATTTTAATATCTTTAAGTTGTAAATTTATGAAAATTTGTCACTCAAGCAAAAATTGATTTTTTTTTTTTTTTCACTTAGTTTTGATAAGATATACTTACTAGATTTGGTGTGTGTTACATATGTTCTAGATATTTTAATAAAAATATTAAATTTGATTTAAAATGAATTAGATTTTATAATTAATTTATATTTGAAAAAAATAATTAATTAAATTAAATTAATTTTAAAAGAATCTTGTT
Organism: Rhizophora apiculata; assembly: GCA_037832385.1. NCBI lineage: Eukaryota > Viridiplantae > Streptophyta > Magnoliopsida > Malpighiales > Rhizophoraceae > Rhizophora > Rhizophora apiculata. The sequence continues at coordinate 14,278,495 of CM075426.1, forward strand.
TCCTTTAAATTTTTTTAAAGAAAATAAAAATAATTTTTTTTTTCTTTCCTCAAAAAAAAAAAGTAAATTTGTGAATTTTTTTTCTTTTTTAATCCTTCTTAAAAAAAAAAAAAACTTGAAAAGAGTTTTAATTTCTACTTTTTACTTTTTATTTTCTTTTATTAGATAATCTTATAATCAAAAAAATTAATTATAATCAAGATAAAATTATATAAATTAATATTTTTTTTTTACTTACAATTAAATTTATATTAATTAATTTATAAAATTTTATTTTGATCATAATCAAATCTCTATAATTATATAATATTTTAATAACATTCATTAATTTATAAAAATATATCTTAAATGTAATTAAATTTTAATATTTTTAATATTTTAACATTTATTTTAATTTATAAAAATTTTTTATATACCTAAATATATATAGATATATAGGTACATCAGGATTAGTATCATTGTTTACCAGCACGCAGTCCCCTTAGAGTAGCCCTCTTGTTTACTTCAAACCATTCTCCATTGAACATCTCATCTTTTCTGGCTTTTTTTTTTTTTTTTCAAATCATATTTAACGTCAACTGCATGCTTCCTTCGTTGATACTAGTTCCATATTTTTCGATCAGTCTGCGAATGTCACTTTGACGTCAACTTCTTCTCCTGCCTAGATTACTCGATCATGTATTGACATGAGAGCTGAAATAGAGACAGACGCATGTTCCTCCCAAAATTCCAAGCTTATCATAACAGGGTTGAAGTAAACCAAGTGACATAAACGTATGACAAACACCACCAATCCTCCAATAAGCAACATCTCTACCAAATTGGCAAAACAGCTTTCCTTTTCTCACACCCAAAAAGCACATAAATAAGGATTTCGAGAAACTTACAGCCTACCTCTTTGTCTCTTTGATCACCATTTAGAAAAGGCCCAAATAGTGTTATTGCAGGAATATTAAAAGGTGCTATACTAAAACACAACACGGTTCTTGCAATCAATCCCAACAACTTCAAGTCAAGTTCCTTTAATTCATTTTATGTGAACGACGGCAACCGAATGGATAAAAGGCTACAAAGAGAATTCTAATACCACTAAGCAGTAAGCACAAAGAGATATCTCAATCCAAATTACGGGTCTCCCAAATAACCAAATTCCCCACAATAGCTAAACTCGTGAACTCAGTCCCTCCTCTCTCTCTCTTTCCCTCTCTATCCTTACTCTTTTGCGCACAAACTGCATGAATGACATCTTTTAAGAGTAAAGAAAACACTAAAAGTTCAAAAGCAAATAACATTGAACAAAGAGAACACAGCAATGGATAATTTGCTTACAACTCAGTAAGGAGCATAATAATACCCAGTTGACGGTCCCATCCCATTTACCGGTGGCATTCCATAAGGCATCATTGGCATAGGACCTGCAATGTAGTAACCTGCCCTACTAATCTTAGCCAAACTAGTTTGGCCTTGCATCCCATCCTTCGCATATTGCTGCCATATCATCTGCTCCTGCACAAGAAACTCTTGTTTCTTCTCCATATCAGCCATTTGCACATAAGAAGGAGGCGGAATGCTCACAGAAGCAGCAAATGGGTCCTGATTAACTGTCTGCACCGTTCCATCTGGAGCTGGGAGAGCCAATACCGGGGTTGCACTTTTCCCTGGCCCTGGTAGCGCAACGCTGCTAGCACTCCCGCCGCTCAATTGTGTAGCATTTACTTGTTGCCTCACCATTCCCTGGTCGTACATGCCATTTAACAATAAAGGATCAAACCCGCCACCCAAAGCTACTTTCTGCTTTGACAAATTGCTAGCTGTCTCAACCAATGCCAATTCCCAATCTGCCTTGCCAGGTTCAGCAGCTGGGGTCTGCCAAACTGAAGTGACCTGCGGCTCTCCATTAGATGGCAATGCTTCCCATGATCCATTTCCATTATTTGCAGCTGGCCCAGCGAATAAAGCCAGAGCCAACTTATTTCCCTGGTCATCTGCAGTGACATGGTCATCCCTTAAATTCACCAAATCTTCAGTAACCTGAGGCTTTGGCTCTGGCTCTGGCTCTGGCTCCGGAGGGGGAGGAGGGGTATAAGTCTCAGGTGGAGGCAACGCCTTAATTTCATTCACATCAGGAACTGGCTCCTCCTTTTGAGCCACAGGAGGGGTCTCCTCTATCCTGCTCGGACTCTTGGGCCTCTTTGCTTTATCCCTTATAAATTCCTCCAATGACTCCAACAGCTTCCCCGCTATCCTCTGGACTTCTGGATATTCAGATGATCTGGCCACTCCAGTATCCTTACACCAATTATAAAAGGCAATTAGCTCATCAATCTGCTTGGCAGCTCTAGCATAAGCATCAAAAGCCTTAACACAATCAGAATACTCCATATCAAAGAACTTGTCAAGCAAAACAGCAAAAACTTCGCATAAGTCCGCATACAGCTGGAAACTCTCTTTGACTACAGGATAAAGAGCAATCAATATCATCCTGCTGTTCTTGGCCAATCCAGTGGGCCGACAAGACAAGAAGCGATCTAACAGCCTCTGCAAATGGCCCATCTTGCCAAAAATCCTCTCAGGCTTCATTTCTCTCAACGGAGTGACGGCTCCTCTGCCTTCCCGCCCTTCTCTGCTAACAACAGTGTCGTTCATATCTCCAAAAGACCTCGACCTCCTAGTCATTCCATAATTTCCATGCACACTTTCACCTCCTCGATTATAATCCCCGTAATCATTATACTCGTAAGGTCTTGGATGAAGCGACCCGAAATCACCTCTGCCTCCATATCTCTCAATTTCACCATGAGCGCTGCCGCCACGGCCGCCGCCGTGACCTTTACTGTCAAACAGCGCCAATTCGAGTCTCTGATCCAAATACATGGCAAAAGTCCTAACGAAAGCAGAATGATCCCATGAATTGGAATGGGCCTCGTCTCGGAAATCAGACATGTTCAAAAGCCTCGTACCCCTCCTCGTAGCGTACAGGATCTCCTCATGAAACAGCGGATCGCCGTCGTTGAGCAGCCTGTGGATCAGCATCAGCGCCTTGAGCGCCACAATCCAGTCGCGCGTCTTACCCAGACGCCTGGACACGACAGACACGCACGCGTGCACGTAGCCACGTGAATAAGAGGTCAAGCGCAAGATCTCCCGTATGTACTTCTCGCTGGCCGGGTCGTCATCGTGGCTCATGGCCTTCACGACGGCCACCTCCAGCTCCGGTGCCATGTTGCTCGCTACTCTGGCTATTCCGATGCTGGTTTGATCCTTAACAGCACCGATAGCTTTTCGGATCGTGCTCGGCGCCATCTCCTCCGTTGATCCCACCCTCAACTGCCCCTCTTCTCTCACCCCGACCTCCCTTATTCCTTCTATCTTGTCACTGTATTTATTTATTCGTTTGGAATCCCATTAATTTAATTAGTACAGAATCAATACGTCTCCAGTTCAAAATTTACTTTATTGAATTAGATAATTAAGCTTTAATTAGCGTTGAGATTTTAAGTACAGTTGCAATTAACTTGATTACAGAATATCTGAAGAAATTCAATTTACGCGCCGCTCCGGGCCGGACCTATAATATATGCTTCTTTCCGATCAGTTACCACGAAATCGGATCTGGTTGGTGGGATCGGGTCTGTAAAATTTAAAGAAATTCAATTATCGTCGCTTTCTCGAGTCTGTAAACATGGAGAAGAAATGGCGGATAAATAGCAATAATCGATCGCCTCTTTTTCCATATGAAATGGCGGAATTTCTAATTTAACGAGAAACTCAAATTAATTCATATATAATATTTTAAGAGAGGAGTCAACTGTCATATAATTTTTCAAAATAAAATAATAAATTAAAGAGTTAAAATTAATTATGAAAAAAATATTAAATTTCAATCCAATTAATTTTATATATATATACACATTTTTTTTATATTTTATATTTTTATATTTTTCTTAAAATTTTGTTTTAAATTCTTCCATGTTAACTTACCAAATTACCTCTATTTCAAATTTTTTATATAAATTTTAAAATTTATGTTATTTGGGCATTATTGAAAAACTGATTTTTCCAAATAATTTCATTAAAGAGTCAACATAAGAGCACAATACTTGAAAATTTTTTACCCATTTCTAAAACAAAATATAAAAAAAAAAAAAAATCTTATATTACCAATTTTTCTAACCAAAAGTTAGAGTTAAAAGATTTCCAATTTCCATCAAATTTAGAAACTCCAATATTCTAAACTCTAGGAAGAAAAATCCTAATTTTATTTTATCTAAGTACAATTCAAACACTTATGAACATGTTTTCTATAGTTTTAAACTTAGTAAAAACATAAAATCAATATTTATTTCAATAAATTGAATATTTTAATAGAACTATCATCTAATTTATTAATTCATATTTGAAAATACACAAATAAGGACATACAATCTCAACTTAAGTGAAGTGATGCAAACATATAATTACTTTATTATTTTAAAAAATTTGAAATTACAAGATTTTATTAAAAAATTATAAATATGATTCATCAAATTCAAATATATAATAAATAATTTTTACAACAATAAAATTATATATAACAAAAATCAAGTGATTTAGTAATAACCCTATTGAATTATTTATATAAAAGACTTAATGTAAGATACTAAAAAGTAATATGAATTGAAAATAATGTTTTTTCAATACTAATCAATTTCAAGATTTAAATTTTAACTATTAAAATTAAGAAATTGATGTTTTTATTATTAAAAAACACAATTAATAGCAAAAGAGTCATTTTTAATTATTGAATTGAATTAATTTTTTTCTTAGGCTTAGTTTGTGGTTATAAAATTTTTGGCATTTTCATCTATATTCTTAAGTTTAAAAAAATTAATTGATTTAAATAAGTATATATTCATCATTTTTTAATTTTGCATACATATATAATTATTTTGATAAATCTGGACAATATAAATTGCTCACATTTCACTTATTTTTATTTTTCTTGTGATGCCACATGGTTTTTAAGCAAATAAAAGTACAAAAATTTATTGACAATATTAATTGATCAAGGTCTATTATTAAATAAATTAAATATTTTTATAGTAAAATTTTATAGTAAACTTAAATGACTTTTATCTTTATTTTAATACATATTAAAAATGATTTTTTTTTTGTCTAATTCAAATATAATTTATTTTGATTCATTTTGGAAGTATTTTAAAGTGTTGCTTAATTCTTTAAATTAAGTAAAATACTTTAAATTTGTATATCTAAATAAATAATTTAAAGAGTTACCCAAATTAGATATTATTTATTTAAATATAGTATATTTTATTTTTTATTAAATTTAGCATAATTTTTTACTAAAATTATAAAAATTATATTAAAAAATTTTAAATTTAAATAATATCAATATTTATTTAAATTATTACTAAAATCAAATGTTTTGTATTTAAATATGTATTCTTTTTACTTTTTTATAATTTTTGAATAACTTTTAATTGAAATCATGTAAATTATGTAAAATAAAATAAAATTTAAATAAAGGTAAGAAAAATTTAAGCAATTATTTAAATTAAGCATTATTCATTCACCTATGACCTATTTTATTTTTTATTAAATTTAAAAAATTTTTTTATTAAAATTGTAAAATTTACATTAAAAAACTTTAATTTTGAATAAAATTATAATTTATTTAAATAGATAATAAAATCAAATATTTTGTATTCAAATATATCATTTTTCTTTTTATTCTTTATTCAATTTTGAATAACTTATAATTTAAATTGTATAAATTATATAAAAGGACGTAAAATTTTGACTAATATATGATTTATTTAAACAATTATTCAAATTGAATATTTTTAATTAAAAATGGCCTTGTATTTTTTTTTTTTTGTTTTTAGACTTTTGCATAAATTATTATTTAAATTTAAAAAATTATATAAAAATATTTTAAATTTAAATAGCAATATAATTTATTTAAATAATTACTCAATTTAAATTTTTTTTTATTTAAATCTATCTTTTTTTTTTAATTTTGAGCAACTTATTAATAAAATTATATAAATTATATAAAATGATATTAAATTTGAATAATATTAAGATTAATTTAAACAATTGCTTAAAACAAACTTTTTGTATTCAAATTTCACTTGTTTTATTTTATTTTTTTTTTTGTTGAAATTGATGTAATCTATTACTTATATTTTGTATATTATAAGAAAAAAATTAATTTTAAATTATACTAAAATTCATTTAAACAATAATTAAAATTGGCTATGTGTGTCTATATATATAATTTTTAATATACGCCAAAAAAATTTATTTTTAGTGAGAATATAAATTATTTGCTAATGTTTAAAGAAAAAAATATATAGTGTTAATAGGTAATTAATTAATGATACTATATCAATATATATATATATATACATATATATATATATATATATATATATATATATATATATGCTAAAAACCATTAGCCTATATCTTATATTTTGTCAACAAAACTAGTAAGTCATTTTTTGACATTCTAAAATGTTTATTATGTACATGACTCTTTAATCCATTAACTATCTTTATCTATTATATTAATCGGAAAGTTATGTTGATTTATTTATCTTTTTCCATTGAATTCGTATGAGTATCTAAGTGTAAATTATAGATGAAGATGCTAAATGTTGTATGTGGCAATGATATAGGAATCATTTGGGGCACTTACAATTATCCCCAATGCATGAGGACTTTAGAAGTACATGAATCAATTCACCAAGGACATGGAAGTGATTGAAATGTCATTAACAAAGGAATGCTGATTAAGTAATTGAAAATTAGTAGTAATTATGAGGGAGTTCATGATCTCACCATTGTTTATATATGAAACTCATTTTGAAAGAGATGTCCATTATGTATCAATTCTACCAAACAATTGCTCTCAACCTTACATAACTCTATTAAAAGTATTTTGTTTTGAAAGTGTAATTGAGAATAGACAATGCTATAATCCATAGCAACTAGATAGCACTATAGTTCTCTTTTATGCTAACATATTTTCTTTGTGGTTTGAAAATGGAATTAGACTCCATACAAAAAAAGCAAAAAGAGCATCCAAATATATATAAACTTTTCTTTATGAAAAAGTAACTAGACCCATAGCATACATTGGTGGCATTTAAATTAAGGGTGATGGCTGTGATATAATAAGTTTCTATATATTATTCTTTTGACCAAAAATTGCATAATTCTTAAGACTTTTTGGGAAAGGAATTGTCTTATTCACAACAGAAAGAGAAAAGAAAAGAAAACAACAGAAATAGTGATTACTCATCTAATTGTGTCATGTTTAGAGGAATTAGAGTAATTGTATTCCTAAAACATAAATTCATACATGTAAAAAATACTATAAGCCATCAATAATCAATCAATGAATATATATATATATATATATACACAAAATAATTGAAACAAAAGAAAAAAGATACATATCTTAAAATTGCAATCTCTTCGATAAAAGTCAATTGAAATAATATATGAAAAAGTCAATAGAACATTTGCAAAATAAATTTGAAACGAATGGTAAAAACTAGCAATAATAGAAAACAATAAATGTCATGATGTAATGTTTCTAATTCCACTCACTTTTAGGAAAGAACTTGCATTGAAAGAGTTAAGTAAAAGTAGTTTTAAAAAAATAAAGAAGAAGTAGACGTTAGTTATATGATTAAATAAAAAATATTAATAACTAAAATTTAAGGTAATTTATAATAAAATTTAAACAAATGAAAAGAATTATATAAATTAGATAAAAATTTTATTTGAGTTTAAATAAATAAAAAGAAAGTTTGTTATATTGATTATTTTTTTATCTTTTATCTTTTTTTAACTTTTTTAATAAGCATCAAATAACTTGAAAAAATATATATATATATATTCACGTATGATAGAAGTATAATTAATAAGCACCCAAATGAAAAAGGCGGTTTAATTAAGGCCTTGGATTTCGAGGTGCATACGTGGAGGAACCAGTGCCGTTTATATGAAATATTTCTAATCAACATGTGTGAGGGGAGCTGGTGTCGTTGTTTTGTGGACCATTTGATTCGTGAATAGAGACATTGAATGAGCCTCTGGGGGAGTCTCCCATAATTTTCACACTATGCCCTGTTATTTTAACCTGTGCGTCGAGATGGTGAGTCCTCGCTCATCCCTTGAATGTGTTTTGACCTTTTTATTGCTGACGTGGAGGTTGATCCTGCTGTTTGGTCCCACCTAACAAGGCTTTTACTTTGCGAAGGACAAAAATTAAATGAATGGGCGCATGAGATATTGGAAGGAATTGAGCATCAAGTTTGTAAAATACTTATGGAGGAAAATTGGAAGTGTCCAGTGGTTAATCTAAACCCAATCTATTGATTTTATTTTATAAGAGTCTAAATTTTTATTTAGTTATAAAAAATAGTACATAAAGTATTTAATAAATATTTTTTTATTTATCAAAAAAACCTCAAAAATAAATGTTTGAAAAATTTACTTGTGAATTTTGAGAATTAATTATTTGTAATTGATTTATTATATTTACAATATTTTATCAAAAAATTATTTTTTATTACTTTTACCTATTGTGCCCCTTTTTTTTCTTTTATTTTTTTTCTCTTTCTTAGTTTTTCACACTTCTTTCATTTTTGTCTTTTTATTTTTCCTACTACTTCTTCTCTATAGTTGTCTTTTTCTTTTTATTTTCTATGGTGTGTGCCAATATAAGGTAATTTATATTTTTCTCATTATATTTATTATTATTTTTATTTTTATCATTCAATTTTAATTTTGTATAAATTTAATTAATTTGTCACTATAAGTGATAAAAATTTAAAATTTATTTTTTAAAAAATATATTTTTCTACAATTTACATTATTAATTAATATACTAATAAAAAATTAAATTAAATTTTTTGATTTAAGATAACTATAATTAACAATAAAAGTAGAAAGTTTAAAGACATTAATGAGTGCCTTAAAAAAAGTTATCTTTTTTATTTAACAATCTATAATGACTTAGTTTAAGGTATGGTCTAATGGCTAGAAGAACATCGCCACTTATGTGACATCTAGTGCACGACACAATAAAAATAATAAAAGCTTTTCTCTTTTAAAGAGTAAATATTTTATCAAAATTTAGATCATTTTTAAAAGTTTATAAAAAAATTAATAAAAATTTACTCTTTTAAAAATTTAAAAAATAATATAGAAAATAGTTTTTTATTTTTTCTTGTGTTACACCTTGAGCATTGCATAACATGCAATTGAGTCATTTTCAAGGTATTTGTTGATATCCTCAAACTTCCTAATTTTATTGTTAGTTATAGCATTTTAATTAAAGAAATTTAACTCAATTTCTATCAATTTATTGATTAACAAATTTAATTGTATAAAAATGTATATTTTAAACTATAAATTTTATAAATTTTTATTTAAAAGAGAGACATGATGATTAAATTAAGTAATTTAATTATAATATATTAAAATTGAGTGATAAAAATAAAAATAAGTGATAAATTTAATAAATAAAAATATAAATCGAATTCAAGATGATATTAGACTACCTTTCTTTATCAAAAATAAAATAAAAATGATATGAAAATTTTAAAATTGATAAAAATTTAAAAAATAAGATATAATTGAATTATAAGAAAAAAATTTAAAAAATTTAATTTCTATAATTTTTTTATTTTAAAGAGAATTGAAATCTACACTATAATAAATTTTAAATTTAGTAAAATTTAATTATTTAGTTAACAATCAATAAATTTTAAACTCAAAAAATATTATTTACAAAAATTTTATTATATATAAATATCAAGATATTTATTTTTATTTATTTACAAATAATTATATTTTTATTCTCATTAATATATTTATATCTCAATCAACCATTTTATTATATAAAAATAATAAATAATATCAACTCAACTAAACACTATACTTTATTTATTTATTAATAATCAGTAACACACGTCAATAACAAATAATAGTAAATATAAAGTGATCCAAACATGCCCTTAGTGAATGCCAATGTGCCAGATGCCACCAGTACTGGCTGACGTCTCTGTACTGGAACTCGTAGCTTCTTAACTATTGAGCAAGGTAAATATAATAAATGAATATAACATATGGATGATTTAAAAAAAAAAAAGTAAACATAAAAAAATCTCTTAACATAAAAGCGACTGCTTTGTGAGCATGATGACAGTATATTCCGTTGTCTCTAATCATTTCTCCTATTGGGGCAGGAGCCCCATTCACTCTCTTCCTTGTGTACTCACGTTTGGGCTGTTGCCAAGCCAAATGGTAAAATACTAACAGCCTGTAAATCATTTGATCATTTTAATTAGAAATGGTAGGTGTGCATGGTGCGGTGGACGCCTCGATCTCTTTTCTTCTTACAAAAATATACTACACTGCATCGTCGAAAATATACTATATTTTTTCTAGTTGAGAAAGTGGGATTGTAACTCACCGCATTCCCTCGAGGTTTTCGCCGTTCAGCTTAATTTTCAAGTCTATAACTATAACACTTGGATTTTGTCTGGCGGAGTAGGTAGAATTGCCTTTTTTTGTTCTGTGGCCACCGGCACTTGGACAGCGACGCCACACCCACCGTCTCTATTATTAACACACCAACTGTGCAGTTGGTGCCCTACTTGCCACCTAGATGTCTATTTTTTATTTCCTAAACATTTGTTTGACTTGTCTAGCTGGGGTCCTCGAGGTAGGATGTTTAATAGTTGTACCTGTCCCCGACGCGGCGCATTGACTCCACGTATTAAAAGATAATTTTTCAATTTTAAAATATTTTTTTTATAAAAATTTATATTCAATTTGAATATGAAAATGTATAATAAATATAATATAATATTTAATGAGTTATAAAAAACATATCTTACATCTTGTTACATATTATATTATACCTTTATAAATGTTATTATTTTTATTGTAAATTTTGAGTTTTTGATAAAATGTTTTAAATTAAAAAATATATATATTCTATTATTTACTTGTGATGGGAGTAAAGAGATGATAAATAGAATTGAGTTAATTTTAAGATATACCATTTCAAATTTTAAGTTACTTAAATTTTAAATTTATTAAATTTTAAGTTAACTAAAATTTTAAATTCATCACATTTTAAATACTTCAAGTTTTTGATTAATTAAATTTTAAGTATTTTAAATTTTAAATATTATAAGTTTTATATATGTTTGAGTCAAAATTTTCAAATTTTAAATATATTTTCAAGTTAATCCAACAAATTATTTCTTACGTGATACATTAGTTAGATATTACCATATTAACTATTCCACATTATATCATGATAACAAATTTTTTTATATATTATATTACTAAAACCTACTTAAGTCCATATGTTAATAATTTAAATTTTACTTTATAAAAAATTTACTCAAATGACATATTATATAGTAATAAATTATTATTGTAATTATAATATATAACTAATTGAAAAGAAAAATAACATAATTAATATGTGTGTGTGTGTGTGTGTTTTGTTGCATGAACAAAGTATATAAAGACTTAAAATTTATATTTTGGATCAAAATACTTTTATAGAGAGATGTGTTAGAGATTTAGCAAAATAAAATTCATAATATCTTTATTAGATAAATTATAATGAAGTTGTTCAAAAACTTGTTACATATCAATAACCATGTGTGAGTTGGAGTTGAGACATGATTGTAACAATTTGATTCCACATAAAATAATTAAATAAGTATCTTAATATTGTTGTTTATATTAATTTTGAATTTAGTAGGCTACATATATATTTCCATAGGTTGTTCTTACTACTATGATTATAATATAAACAACTTATTTATTTTGAAAATTGTGAGGCATTGATTTTATTGTGAATTCATATGAATTGTATCAGTTAACAAAATTTTAAATTAAATAATTTATATTAAATATGTTTATGAAAAAAAAAATATAATTCCTAATAATTTAAATATTTATGAAATAATAAAATGTTAATTATTATAAATATAAAAATAAATTACATAAATAATATTTTTTAATTACAAATAAAATTATCTAAAAAATTTTAATTCTTTATTGAAATAAAAAAAATTGAACCATGTTTGATTTAGACTTCTTTAGATTGTTTTGAATTTAGGGTTAATCACATTTCAAATTATTTTGATTTTAAATTGGGTCAAGTCAAGTTTTGAATAAATTAAGTCAAATTACTTGAGTGTGGTCAATTTTTTTCCATTTTAATTGGAAGTCAAAATTGAGAAAATGACACCTAGACCATATAAAATCTCAATTCCTTTAAACAAGAATGATAAGATAATTGAAATTTTTTCCTTTAATAAGTGAGCTTTTCATTCTATTTGTGTTTTTCCCGTGATATATATATTTTAAGCTTTTAGTTTACTTTCAAGGAGTGGAAAAAATCGTTTGTTGCCGTACTTTTTCTAGGCAATAATAATACAGTGGCCGAAACAGAATAGCAACGATCGCGTGGCCTAATGGATAAGGCGCTCGCCTCCGGAGCGGGAGACTGTGGGTTCGAGTCCCACCGTGATCGTTGAACTTCAAATTTTAAAAGTACTAGGTGAAAAATAGTTTCCAGTTTAGGGGGAGCACCTCGAGATACTCACGTCTTTTCCACATGCCTCGATAAATATTTATTCAAAAAAACAATATAAACAATATAAATTTATTATTCAGTATTTTCTTATAATTTTATTTATATTTACATATTATATATATATAATATTATTTTTATATATTATATTTAATTTATATAATTTTTAATTTATTTTATATATATTATGTTGTACTATATTAATTTTATATTATTTATTTTATATAATTATAATATTTTAAAAATTAATATACACATCAATACATACACATATATGTATACAAATATTATAATTGATATAAATATGTATAAAATATTGGTAAAATTTTTATATAAATTAATATATAAATAATAAATAATAATATTTTTTTCATTTATTATAGTTTATAATAATAAAAAAATTTATTTTTTTTTAATTAATTGGTTAATTAGTAATTAAAATTAATTGATAAAATAAAATTTTGATATAAAAATAAAAAAATGAGTGTAAAAAATAATTTTTAAATAATAATTTCTCAACTTAAAGGTTAATTTGAATTCAATTCAAATTATAAATAATCTAAATATAACTTGATTAAAAAATAATTTGATTCAAAAATTACTTGAATCCAAAGTAAATTGAAATCCAACTTAATTGTCTGTTTTGATATATCCATTACAATAATATATGACGTTAACATAACATTATCAACTTTTGGAAATTGGCGCATTAAGGATCCCTAAAATCTTCAAATCAGATTGGACAATTGTATTATATTACATTTTATGCCTGAAATTAAAAAGGTCATTATTTACTTGAAGGATCATTTTATAGTGGTAAGGTTGGTCCATCTTCACAAGATTACTTTAGCCCTTTAAGTCTCTTGATATGAAAATACAAGTATTGGATAGCACCTTGTACCAATGCTTGGTATAGTGTTGGCATGTGATGGTTGCATCAAAAGAAAGAAGATGAATGTAGAAGGTAATGTGTATGAAATTAAGCTAAGAGAGGCCAAATGCAGGCTATGACATTGGCAAAGACTTAGATTCGAGAGTGCGGGTGGCATTGTTCTAACATTATGGAAGCTTTGAGATAACGAGTGGTGAAATTGATTTCAAATGGGAAAGGTGGTTAGGGCATTGGTTGGTGTGGCAGTAAGCTTTTAGTAGGGTAAGATTACTTAAACACATCAATGTCTCCTTTTACTAGATGATCAAAAACCCTAATGTTTTTTAGGGGTATGCAAAACTTATTTGAGAGTTGGCTAATGTTAGGGCATGAACAAAAGACTTGACTAATGATACATAAGTGAAAGGCAAGTTGACTAATAAGTGGGTATAAAATTGGCTATAACATCATAAGAGTTGGTGTATAGTTGGGTTTTGAGCAAACAATGTGTGGTCCCTCTAACACACATGAGCTAGGCATGCATTAAAGGGGTACATGTTGCAAATGACATCAAAGGGTTGTCAACTTGTGAGTTTGGGCTCAGGTTGACATATGATATGGTTGATGGTGATTAGTAAGCTTGGCATGGGCTTGGAGTGTAGAAGTCAAATGTGCCCTATGCACCATGAAAATATGAGAGTATGAATAATTATACTTAAAATGTAAGGACATGTTTTAGTGGTTGAAGGGGCATGTTTTAGTGGCTGAAGTGGCAAGCTAGAAGAGCTTATATGAGATGCTATGTTGTCACGTCCTTCTTTGATGAAGGGGAACATAGGTAGCTAAGGAATGGAGCTAACTAGGTAAGTTGACAAGGTGTTAATTCCTTTTAATATGGTGTTACATGATCTAGCTATGAAGTGAAGAGTTTTTTTAAATAAAGGGGATCCCACTATGCGTGATTGGTTTGACAGCTAAGTCATGTAAACCTATGTGGTTGAGGGTTTCAATTATAACTCTATAAATAGGTGAAGGTACCCAATATTCCATAATAATTGAGTGAGAGGCTAGAGTAATAAAATGTTAGAAATATTCCTATAAATTGCTATGTGCTTACTCACTTTCCTTGTGTACAATTATGTGAAAAGTCATTTTCAATTTTGTGTGCAAGTTAGGCTGAGACTAAAAGAGTATCATGGTGCCATCATGATGCCAAAAATTTGGTGAGGAAATTGGGCCTGTGAGAATTGGTATCAGAGTATGATTTGATATATGGTGGGTGGATTGGGTCTTAATGCGATGTGAGAATGGGTGACTAAGATTGAAAAGACTCTTAGAGAGGTCTATAAGGAACAAGTTCTTTAAATTTTGGCAAGATCTGACAAGTTGGAACAATTGGTATATCTTTTACAATTTAATTATGATAGCCTTGATTTTGCTTGGATCTCTCATTTTGGTGATATGGAACAAGATGTTGCTGTCCTAAAAAATATGATAAGCAATTTACTTAGTGGAGGGGTAAAGGATTCGAGAAAGATGAAAGTTCTTGAACCCACAGTCTTTGAAGGTGAGCATGACATGAAAGCTATTAAAAACTTCTAATGGAATATGAAGTAATACTTTAAAGTTACCCATGTCCTAAATAAGGAGAGGGTGACTCGTATGTATCTTGCTAAGGACACTAAGTTTTGGTCGTAAACAAGACCTAATGATGATGTTGGTGCGAGTAGACCTCAAATTAAGATATAAGATGTGTTGAAAAAGGAATTGAAGATCAATTCCTTCCTTGCAATATGTTATGGGTTGTAAAGGAGTTGTTGAAGAGATTGAACCGTAATGGCATGGTGTATGACTATGTTAAAGAATTTAGCTCTTTAATGTTGAACATATATAATATGTCAGATGAGGATAAACTCTTCAATTTCATGTCAGGGCTCTAACCTTGAGCACAAATCAAGTTAAGGCAAGGTGTCACAAGGTCAATTTCCTCATCTAAATTTTTGGCTTTATAATGGCACCAAGATGTCCTTTTGGTCTTAACCTAACTTGCATGGAAGAATGCAAACAACTTTTCGCATAATTGCATATAAAGAGAGTAAGTAGGCACACAATAATTCATGATAACATTCCTAATCTTTTATTACTTTTGTCATAAAACTATATAAAAGAATATAAATGTCAAGCACCTCATTTTTGCCTCTCATTCAAGTGTTATGGACTCTTGGTTGCCTAGACGTATTTGTAGAGTTGTAATTTATACCCCTAATTACATAGGTTTACATGGCTTGATTGTAAAACCAATCAAGTATAGTGGAATTCCCTTTGTTTATAAGCACTCCCCACTTCTTAGTTAAATTATGCAACACCATTTTAGGAGGGATTGACACCTTACTGGCTTATTTGGTTAGCTCCCCTCCTTGGTTGCCCATTTTCCCCTTCACTGAAGGTGGATATGACAACACTTTGTCTTAAATAAGCATTTTTAACTTGCCATTTCAGCCATCAGAACATGCTCCCATGTTTTAAGGAAGATCACTATTTATGCTCCTTTATTTTCATGGTGCATAAGACACACTTGACTTGGTTTGCACTTTAAAATTGTGCCTAACTTGCTAATTACAACTAGCTTGATATGAGTCAGAACTTACAAGTGGACCACCCTTTGATACCATTTACAACATGTAGCCCTTTGATGCATGCCTAGCTCGTGTGTGTTGGAGGGACTACATGTAGTTGGCTTAAACTCTAACTTTTACACCAACTCTTATGATGCCATATCCAATTCTGTGCCTACTTGTTAGCCAACTTGGCTTTTGCTTATGTATCATTGGTTTAGACCTTTACCTATATCCCAACATTGGCCAAATCTCAAGTGAGTTGTGCATGCTCCCTAAAGAGCATTAGGGTTTCTGACCATGTGGCTAGAGGAGACATTGATGTGCTTAAGCTAGTGCAAGTCAAATCTTGCCAAATACCAACTAACACCTTAAACACCTTTTCCACTTGAAACCAATGCTACCACTCACTATCCTAAAGCTTCCGTAATGTAACAACAATGCCACTTACACTCTCAAGTCTAAGTCTTTACTAATACCATAGCTTATATTTAGCATTTCTTAGTTCACTGCCATATACATTAACTCTTATATCCACTTTGTTTTCTTTGACGCAACCATCACACATTAATACTATGCCAAACATTGTTACAAGGTATTACTACATACTTGTATATTTATATCAAGGGACTTAAGGGTCTAACAAACCACTCTTACCTATTGAAGTCAATGTCATTATTGGTGGGTTAGTTTAGCCTTTCCTCTTCTATAGCTTAAATTCTTTGCTAGCCTCCTCTTTTGGGGCAAAATTCATTAAGACTACTTGATACCCCTTATAAGTTACAATACTTGCATCATTAATATTTTCAAGGTTAAAATTATATTTAAAGAAAACCCACAGAGCATCTTACCTTCACTCATCATCCTTTATACCATATTTTCACCATTTTAGGCCTTATCAAATAGTTCTTGCATTAAACTCCCATGGCTTCTTGGCACCCCATGTTTCTTTCCCTATAATATTCGATTGTACAAAATTAGCCTGTGGTTTGGGGTATGCTTTCTTGAAGGAGATTTGATTAGCATAATAGGACTTGCCCTCCTCATCACAACACTTTTTGTTAGTAATTACCTTTGCTACCTTAAGTTCCTTTACTCTCAAAGCCACCAAGTATTGCATGTCTCCTTTTGACCCTTGTTGCACTTATAAGGTAAACAACATAGCATAAGTTTTCCCACCTTTATTGGTAGGAGACTACTTCTCACTAGCAACAAAACATGGCCAATTCTTTTCTATGATCGTCAAGCCACCCAAATGAGATATTAGTGCAATTTTTGTGTACATAAAGAATTCCAATCCTAAAATCACATTAGTCATCAAATGAAATTATATAGAAATCAAGTTTACCATTCCATTGACCAAGAGTTACCTTAATTCCTTTTGCCATTTAAGCTACATCACACACCTATGAGTTGATAGTTTTCACTTAATTGCCATTTTTGCTCACATGGAGTCCTAGTGATCTAGCTACCTACTTGGTAATAAAGTTATGGGTTGCACTAAAATCCACCATCAGTAATAGTTCTTACTTTCCTAAACTAATTTTGACATAAAGTAGGCTGGGTTGTGAGGTATGCTTTGTATGCACAACATTGATCAATTGTGTGGGATTGACTCGTGAGGTGTTTCTGCCATTTAAACTAGCATCTCTTCCACCATTTTTAGCCATTAAGGGGTTCAATTTCTTTAACTTTATGCTCAATTTCTCTTGCTTTTGACACTCCTTTACCCTGTGTAGACCATTGTAATCAACATTTGTTATATTTCTACCTTGATCTAAAGTAACAGTTATTCATTTCCCTTTGTTGTCCTCCCTTTGCTTGCATTCCTAAAAGTCCTTTTTCTTCTTCTTGCCCTTGTATTTGGGATGCTTGTTACTTAAAGAATCAAAGGTTTGTATGACATAGCTTTTAAGCCAATTATGCATAATGGGATCCCTTTTCTCTAGGGGCACTCCTTACTTCCTAGTTACATCATGCAACACATTATAGAAGGGATTGACACCTTACTAGCTTACTTGGTTAGCTCTACTCCTTGGTTGCTTATGTTCCCCTTTACTGAAGGAGGATGTGACAACACATCACTTTAGCTTGCTACTTCAACCATTAGAACATGCCCCCACATTTTGAGAAGGATCATTATGCATGCTCCCTTATTTTCATGATGCATAAGGCACACTTGATTTACTTTGCACTCTTAGCCCATGCCAAGTTTGCTAATCACAATTAGTTGTGTCATGCATTGATTTGAGCCTAAACTTGCAACTTGATAATCATTTGATGCCGTTTGCAACATGTAGCCCTTTGATGGCTGCCTAGCTCATGTGTGTTGTAGGGACTATGCATCATTGGCTTGGACCTTAGCTTGTACGCTAACTCTTATGATGATGTATCCAATTTCGTGCCCACTTATTAGCCAATTTATCTTTTGCCCTTGTATTGTTGGTTTGAACCCTTTGCCCATGTCCTAATGTTAGCCAACTCTCAAATGAGTCATGTATACCCCTCAAAAGAATATTAGGGTTTCTAACTATTTGACAAGAGGAGATATTGATGTGTTTGAGCAATCACACCTTGCCAACCACTTGTGCAATTATTGTTAGTGCATGTTGCTACACCTACTAGTGCCCTAAATACCTTTCCCACTTGAAACTAATGCCATCACTTGTTGTCCCAAAGCTTTTGCAATGTAATAGTAGTGCCACTCGCTCTTTTAGGTTTAAGTTTTTACCAATGTTATGACCTGCATTTAACCTCTCTTAGCTTGCTGCCATGCATATGACTCTTACATCTAACTTATTTTCTTTGACATGACCATTACACATCAATACTATGCCAAATATTGGTATAAGGTGCTACCAAATACTTGCATGTTCATACTAAGAGACTTAAGGGGCTGATACAAAGTGTAAAGGACTTGCTTTCTAAATTTGTCATTGTTGATGGCTTGGTTGAGTTTTGAATCAAAACCTTTGATTCTTTAAGTAGCAAGTAGCCCAAAGACAAGGGCAATAAGAAGAAAGAGGCGTCTCAAGAATTCAAGCAAGGGGGGCAACAAAGGGAAAGGCAAAGCTATTATTGTAGATCAAGATAAAAATAAAACAAGCATTGATTATTTTATTTATAATGGTCCACATAAAGTAAATGAGTGTCCAAGGTAGGAGAAATTAAGCATCTTTGTGGTTAAAGAGGGTGAAAGTGATGCTAATTCAAATGATGACAACCTTTTATAGGTCAATTCCATACAATTGATCAATGTTATGTATGTGGTGCATGCCCCACAACCTAACTTGATTTATATCAAAATTAGTTTAGGAAAGCAAGAGTTATTGGTGATGGTGGATTTTGTTGCAACCTACAACTTCATTTTGGAGCAGGTGGTGGGATCACTTTGATTGCTTGTGAGCAAAAGTGGTAGTTGGGTAAGGCCTATTAATTCCAAGGCATGTGACATAGTTCGAAAGATAAAAAGAGTTGAAGCAAATTTTAGTTGGTGGATTGGCAAACTTAATTTCTCTATAATGCTGTTGGATGACTTTGATGTGATTCTAGGATTGGAATCTTTTGTAGAAGCAAAAATTGCATTGATGCGTTATTTGGGTGGCTTGGTGATCATGGACAAAAATCAACCATATTTTGTTACTAGTGAGAAATGGTTTCTTACCAGCAAGGGTGGGAAAACTTGTGATGTGTTGTCCACCTTACAAGTGCAACAAGAGTTGGGAGAAAGAGGTGTGCAATACTTGGTGACTTTAAGAGTAAAGAAGTTTGAGGTAGCAAAGGTGATTGCTAACA
Organism: Rhizophora apiculata; assembly: GCA_037832385.1. Taxonomy (NCBI): domain Eukaryota; kingdom Viridiplantae; phylum Streptophyta; class Magnoliopsida; order Malpighiales; family Rhizophoraceae; genus Rhizophora; species Rhizophora apiculata. The sequence continues at coordinate 14,298,419 of CM075426.1, forward strand.
AAAGTGCTATGATGGAGAGGGAAAGTCCTCAAGTGTTGACCAAAAATCCTTTAAAGAAGCATGCCACAAACCACGAGCCAATTTTTTACAATCAAATATCTTGGGGAAAGAAGTATTGAGTGTTGGGAAGCTATGTGATTTTGATGATAGAACTATTTGATAAGGCTTTAAAATAGTAAAACCAAGGCATGAAGGACAACAAGTGAAGGCAACATGCTTTACAATTTTTCTTTAAGGTATGATTTTAACCTTAAAAATGTTAATGATGCAAGTAAGATTGCTTATGAGTGGCAACAATTAGTCTTGATAAAATTTGCCTCAAAAAGTGAGGCTAGTGAAGAATTTGGGTTTTAGAAGTGGGAAGAATGGGCTATCCCACCAACGATGACATTGGCTTCAATAAGTAGGGGTTATTTGTTAGCCTCTTAAGTCTTTTGATATAAAAATGTAAATATTTGGTAGCACCTTATACTAATACTTGGCATAACATTGACATGTGATGGTTGTATCAAAGGAAACATGGTGGATGTTGAAGGCAATGTGCATGGTAGTAAGTTAGAAAAGGCTAAATGCAAACTATAATATTAGCAAAGGCTTAGACCTAAGAGTGCAGGTGACATTGTTATGACATTGTGGAAATTTTATAACAATAAGTGATGGCATTGGTTTTAAGTAGGGAAAGTGGTTAAGGTGTTGGTTGGTGCTACAACAAGCAATAATAATGCTGATGCAATCTGTTGGCAAAATGTGACTACTTAAGCACATTAATGTCTCTTCTTATTAAATGGGTAGAAACCATAATGCTCTTTAGGGGATATGCATGACTCACTTGAGAGTTGGTCAATGTTGAGGTATAAGTAAGAGATCAAAGCAATAATATATATGAAAAAGGCAAGTTGGCTAACAAGTGGGTACAAAATTGACAATGACATTACAAGAGTTGGTGTATGAGTTAAGGTTTAAGCTAATGACGTGCAGTCCCTCCAACATGCACATGGTGGGCATGCATCAAAGGACTACATTTTGCAAATGGCATCAAAGGGTTGTTGACTTGCGAGTTTGAGCTTAATTGATGTGTGACGTGGTTGGTTGTAGTTAGCAAGCTTGGCATAGGCTAAGAATGTAGACCAAGTCAATTATGCCCTATGCACTATGAAAATATGAGAGCATGAATAATGATTATCCTCAAAATGTAAGGGCATGCTTTGGTGGTTGAAGTAGCAAGCTAAGAGAGTTTATTTGAGACGATGTGTTGTTGTCTCCCCTTTTAGTGAAGGGAAACATGGGTGGTCAAGGAATGGAGCTGACCAAGTAAGTTGATGAGGTATTAATACCTCTTAAAATAATGTTGCATGATCTAGCAATTAAGTGGGTAGTGCTCATAAGGAAAAGAGATCCCACTATGCAAAAGAGATCCTAAAGAAAATAATGCTTGGGAACCAAGTCATGCAAACTTATATAGTTAAGTTGTCAACTACAACTTTATAAATAGGTGTGGATAGCTAAGAGTCCATCTTGGCATTTGTATTCCTTTGTATATTTTTGTGAGAAAAGTAATAAGGTTGGGACAGTTGCTATAAATTATTGTGTATCTACTTGCTTTTCTTGTATGCAATTGTGTGAAATATTGCTTGTATTCCTATGTGTGAGTTAGGTTAAGACCAAAAAGGCATCTTGGTACCATAATGAGGCCAAAAATTTGGTGAGAAATTTGGCCTTGTGACAATTACCCTAGTCTATGTCAATTTTTATACGTTTGGATGAATTTCTATTCCATAATATATAATGCATAAAACCTATTGCACATCCCATTATATCCCAACATGTTTTCCTATGTGCTTCTTCTTAAGCTTGGAAGAGCCACTACTATCAAAAATTACAAGAAAGGATATGAGATGAGACCAGGATCATGAGGAACAAAACAATAACGAGTAGTAAGAAATGGCTCGAGGAACCTTGTAAAACATGAATTTTTGACACTAAAGGTCCATATGTGCTTTGATATAGAATGCAATGAGAGTGCCTTTCCTTATTGAAAAAAATTGAGTGTTCATGGTGGTGTTTATCACATTTTCCTTAAATGTTGTTGCCAAGGTTCTTTTAGATTCCTTAACTTCTTTTTAAATGTTAAAGTCTTAAAGAACTTTATTCTTCTGGATATAATAATCTTATTTTTTGATTAGAGGGGTTAAAACTTAAAAGAGGCACATTAAAAAGAGGGTTGATATGATATATTACTGAATGTTTAAGAATGAGAGTCATTAATTGCTATTTATACAAACTAAAGTTTAACATTATTTCTCTCATTCTCTAAACCAAGGCCCTTAGTACATGAGTGAACTTACTAAATGTCTTGTAGTCTGTAGTCTTGTATACCTTAGACTTTAAAGTGTTAAGGATTTGGAAATCAACTTTTGCTATATATTAAGGTCTATTTGTGTTTGAAAATTTCCAACATTTCTTACTACCCATAGATTGTTAGAGTTTGTATACAAGAGGTGGCTCCTAGTATTTTAGAAGTATCATTGCATCCAATGCCATCTATAAATGTCCAAACTTGATAGAAAATGAAGCTGAAACCAAAGTACGTACACATGGTGCTCAAATTAGAATATTATCTTACTTCACAAACTAAACAAGATCATAGAAATATATACATTCCCATTGATAGGAAGTTGCTTGAATTAGGTTTAGTCTTGCAGAAAAAAATTTACTTACAAGATATAAATTTGTTGTTACATTCAATATCCAATTACAGGCATTGCAACATTCCATTAGCCTTGCTATACCCTTAATTATTATTAATTACATTTAACTAACTAAAAATTATCCAAGAAGTTAGAATAATAGACACAAACAGGACAAAAATATTTAATTTGTCTATGGCTGAAAAGATTGATCGATGGTTTTTGGCCTATTTATGACTGAAGGTTAGCATTTATTTCTTATTAAGAGTATTTGGAATTTTTTGTATTAAACCTCAATTAGTTTTACAATGAACAAAATCTTGTTATTTTATATATATAAATATTTGCTATGTTTATTTAATTTTTAAAAATTTACCAAACACCTAGATATATATCTCATAGAATTGAGTTCTATTTAAATTGTTTTAATTAGGTTCCATTTTTATATCTTTCTTATCTCTCACATTTGTTTTTTGTTAATTTGACTCCTCTTAAAAGGAGTTAAATTGTAAAATCCCTTATCTACATACTAGTCAAATCCTCTATCATTATTTAAGACTTCTAGTAAGTTCACAAAGAAAAAGAAGATGCTATGTAAGATGTAGGAAAACCATCTCCATGAGTATAAAAACAATTTACCTATTTGGTTAACTATATGCATTAATACAAGTTCCAACATCATTCATGAAGATTCAAGAAAAAATAAAAAATTATTCTTTGTAAGCAAGTGCAAGTATTAATAACAACTTGTGATCATTCTTAGAAACACACATACATTTAGAAAAGGAGAAAACACACACAACTTGCATTAATAAGCCCACTTTGACATAATTTTGTGGCACATTTCTTGAGAGAGGATTTGAGAATTAAAGCAATATGGGAAGAATTCTCATTTATTATTCATTGACAATATCACACAAATATATATAAGAAATGTTCTTATACTTAGATTACTAGATTATATAAAATAATTACTTTCCTAATTTGAAATATTTTGATTATTATATTAATGAGCAATATTCTTATCTTGATTCCTATCCTAATGTGATATATTCTTATCCTTACAAAAATATTCTAATCTTTACAAATCTAGTATTTAGATTTCTCACATTCCTTCTTAAGTTGGTGAATAGATATCTATCATTCCTAACTTGCTTATGTTTAATTCAAATTTTGGCCTTGATATGGTTTTGGTGAGAATATCTTTTTCTTGTAACTTGGTAGGAATGTAGGTCAAATTGATGCCTTCATTTTTTATTTCTTATTTCATAAAACTTTGGTTTATTCACATGTGTTTCATTTGGTCTTGTTGGAATGGATTGTTGATGATGCTAATTGTCAATTTATTGTCACTATGCATCATTGTTGGAACATATAGGGGCATTTGCAAGTCTTTCATGAGCTTCTCCAACCAAATTACTTCACAAACTCCTAGAGTAATGACCCTATATTTCATTTTAGTGTTATTGTGAGTAAATACTGGTTGTCTTTTACTTCTCCAAGTTATCAAGTTACCTTATAATTTGGTATAGTAACCAAAGGTAGACTTGTAGCCTTCATAAGAGTTTGCCAAATCTACATTATCATACTTCTTTTTTTATCTTTTTTTTTTTTTTGAACAAGAGTTTGTCACCCAATGTCCTTTTTAGGTATCTTAGGATGTGAGTTATTGCCTTAAAGTGTTATTGAGTAGGAGAATGCATATATTGACTCACTATATTTACTACATGAATTATATTAAGGTGAGTTAAATATAAGTAGATAAATTTGCCAACTAACCTTTGATACCTCTGTTTATCAATAAGTTGATCATTCCTATACTTTTTACCTTTCAAACCTTTTTTCAAAGGTGTTCCAACTAGCTTACATTTGATATTATCAGTGTCCTTTAGGATTTCCAAAGTGTATTTATAATGGGAGATGAAAATACCCTCTTTGCTTTTTGCTACTTCCATTCCAAGAAAATATCTTAATTTCTTAAGATCCTTTGCTTCAAACTCTTTCTTGAGATTCTCTATTTCTTGATTACACTATGATCAAAATATTGTCCACATATACAATCAATATTGCCTTCTTCTCATTCCTTGAATGTCTTATGAATAACATGTGATTAGCTTATCTTTGTTTGTACATAAGTCAATTAAGTGTGGTATTAAACCATTTGAACCACACTCTTGGAGATTGCTTGAGCCCATAAAGTTATTTCTTTAATTTGTACACTTTTCCTTTCTTTTTCTTTGTCTTGAATCTATAAGGTATTTTCATATAGACCTCCACATCTAATTCTCCATTGAGAAAAGCATTTTTCACATCAAATTGTTAAAGTTCCTAATATAAATTAGTAGCAAGAAACAAAGAACTTTAATTGAATTTAACTTGGCAACTGGAACAAAAGTTTCCTTATAATCTATTCTATAAGTTTGAGTGAAGCCATAAGCTACCAACCTTGCCTTATAGCTTTCAGTGCTTCCATCAATTTTGTGTTTAATCGTGAAAATCAATTTACTTCCAATTACCTTTTCTTTTCATGAATTTCTATAATCTCCCATGTGTTATTTTCAATTAAGGGCTCTTATCTCCTTCAAAATAGCTACTTTCAACTTTGGGTCTTGTAAAACACTTTATCTATTTTTGAGAATTTCCACTTTATCAATACTTGTAATAAAGACCCATAATTGTGGAGACAACTTTGAGTATGTAAAGTAATTAGAGATAGGGTACTTGGCACATGATTTTACACCTTTTTGAAGAGCTAGATGAATGTTTAAGTTATTAATCATACTCAAGTCCTTTCTTATGACTTCATTTGTTTGACTTAGCTCTAGGTCTAATATTTGACTTTGTTGAGAAATTGTAGGCCTTTAAAAGTAAACCAAAACTAGCTTTTCAAAAACATATTCTTCTCCATGATTGGTTATCTCAAGTTGAACTAGTTTGGTGGCTTTGGTTGTAGTTTTTTATAATGATTCAATGGCATTTGTTTTAGATTTTGGTTCCATGAAGGATAAGAGCTCAACAGTGATATAGGGAAAGAGATAAGGAGAGAGATGGTGGGTTATAATGTCTTTCTTTATTTAAGATCACCCCCTGAAGAAAGGGATTAGAATAAAATGGTTTATTTTCAAGAAATGATATAGTAAAAGAGACGAACATTTGCAAGATGAGGGATATTAACATTTATAGCCTTTTTATGTTGGAGAGTACCCCACAAACACACATTTTGTGGCACTTGGTTCAAGTTTGTTATTTCTACGATCATGGTTATGGATGAATGAAGTGCAATAAAAAATCTTTTGGAGACAATGAGTTTAAGATTATGGTATAAGGAAAAAAGTCATGTGAGCCACTTAAAGGAGTATGAAAATCATTTACCTTGGATGGGAAATAGTTAATTAGGTAAGAAGTTATAGGAATTGCTTGATCCTAATAATAATTTGGCATTGAGTTCATAAACATTATTGAATGAGCAATTTCTAGTAGGTAGCAATTTTTTCTTTTTGCCACTCCATTTTGTTGGGGTGTATAGGTATAGAGATTTGATGAAAAATACCATTTTTAGAAAGAAATTGGTTAAATTCACTGGAGAAATGTTCTTTGCTATTGTTAGTACAAAGAACATGGATGGTAGATTGAAAAAGATTGAGGATAAGTTTCAAAATTATATGAAAATTGTATTGACTTTTGATTTGTCTTACATAAGGTAAATCCAACCAATTCTGATATGATTATTAATGAAAGTAACAAACCATTGAGTATCAGTCAAACTAAGTGTTCATGCTAGTCCTTAAATATTATTGTGGATTAAATAGAATGGTTTGGAAGGTTTATGTAAGCTTATGGGGTGGTTATTTGAGGTTGTTTGGCTATAATACAATGCTCACATTAAAATAAACTCTTATCTTTATTTATTAAAAGATATGGGTAGAGTATTTTTGTATAATGAAAATTAGGATGTCCCAAACTTTGATGCAATAACATAACATCGACATTAAAAGTAGCTAAAATGAAAAAAATGATTAAATAACCTACATTTCTGGGGATGAGAAGTTCCTAAAATGTAGTAAATCCTCAACATTACTAATCATCTTTCTTAATGACATGTCTTGAAATTCACAATGAGATGGAAAAAATGTCACCATACAATTCATGTCTCTGGTCAGCTTACTAATAGACAACAAATTGCATTTTAGTTTAGGAACATATAGAACATATTCTACTGTTAGATATGATAACATATTGTTCCTTACCCTGTTGCTTGAGACACTATACCATTTGCAATGATAACATAAATCTCATGAATCCACATCTCATAGGCATACAAGGCATCCATTGATCTCGTCTTGTGGCCTGATGCACCACTATCTACAATAAATAATTTTTCTTTAAGATTCTAAGATAATAAGGAGTGCCTTATATTATCTCTTTGTACAACCAAAGCTACCTATTTAGAGGAATTTGGTGTGTTAGTTGCTTGTGAGATTTTGATCTGATTTAGAATTTGATGAAGTTGTGCAATCTATTTTACTAACAATTTGAGCATGGGCTTTTCAGTTTCAAATTCTATTACATTGGTTGAACGATTTCCACTTCTTTGGCCTCTAATCTTCCAATTGTTGGTTTCTCATGTATTTTCCAGCATGTCTCTCTTGTGTGGTAGGGTTTATTACAATGATCACACCACTGTTTGTCCCAAGACATCTGATCTTAAGATGGAGGTGTAGTAATATCCTATTTTTGTGTAATAAGTGTAGAGTTTTGAGAAGTAAGATCAATGTTAGAGTTTAAAATGAGGATGAGCATTACCTTTTTATGACCCTCAACAAAAACCCTTTTGAGTGAAGGGAGAGGCTTTGTTCCCAACAATCTCCATTGTACTTCATCTAGTTAAAAATTGAGTCCTTCAACAAAATTAAATACATGTTCCTTTTCACTGTCTTGGCATAATTTACATAATTATTGGGACTATCCCATTTAATTTCATGGAACATATTAATTTCCTACCATAACTCGATGAGAAAATTGTAATACTTTGTGACTATCTTACTGCCCCCCATGTTGTCTGAATTATAGATCAAATTTCAAAACACTATGTTGTGCTTTTCATGTATGAGTAGAGCTCTTGTACTGCTTCCTAAATTTCTTTAGCAAACTTATAGAAAAGCATTGTTTTGCCAAATTTGGGCCCATTGGAGTTGATAAGTAAAGCCATAACAATTGATTTTTTAGCATCTCAAGTCCCAAAGTTTGCCATTGCTCAGCATAAGAGCTTTTCCTGTGAGATAACTTATCTTCTCTTTACCCTTGATTACTAGCTAAATTGATTAAAACCATTCTTGAAAATTGGTTCCATTTAAGTCATGCAGAGTAATCTGCCAAGTAACAAGTGTTGATTGGATGTTAGTGAAAGAGGAATTGGTTATGTATGATTTAGCCATGGTTAGTGTTGGTAGGTTTTTCTCTAGGTATTGCAGTTTGAACATTTAAATAAATGAATAAATAAATAAAAGGTGCCTCTTTAATTGGACGTAGGTTAGTCACCAGGAATAGTGGTCATGATACCATAAGAATAGAAGTAATTTGAGAAGAATTAACAATAACTCACATATATAAACAAGATATATTCCTATAATTAGGTTACTATATTACAGAAAATGAAAGAAAATTAAAAAGTAACTATATTCTTAATTTGAAATATTCTAATTTTTATCTCAATGTGAAATATTATAATCTTGGTTTTTTTTTATCTTAATGTAATATATTTTTATTTTTATTTTAATTTAAAATATTTTTAATCTTAAAAAGAATTCTAATATTTGCAAATATGGGAATTTGGGTTTTCCTCAAAATTGAATGAGACACCTTTACCATAAAGTATTTGAACACAAAATTTAGATATCGTTAGGAGGTTAATAAGCAGTAACGGGCTACACTTCAACCTAAAATCAAGAAAATATCTGAGAAAATTAAGGTTAATACATAACAGAGAAAGCAACTTGGTTAGATTTCCTAGCTTTGGCGGCACTGGACCGGATAAATTATTGGTGCCGAGGTTACTGTTCCATTAGTAAGCATACAAAAACATCTAATGAGAACGTCAACAATAAGCGGACATGTTCTTGCTAAGTAAACCCTACAAAAATAAAATACATAGTGAATTTTTGATGTGCCAAAAAACAAGTATAGTGAAGATTCTAAGGCAAGTATAGGTATTGCATATTGGATAACTGTCCAATTTCTGGGGAATGGACGTGTTAGCACATTTTGTAAAGATTCGGGCACTGAATTCAGGACGTTTAAGCCGATGTAAAGTTACAAAATGGGATGCGAAATTGATTCCATACAAATCCTGTTGCTTCTGAAGCACAAACAATTCTTTTTGCAGCTCACCTGAAATGTCCAAAGCATAAATCTTCCTAAGCCAAGTTTACATGAGAATGATTTCATCCGCAATAAAAAACCATCAAGTCATAATCACTAAAAAATGACTGCTTAACCTAGTGTGCATGAAAATGATTTCATCGCCATAAAAAACCATCCAACCATAAGCACTAAAAAATGACATTGACGAAAATAATCTTGATTACAAGTGAGTGGTGAAGCAGGTGTTGCCCCCGCAATCACAAGCAACATGAGGATTTGAATCTCTATTGGCCCATTCTGCATAACGACATATTTGACAGAAGAAAAAAGTTTAATTTCATTGTTAGGCTGTCAGCATCGTAGAAGGCTAATTTTGAAAATAAAAAATGAAGTGGATATAATTCAAAAAACGTGTAAATGAAGGGGGCCCAATATATGCTTACATAACTGCTGTGGAATCCAAGGAATTTAATCTTGGCTTTGCTCTGGAGGCGAAGACTTCACATGATAACTCAAGCTGAATGACACATTTTAATCATCTTTGATGTTTTCCTCATAACATGCTCTGCTTCTTCTCGCCTTTGCGAATGATATTACTAGGGACAACCATTCTTTTGGTCCCATTATTTCTGTCTCTTTCTAATGCTTACAGTGTTAGGAGAAGAATAGAAGCATCGTTAGATAGGTTACTTGCTGATAAGGAGGCCTGTGGCTGACCGTAGACCAAGTACAAGGAACCCCAAAATTGCGCCTACAGAGACACTCGGGCCCCAGAGACCTACCCCTTGAAAGTAAGTTGTTAGAATGAAAGCTTCGATCCTGCTTAGGAGTTGACCTCTCACCCATCACATTACTCTTAAAGCATATTATTCATTCTCGATAGTGCAACAACAAATAAATACTAACCCTATGCTTAGGCAAGGTAAAGACGAGACATCCTTTTACCTAGTTGAGAATTCTATGATCTTCTACTAATTTGATCGTCAAAATGATAATGTTGGAATCCACTTTCAGCCTTTTGTCGTGAGCTCTGGTGAATACCTCACTTAGACCTTTTAGACCTTCTCCTCCGGGACTTCCACATCGGCTCAACTACGTAAGACCTTGTCTTGTGTCCTTTTTGGTGAGTCCCTCGTCAATTGGCATCACTTATGGGAACAACACGTTGTGCACCCTCCCAACCACCTCTCTCTTGAGGACATCGTTTAGTCGAGCCATATGGAGTACAAATGTTCTCAGCAGTTACTTGGCTGGACTTAGCGAGCGAATTGACAGAACCCTTCCATCCCAATATTGTTCTATCCAATCAACACACAAATTGCCATTAAAGCGATGGAACCACCTAGAATAGGAGCCGTTGTGCCCATGACCCCCGAGTTGATCACCACCACCTTGGATCGTTTCTACCGACTAACCAATCGGGTCGACTCCTTAGCTACCACGCTTATAGTGTTCTTGGCAGATGCACACCTCTTCCAACGCAAAAAGAGTGATAGAAGATGTCTCAATAGTTGAAACTCTGAATAACAACCTTCATATGCCTCAGCTCCCATAAGTTCAATTCTCAAGCTTGTGTTTTTTTTTGTTTTTTTTTTGAAAAAAATATGATTTATTCTTTATGCTCTTCCCTAATTTTAAATCACTAAGGATTATTCATTTTTGTTCATAATAAGTTTCCAAACCACTTAAAAGTTCAAAATTCCAAGATTCTTCTTTTAAAAAATTTTTCTTTTAAAAACATTTGTTAGATCTCCAAATAAATTTTCTAAGAATTCTAAGTCTCAAAATTCATTAATTTTCAAAACTTCTAACCACAAAATTAGTCAATTAAGGAAAGTTCTTTCAAAGAAGTAAGAGGGTTAGTCACTTTCTTTAAATCAACCTACTATTAGTGTGCATTTTATAACATATATTAGACTACTTGTCATTCAGAGAGAGAAGAATAAATAAATTATTAATAGAAAAAAACATAAAAGTAAATTCAAGTTAAAAACGTAGGACCATCATTTGCACTAGGTGTCAAGGTTGGCTGCAGCCTCTGCTAGGCGCAATCAAACTCTCAAGCCTCAATAAATTTTAGTAGAACAGATCAAGTCTTATTAGTTTAGAAAATGAAACAATTTTATAAATTAATTATTTATGGTATTCCAATAACATCTTAAAACTCCAAATCATTCCAAGGCCATCTCTTAAGCCTACCGACATTCTGCGTCCACTATGCTCCTCAGAGGGGCACGTTGCAACAATTAACAAATTCATTAAATTGACCTACTACAAAAATTTTCAAATGAATTATTACTTGTATATCTAAGAAATTTTTTATGTAATGATTATACAAGTAACTCTTAAGTTTGAAATCATTCAAGTATCTAATATAGAAATTAATATATTTTGATCTGACCTATAAATTGTTATGATTAAAGATTGCTTATAAGGTTGTAGATTAGGCATATCATGATTTATATATGGGAAAAAAATTAAAGTGGTCAATAAAAGATTCATAATCTTGAAATTATCATGAAAAAATGTTCTACTACTCTTAATGGTATTCATTCAAAAACTTTTTATGTAAAATAGAATGAAAATTATAAAGAGTTATAATTTTATTTATAAAATTAATGATGATATAATTATTTAACAATAAATATAATTAGACATTATAAAATAGACAATAATTTCATACGTTATATCTAATTTGAGTATTAGTGTGATAAAAAAATTGAATTAGAGTAAAAGATTGTATATTAAAAGGATTAATGAAACTATTTTAATAATTTTGACATTTAAATAGTCAAATATATTGTTAAATATTAATTTTAATTTATAAATATAAATTAATTAATAAAAAATTAATGATATATTAAAATAATTTAATTTTTTTATTTATTATAATTATAATTTATATTTATTATTAATATGTTAAAAATTCTAATGAGTAATATATATAAAAGAAATTGATTAGAAATATAAAAAAAGATCAAATTAAATTTAATTAAAAAGTTTAAGAAATTTTTAAAATTGAATATATAATATTTAAAATTATAAAAATTAAAACATAATTTATTAAAAATTATTACTAAAACTTATTGAGTTAAAGTTTTAAATAAATTGAACGCCAGATGGTCAATCAAATTGATTCTCGGGAGCTAGCTTTTTCTTTCTATGAGTCCTCCTCTTTCTTTCCCTTCTAAAAGAGTTAGGCTTTCTGAGAATTAATTTTTGTGACAACTCACCAATTAAGCTTAGAAAAGAAGAAAATATTTGATTTGTTTGTAACTATCTCATCTTCTAATGTAATTTATAATCATATTTCACAATCTACCGATATATTCTTCAAATTAAAAAAGTTTTAAATATCTATTAGGCTACATGTTTATTCGAATAGTTAGATTTCTATCAGCAACTCATGCAAGGCCATGTCTTTCTTCTGGTCGGTGAATTCCATTTTTAATTTTGTTCTCGACTTTTCACCCGGATAATAATTGTACATGCAATAAATTGTATTACACTACACCTAAAATAACCCCGCTTCCTCAACAAATTGATGATTTATGAGGGAAAGGATAGAATCCGAAAGTGAGGTCAGAAGTCCTCTGCTCAGAATTTGATTTCAACTCCATTTCCATTGACTTCTGCCTCAGCTCCTCCACTTCCAATTTCATTTGGGTAAGCCTCTCCCTTTCAATCAAGATTTATTCTTGCATGTTTTCTTTGTTTTTCTATTTTGTACTTTCGAGTTCCACTTCTAAATCATGGACCAGCCAGTTATGGCTATCACATCAACCCTAAAAGGATTTAAGAGTGCAACAGTCAATCAGCTAGACAGTGAAAAATCCAAGGATCTGTTTTGTCTAAGACTTTTTAATGGTTAATGAACTGCTTTCCTATTGTATGGTTGCAGTCAACAGAAATTTAACGCGGCTTTGTGTTAACTTATCTTTGTCTTTCACTGCTAATTCTTGTTTTAGTCATGCTATGATGTCTTCCATGTCTGTTTATGCCGTGGTCAGCCTCTTTTCTGCATGCCTAATAGAACCCTGTTCATTCTGTGACGCTAATTTCATGGGAGACCATTGTGTGCCTCACCTGAAAATTTTATTTGTGTGTTTGCTAAGAATTTCTGAAGTATTGGATTCTCCAGCCTCTACAAGAAGGTCAAGAGACCCATCACTAGAAGAAGTTGGTAGCCGGATTTTGATATTCTTAGGGAGCTTCTATCACTTCAAACATTCTCACTGGACGGCTTTCTAGTATGGTCAAGTATCTTGCTAGGTTCTGGCTCGGAAAAAGGTTCCATCCCGTTCTTAGCAAGAAATGAAGCTCTAAATGCATTTCCATTGTCCTTAATGTCACACGGCTAAACTTTTCAACCACAACTTTGGCTAAGTGACAACATAAGAAACACAAGGAATGTTTCACACAATTCCTATGCAAAGAAAGTAAGAAGGCACATAGTACTTACGAAAACTTTTCGAACCTTTTATTATTTTTTACCTAAAAGTATACAAAGGAATATAATACCAAACACCTCACACTTGCCTTTCACTCAAGTATTTTTCCCAATTAAATTACTCAAGTGTTATGTGAATGCGGATGTATATATGTGTGTGGCCCTTGGCTATCACACTATATCTATTTATAGTAGTGATAATTGACACCCCTAACTACCTAGGGTTATGCATGACTTAGTTGTTAAGCCAATCATTTTTTGTGGGTTTCCTTTCCTTTAGGGCCACCACTCCTTACTTCTTAACAACTCCTTACTACCTTATTCAAGGAGGAAATGACACCTCACACCTTACTTGGTTAGATTATCTCCTTGGCAACCCATGTTCCTCCCTACATGAAAGGAGAATACAATAACTCATTGGCTTGGATAACCATCCTTAACTTGCCACGTGAATTAGGAGGATTTGCCTCCCATGCTCTCCTATTTTTGTGGTGTATGAGGCTCCCTTACTTGGTCCACACTCCAAGCCCATGCCAAGCTGCAACTGATCACATCGTATGTCAACCTGAGCTCGTGCTCATGTATTGACAACCTTTGATGTTGTTTGTATATGCTTGTCATTTGTTGGCAACATGTAACCCATTAGTGCACACTTAGCTCATGCATGTTGAAGGGACTAAATGTCATTGGCTCATACCTTGGGCCATATGCCAACTCTTGTGGTGTCATAGCCACTTTTGCACCCATTTGTTAGCCAACTTGCTATTTGCCCATGTATTATTGGTTTAGACACTTGCCCATGCCCTAACATTAGCTAACTCTCAAGTGAGTCATGCATACCCCTTAAAAAGTATTAGGGGATTTGACCCTCTAGCAGGAGAAGACATAGGAGTGCTTGATCAGTCACATCCTTCCAATAGCTTGTGCCAGTGTCATTACTACTTGCTGCTGCACCAATCAATGTCTCAAATGCCTTCTTAACTTACTGCCAATACTACCACATGCTATCCTTAGGCTTCCATAATTCCATAACAATGTCACCCACACCCCCTAGCTCAAGTCCTAGCCAATGCCATAGCCCACATGTAGCCTTTTCCTAACGTTGCTACCATGCACATTGCCTTGCACCTCTACCTTGTTTCCTTTGATGCAACCTTTGCATGCCAAACCTATGCGAAGCATTGGTATAAGTTGCTACCAATACTTGTATTCTCCTATAAAGAGACTTAGGGGGCTAACACTTATCCTTAGTTGTAACATGATTCACTTGTCTCGTATGAGGTTAAGCCTAAGAAAACTTTCAAGCAAATCCATAATGGTTTATCCCCTAAATAGTCCCTTATCAATATTAGACAACCCAAACTTCATAGGCTTTTTTATTAGACTTGTCAAATCTTCATCTTAAGATAGATCCTCTGTACCAATTTCAAAATTTTAATCTTTTCCCAATATTGGTGTACCAAGCTTAGTGTCTCCTAAGCAATGTTAGTTCCATAATTGGATGCATTTGATGGACTACCAGTTGTAAGAGAAGAGGTTGAATGGCAACATATCTGAAGTGGAGAACACGTTTTCTCCTCGTAGGAGTTCTTGCATCTAATGATTGCTTATTTTCATCTTTAAAAGCCAAAAATGTTTAGATAAACTTCAAAGTCAGTTAGCTTTTACAAAAAGCACATATTAATGCTTTGTTGTATAATCATGTTAAAGTGGAGACAATATGTCCCTAGGTAACCTCCATCATGCAGTAAAATTACATAAACAAGATCTAGCAACAGCTTTTAGTTCAACATATGATGCAATTACCACATTTACTTGATAAATTAGTTTTAGGGAGAAGCTTTATTATTCATTCCCCTAAAAAGCATCTTTTCTGCAACAAAACTGAGTATATTGAGAATAATAGGTGTCACCACATAAATAAAGCAAAACTCTACATTTAAATGACAAAAGGATTCACTAAAACCCCTTTTACAAATATCAATAAAGTTCTTCGTTTAACAAAATTTTCCATTGAGTTACAAATCTACCAAAATCTAGCTCAGCTTGATGCCATAAGTCTTATGGTGCTATTGCTTTAATTGTCAAAGTAAAGTCTAGCTAGTGTTAGAGTAGCTTCCTTCTAAACTTCAAATGATAGTTATAGCAGTTGAAGCAACTTACTCTAGAAGCATTGCAGTAGCTTGGTTGGCCCTTTTTTGGTTATAATGTTGTGTTTAAGATTTGAATTTAAAGTTTTTGAAATTAAACTAGGTTGCAATCATTGTAATTATGTAACTTTGTAGTTTAAAGTCAAATTATGAATTTCAAATTTGTATTTAAGCTCTTTATTATAGAAGATTCTCCCATATAAATGGAGAAAAGACCTTAATGGAATAAAGCTTTTTGCCCTAAATCTTTGTTCCATGCTCCCTCTTTGAATCCTATCAAATTTACTTCCATTCCAAGTAATAAGGGATCAAGTTGTGATCTCAGAATCTATCACTTTGGTATTAGGGCTCAAAGCATCCGTGAGACCTACAACTTGTTAACAAAAAGGAGGGAAGATAGAATATCAACAAATACTATGCGAGGTTTCCAAAAAACCAAGAGAGTAACCTTTACCAAACTAGAAACAAAAAGTTGAACAAAACAAAATTAATGGCTTCCTCCCTCCTTCCTCTCAAGTTCGTTAGAGAAAACTATCCTTAGTAAACAGTGATGATGAGAGCATAATTGAGGGCTTTTGACTTATGGAAACCACTAAAGTTGGTGCACGTCCTTCCCCTTTGCTTACTAACCCTTCCTTAGCTTAGATGAAGATGCATAGCGAGTGAGTTGCTAAATAATACAAGGCACTAATTTGTAACCATTCTGTAGTGTTTGAAACCATTTTTATCAAGATGATGTCTTATGAGATAGCCAAGCAAGCATAGGATAGATTGAAAGAGGAATTTTCTAAGAATGAAAATACCATAAATATGTAGCATTAAATCTCAAAAGGGAGTTTGAACTCCTAAGAATGAAAGAAGTTGAAATAGTTAAAGAATATAGTGATAGGCTTTTCAAAGTTGTCAACCAAATCAAGACTTTGGGAGAAGATTTTTCAAATAGGAACATTGTTCAACAGGTGCTTGTAAGTGTTCTAGAGAAATTTGAGACAAATATCTCTTTTCTGGAAAATTCTAAATATCTTACAACCATCAGTTGACTTGAGCTTATCAATGCTCTTTAAGTTTAAGAGTAAAGGAGGCTCATAAAATAAGAAGAAGTAGTAAAATGAGCTTTTGTTGTCAAGCACTAGTAGAGATCACAACAAAGAGGAAAGTAGTAAGCGAAGCAAGAAAAGATGTGGGAGGGAAATTCCAGGTCAGATGGCAAGAAGTAGTATTCTCCATGTGATTACTGCAAAAAAGAAAAAAAAAAATCATCCTTCTAAGTATTGTTGGAAAAGGTATGATCTTATGTGCAAAATATGCAATAAAAAATGGTCACTTGGAGAGAATATGTTGGCATGAAGGTAAATAACAACAATCTTCTCAAAAGCCACAACAAGTTCAAGTAGCAGATGAGGAGTTGACACTAGAAGAGTAGCTGTTTGTTGTAGCATTTAATCCCAACATCAAGGAAAGCATCATTTAGCATGTTGATAGTAGTTGTACAAACCACATGTCTCCTAATTTGTATATTTTCAAAGAGGTTGACAAGTCTTTTAAGTCCAAAATTCAAATAGGTAATGAGAATTTGATTCAAGCTCAAGGAGAAGGCAAGGTAGTTATTCATACAAAATTAGGTACTAAACTTATCTAGGATGTGCTTTATGTACCTAATATGAATCAGAACCTATCTAGTATGGAGTAGCCACTAGAAAAAGGTTATTATGTATTGTTTAAGGATAATTATTGTGTTAGTTTTGATACAAGGGGTCATCAATTAGCTAAGGTTCCTATAAAAGATAAAGCCTTCCATTTAAATGTACAATAGGTCTACAATGTAGCACTAATTACTTTAGTAGATGAGTTAGTGCTTTGGCATGGAAGATTGAGGCATCATCATTATGCTAGCATACAAAAGATTTAAAGATAAAAGATGGTCTATGACATGCCAGACATTGCAAACTTTAAAGTATTTGTGAGATGTGTGAGTTAAGAAAATAATCTAGACTACCATTATTAACAAATGCATTATTTAAAGTAAAAGAGAAGCTGTAGCTTATTTATAGTGATCTTTGTGGTCTTATGAAGTCTGAGTCTCTAAATGGAAGCAGGTACTATGTCATTTTTATTGATGATCTCACTTCATTTACATATATTTTCTTTCTCAAATAGAAGACTAAAGTACTAGGCATCTTCTTGCAATAAAAGGTCTAGATTGAGAAGTAAGCAGACCTTTTAATTAAGGCCATCAGATTTAACAATGTCACAAAGTATACATTTGGGTCATTCAAGCAAATATGTATAATTGTAAGTATCTAATGTAACTTATTGTACCCTACTAACCTTAGCAAAACAAGGTGAGTAAGAGGAAAATAGATCCATTATGGAAATGACCAAGTGTTTGTTAGTAGAGAAAGGGCTTCCAAAATAATTCTAGTTTGAGGCAATTGCCAACTCAGTTTACTTATTAAATAAGTTACCTACTAAAGCTCTTATTGACTCTACAACATATAAGTCTTAGTTTGATTAAGTGTAATCAAGTGTAATAACATAAGTGTAATCAATTTGACCAAAAATATTATACATTTGGAAGAATTAAATATATTGACCTTTAGCATGATTTTTTGAGGAATTATATGTTAAAGGGAAATGTACCCTAGAATTTGTGAGCACCAATGATCAACTAGTTGACATCTTCACCAAACCCCTGAGTAAGGATAAGTTTATGTCTATTAAAGAGAGGTTAAATATGATTGAGTTAAATTGGTCTCTTGATTTTATGTGTAATATGTTTTATGTGTTTTTGGAGCATGATTATGTGTGACTTTTTAGAGATAGATTATGTGTGATTTCTTGATTGATCTATGTTTTGCATAATAATTTTGACATTTTATGTTTGAAAAATGAAAGTTAGAGTTTTTTTTTATCTAAGTAGGTGTAGTTAATTGAATTAGAAACACAAATTGATCGATATAAGTTATTGAATAGATACTTACTCTAGTTGATCAATTTTGTTTTAAAAGTCCCCCTTTCTCTTTTTCCCTTTTACAAATGTGAAACTATATTTTCTTTTTAATAGAAGCACTCTTTCAATTTCAAATGTCAATCCATAGATCCTTCAAATCTCCATCAATTCTTGAAATCAACACTTCTAAGTCATCATTCTCTCCTATACAACATTAAGTCAAGATCTTCATCAAATGAGAAGAGCAACACATTGGGAGTTTAGAAATTGAGTTCTATCTCTTTGAGAAATCGAAGCGTTGTAATGGCATTACTTGCCTCCTTCATTGTTGCTTCTGGTGACCTCATTAGTAATTCTTACATGGTTAGAACCATCATGGAGGAACCCTAATCAAACTTCATAAAAGAGAATCAAGAAAAAGGTTGATAAAAGGTTAAAACATTTGCATGTTATTGACATCACCATCAAAGTCTTAATCTTTGCCTCCTTTATTGGTAGCTACAACTACAAGTGCACCACCTCCTCCTCTACCAATGACACCATTGATTCAATCATCTTCAATTGGTCCTCTATCTTCTTGAAATCCATATTCACTAAGGTACTACAATTCTAGCTACATCTTGAATGTATCAAATTTACAACACTTTGTAATAAAGTTATTGTAATTTTAATTCTAAAACCTAACAATAGTTCCTTGCTACTTTTAGTTTGTCTATGAGTGGGTCTCCCATACTTTCATTTTCAATAGAGATTTTATAATAGTTACTTCTATGTTAACATGTGTCTTATAAGACAAATAATAATTTAAGAACAATTTCCATAAATATTTTTTGTGCTTACTATAATAATTATTACTATAGGTTAAAATTGATTTTTAATGGTATAATTATATGTAAATGATTTTCAACTTCTTTTGTAATTTATAATTGTGTTATCTTCAATATATATAAGATACAAATTCACGCATTATTATTGGTCCCTAGTACAACCCAAGAAGGAGGGTGAATTAGAATTATTTAGTTTAATTGCTTAACCCATACTTAATTCCAACTTCAAAGAGAAATAGCAAAATAATTAATAACTAATAGTAAAGCAAATAATGTAAATAACTAAAGGTAAAGAGATAAGGAAAGAGAGAGCATGCATAACAATTTATAATATTTTGGCTCAAATAGGGAGCTTATGTCCATTTCTTAAGGTCCATCTCTTGAGAGTTCAATTTCAATAACTCTTTTTTTTTTTAATAGGGTGATGACAAGCTTTTCACTAGGTCACCTTAACCTAAACTATAATAAAATTTTCATAAAACTTTTACAAGAATCAATAATTATCTACAACTTAGAGACTTATGCTTTATTACTTTTCACTAAAGCACTATTTCCCTCTCACAATCTTGACTAAGGTATTTTTACTTTTTCATAATCCCAACTTTTCACTATAATGCTCTTTCTCTTAACCTTTCTTCCTCTTATATCTTTTGTCTCTTGGATTGATCACTAAGCTTAATAAAAAATTTCTAGTATCTTTCCCCATTATTCCATGTTTTGTCCACACTTTTTTCCACATTTTACAAAAGAGTTTTGCAATCTTTTTATAGACAAACATAACAAACTAGCTGTTAAAGATTGATTTCTTTCCATAAAAAACATAAATATTTAAAATAAGAACATTTATCTCCAGAATATTACTTGACTGTAATACTTAGATTAGTTGATCAATTTAAAATCTCTTTAACTTTTTTAAGCTTTTACATTTTTAGCTTGTTTAGTCCCATTGGTTCATTATAGCTACTGATCAAGTTAATCAACCTAAATTCTCGATAACTTTTGTAATGTTGAATCTTTTAATTCTTAAACTACATTTGGTTGACCTTAACCACTGGTTAGGTTGACTAGTTTGAAATCTTCATAACTATTCTCTTTTCAACTTTTTAGGTGTTTAGTCGACTGTAAGCACTGGTTTAATCAAATGATCCAAATTCTTTATTTCTTTTCTACTAGTTGACAAGCCAATACCATAGGTCAACTAATGCCAAATTTCCACCAACTTTGAATTTGTATGATTTTTTCCATCTTTCACTACAAATCACTCAAAATCTCATTTAATAACTTTTTATAAATAGAGATTTGATAATAAAAACAAAGTCTTTGTATAGTTATTAATTCAAATCAAATTTGAAATTTAAAAATTTTTCTATGGAGAGTATAAATCAAATAAATACTATCCAAATAGAGGTAATATTTGTCTAACAAGTAATCATCTTAATGAAATATAAGAGACATGTTAGAATATAGAGTAATGAAGTATAACACATGATCTTATTAGATCTAGTAATCTTTACTGATCATAATAATTTTACATTTAGTCTCAATAGTTATATTATTATAATTATTGGTTATATATTTTAATTTTTTTATATATAATTATAATTAATGATAAGAATCATAATACACAAATGTACATTCAATTATAATGTGTAATATGAATTTGTGTTTGTGACACACCAAATTAATCTTATTGTTGTTAATTTCCGTATGATATGTGATGGTTTGTGCTCTCACAAGATATCACTATTCTTTTGTGAAAAACATTTGCTAAATATCTAAGTGATAAATACAACCAAATGCATTAATAAACAAATGTATATATTATTATAATAAGAGTTAAATGCATTTTGTCCCTTAGTGGTTTGCTTTTTTTGCAACTTACCTCCTTAGTATTTCAATTTTCACTCTAAAACCCTAGTTGTTTCTTACTTTAGTAATTGAGATTCTATATTAAGATTTTGTTAATTTCACAAACAAAATTTACTAAAAATGGCATCATTTTGAATATATTTAAATTTTTTGATCAAATTATAAAAATGGCATCATTATCATTCTAAATAAAAAAAATTAAATATATTTCCAACAATATCCTTTTAACTAAATTTCATAGTAAGATTTACAAAATACTAATCAAGCGCCTTAATTGTTAAAGTAAGAAACTATGTGGATTTTATAGTATAAATTGAAATCCCAAGAAAATTAGTTGTAAAACAAACAAACCATGAGAATGTTAAAAGAATTTAGCCCTTAAACTAATAATGCAAAAAGTGAGTTAATGAATAAGGAGAAAATAAAAAAAAAAAGTATTATTTTATTAATTGTATCCATCACACATGTGTTGATGTACTTCTTTTTTTTTTTTGCTTTTATATGAAAAAAAGAAAAGAAATTAATACAAGGTGAACATTTGGATTAAGTTATATAATTGAACTAATAATGAATCCAAGTTATTAGTATTGACAATAATATTAATTTTAGAGTTAAGTTAGGAGTCATTAATCTTTATCTCAATTCTTTGACATTTGAAACTTAATTTTATACAATAACTTTTAGGTTTGTCAATTTTTTTTTGATAGCAATCTTCATTTGTTAATGATCACTCAAAGTCCAAATTATAGTTTGAGCTCAACTCTACCATATTGATACTTAACAGATACAAGATTGTGTAAAGCTTCATGTATATTTGGCATTACTGCAAATAATCTCTACCTTTAGCTTGCAATCCAACATAAAAGTTTAGCTAAAATGAGAGTAATTTTGAACTTCACTATGACATTTGATAGATCGTAACCAACTCTTTAGTCAACTCAAAGGAAATGCTTATTGATATTGATATTGCTCCTTTTCTTTGTTTTTTTTTCTGGGGTGTTTTTGTCTTAGTTCAGGTGAAATATGTTAGAATTCTTGGACCAAATATTGCAATAAGCATCTCAAAGCAACTTAGCCTTGCGCTTCGTGAAAATGTTTGTGACTTTATCATAGCTACTCCTTGAGATAAAAAGAGATTCGGGGTCTATTTGGTTGACTTGTTGATAATTTTTGTTACTGTTACTGATTGTTATTGCTGTTATTGGTTATTTTTGTTGATAAAGAAAAAAAAAATTGTAGTGTTTAGTTATTTTGAGATTAGTTGTTGCTGTTTAAATAATAAAATGAATATTTGATACATTCTGTTTCTGGTTTATTTCATGAGATAATTTTCTTTCGTTTAATTTGCATTCTTCTCGCTGATTTTTGTGATGATCTCTGTTCCTCTGGTATCGAAATTGAAAGATATAAAGCCAATGTACGTTAGTTTGATAACTTGAATGCTAAACAAAGAGTTGAGCGAGATTTGAGAATTTAGAGATATAGGAGAAAAAGAAAAGTTATGAAATTTAGGATAATTGTAGCTATTTCAATCTAATATTATCGATTATTAATTTTAATTAAAAAATAGAGCTATTTTCTAAATTAACTATTTTTGAGAAGATTATTAGTAAACGACAACTTTTCAAAAAGTTTACCAAATACACTACTACTACTACTACTTTTTGAAATACAACAGCAATAAGCATCTCCTAAAAGCCAGAACGAACACCCTCTTAAACAACACCATCTTCTTGAAACAAACAACAATGAAATACATATACATAGGACTGAGGCAAACAGACTTGCCTACTTATTTGTTCAAATGACATCTATGCAGCGCTACCTCGGTTGCTACATTTCCAAATACACTAAATATAAAAATGACATGGGTATTTAAGCGAACAGACCCTCGAGAGCAACCCTCAGAGAATAACTACGTGCTAACATACATATCCAATAAGGTCCACACAAACCCTCAATTAGCAACATGAAGAAGAAGATTTATAACACCAACTGTAACGAGTTACACAAGCCAAAACCAATTAACGGAAACAGACCAGGCTCCCTTAACTTGCTATGCACATTGGAAACCCGGAGGAATAGATTTGCCGCATACATTGACAAGTAAGCTTAGCGCGACCGGCACACTCAACTTAATTCCAAGCACATTTGCTTTAATGGCAGTGCAAAGACAGAGGGCAACTTCCAAGTCAGCCAGGCCTTCAAGCAGCGCACAGCACTCGCCTGAAGCTGGGGTTCCAACAACAATGTTGACGAGTCCGAGGAGGTCTACACAAGCGCCTAGCTTCAGCGTGTCTCTGGGGCAAGTAGGATATGCTGGGGTCTTGGGCATGCAAGGACCACAAGCACTGGTGAATGCTGGGATGAGAAGAAGGGAGAAAACCAGAACGATGGAAGTGAGCTTCCTGTAAGCCATGGCCGCCAATGCTATTGTGAGGCGACCGGGCGGTGCGACCAACTTTTTTAAAGATGAATTGTGAGGTGGATATTGTGTGATTGATTGAGTGGAAGAGAGTAGACAAATCATGATAAAGTACTCGCTGTATTTTTGTATGCATGCGTCCATAAGAGAAATAAATTTGTAAGCTTTCGCTTTGTTGCTAGCAAATCATGGTGTACTGTAGGAAGGGATTTTCGCTACGAAAATGTATACAAAATCGAGTCTGCCAGTGATGTGGGCCGAATTCTGATGTAAGATAGACTCGAGAACAAGCCCAGTAGGACATTGTTTCTTATGTGCCTTGCCATTTTTGTTATTCTTTGACAGTAACTCATTGTCAACTCGGGTAGTGGTACTGTTAGATATCCACAATGACTTCCGTGGATTCCAGCTGGTGACCTGAGACAAACAGATCGATTCATTTGATATCTCTGTCTTTCGTGCTTTGTCCGGTGTACATATATTTTCAATTATTGAAGCAAGGGAGGACCAACAAGCTTTTAAGGAACATGGGCGTCCATGGTTTTTTCAGAATGAAAAATTTTAATGTGCAAATACGTCCATACAATATCTAGTTGTCTATTGTCTAATCATGGAAGCCTTTTTATCAGCGAGATTGTGTCAAACGCGTTCCTCAGTCCTGACTTAGATATTCATGGTAGCATTTCTTTTTACATCATATAATCTATATTTACAATCAGATCTGTTTATGCCTATATCATATCCTAGGATTGAGTCCTATCCGTTGGATGAGTTGTTGATTTTCCAATAAACACTCTATTGGTGTATGTGTTAATAGACAATTGAATAATTATTTATTACATGTATATTTCATATTTTATACAAAAATATTATTAATAAAAGTTATTTTTATTTTTAGTATAATTATATAAATAACATGATTTTCAATAAATTTTAAAAATAAAATTTTTGAAATAAATATATTTTATAAAATTAATTAAATTAAAATCATAATTATAAAATATTTATTATATCAAAATATTATTCTTAAATATTTTTAATTAATAGTTAATTAAAATAAAATATTAATAAAATTATGAAATTAATACATATTATATATATATATATATATATGATAGATCGATTCCATTAAACCTAATATGTACATGATACATTATAAAGCCATGAAAATTATGTTTAACACCAAAACCCTTCGTCATAGAGTATAAGGTGAAATAGTTATGTGGAAAATAGACATGCCTAAGGCAAACTTACAAATGCTTAGGTATATCAAATGACATGAGATAAATCTACCTAATACTTGGAAACATGAAAACATTATTACCCCAAAGTCTCCTGTGACAATGGATGTCAATAGCATTACACAGCACGAAAATGGTAGTGTCAGCATATCATTTGTTAGACATTCCATAAGCACTAGGTCTAAATCCAATAAGGATAAAGATCTTGGAACTAAAATTTTACATTATTTACAATGAAGCCTTTCTATGAGACAGCCATCTAGCAATTATGCTAATCTGGCAGTACTAGATCTAACCTTGTAAGTGTAGATCTATGCAAACAAGTTCCTCAAATCGCTTATGTGTCAACATAGTAGGCATCTCTAGAATCTCCTGAAGCAATAACATCACAAGTCTAATTTCCTTATACGTCTAAGGTACATCTTGAGCTCAATGTTTTGAAAAAAGATTTTATGATAAAAAAGAAAATTTTAAGAAAAAAATTTCATACTTAGTATAATACTGAAAAAGAGAATGGTTTTTCAAATAATTTCAAAACAAAAAACTAAAAGTCCAACAAGATTATTATGATTGGATGACCAAAAACAAAAATCATGTTTTGTTCTTTGATTGGTTTGATGAATATTGTCTTTAATGGGGATATAAGTTCTCGTAGTCATCATTCAAAAAAGAAGATGAACTATAGGCTCAAATCCAATCATAACAATGAGAGTTAGTAATGGCTCCATAATTGAGTCAGTTCACCCTCCATCATGTGAAATTCAATTCAAACATAAAGGCTCTTCTATTCTTGCATCACCTTTCAAAGTACATCATGAGTATAAAGATTTTTCAATGAAAAATATTCAAAAACTCATTGAACAATATAATTATACAAATAAAATTTTGCAAATAATTGGCAACCAACTTTCAAATGTGGATGTCACTGTTTCAAAATTTTTAATTTCAAAAGAAATTTTAAAAACAGATGCCTCTGCTATAGAGTTTTCAACAAAAATGTTTTTAAACCTTTTTAAATTTCAAACACAATATCTAATGAATTTTGTGAAGCCTTAATGCTCAGACTTTAAGCTTTAAAGGAATCTAAACCTAAAGCATCAACAAGCAAAGCTGTATAAGCTTGAATTGTACCAAGAAACTGTACCTCCTAAGCCTTTGTGTTAGGCACAAAATCCTTAAAGGTATAAAAACTCAAAGCAAAACCATTGGGAATATCTTCAAGGATGTATTATGTTAGCCATATGACTCCTAACTTGGCCTTTGAAGAAAAGCTTACTTTTCTTCATGCAAAATGTAGTTTCAATTCAATTTATAAATGGAATATTGATAGGTATTTAGAATATTAGATTTTGAATCTCTTTTAACAAATAATAATGGTGTCCAATACTTATAAAACCTATAGTCATACCTTTAACCAAGCAATTGCTAAGATCCTCGTTGTAGGATTTTCAAGACAACTTAAAGATTGATGGATCATATTCTCACTCTAGTTGATCACACAAACATTTTTCAAGCTATTAAGAGGGATGTTCATGTTGAACCTCTTCTTGATAATAACCAACAACTGATTTTAGATGTTGTGACAAGTCTGATTTTTGCCATAACAAAGCACTTCATAGGTCACTCATTACACCTAAAGGATAAGAATGTTAAACTTTTATCCTATCTTAAATGCAAATATCTGCACAATTTCTATTGGTATAAAGATATGTTTTTAACACATGTCATGCAGTGGGATGATGTCAACTAAGTCTTTTAGAAGGAAAAGTTCTTCATAGGTTTACCAAGACTACCTGGAGATAAGGTAAGATATAAGCTTTAAGCTCAGTATAATGGTCAAATTCTTTATCACTAATTGGCTTATAGAGATTTGATAAGCTTTGTCTAGATGGAAGGATTATAAATTTATGTAGATTTAAAGCTTTAAGGGTAGATCAAGTAGGAGTAAAAGTAGACTTGGAAGGAGTTAGGATCTTTTTGTACTTAGTTTGATGATAACTTTACCAAAAGAAAAGTCCAAAAGGAAACATAAGTCCAATACCAAGTCCAAAAATCCTTTTTACTCAAAATTAAAGCCCAAACTGTACCAACAACCTTTTAAGCCCAAAATAGCTTTTAAACAAACAAAAGCCTAAACATCTTGATAAGTTTGTTATAACTATGGAAAGTGTGGCTGTATGTCTAGATACTATAAACTCCATAAAAAGCTTTAAACACCCGAACTGCTTGAAACTATTCAAGCTAGGATCCAAACCTTATTGGTAGGTACCTCAAAAGTTAGTACTTTTGAACTATCTTCCGAGGAAGAGACTGGTCTCTAAGTTGATGTACTTAAAGCTTCTTTTGAAATAGGATCAGAAGAAAAAGAGGTAAGTGCCCTAACACAAGATTAGGAACAAATCTTAGAGATTCTTGATACATTAGGAAATGAACAAGTTAAAGCCCAATCTCTACAAAAGCTACTTGAAAGGCCTTTTTCTTCTTTAAACTTAAATCCATTGTTTCAATCCATCCAAGCTCTTTATAACCTTAATGATGTTTTAAAATGTTTTAACTAACCACAAACTAATGTTGTCACCTTGATATATCTCAAATATGAAATAAACCAAATCAAGTAAGGGATCAAAGATCTTAAAGCCTAACAAAGTCATGATCATTAGATGCTAATGTCTTTATTAGACCTAGTAAATCCACAAAACCTAAAAGTTTTGGATGGACTAGAATCTTTAAAAGTTGAACAACTTAAAAGCCTACAAAATAGTGAATTTTTGTTTCTTTTAATAGAAATCATAACCCAAAAAATGGCTTGTAAAAATCCATTTCAAAATTACTTACTAATTTTCTTTGGAAACCATATCTTTGGTAGATATTGCTGTAGATCTCAACTGTATATAAGAAGGTCTTATGCCTACCAAATACTTTAAGAAAACATTAAAAAGCTTAAAGTCTGCAAGCAATCACAAGTTGTAGGTCAACTATAAGTTGTCCAATGTCTAAGTTTATTAATAAGGTATTGGCATTCAAATCTATTTTGTCCTTGTCAAAAATCTTAAGCAAAAAGTAATTTTTGGAAACCCTTTTCTTAATTTGATTAAGTCTTTCCAAGTTTCTAATCAAGGTATTCATATTATTGTTTTTGACCAACCAATTACCTTTTATTTTATTCAATATACACAAAAGTAAAATGCCTTCACTACCAAAAAATAAGAAGGAAGCAAATTTTAATGACATAAGGATGCATGAAAGGAAGCTTTCTGAAAGTGTGGCCCTAAAGAGGTATAGACAAACCTTCAATTGTATACCTTCCTTGGGTAACACTCAATCATAACTAAATTAGGACCAAGTCAAGACTCTTGACATAAAAACCCCAAAGCCTCTTCCAAACCCTACTTAGGCCTCACTCAATGTTTAGGCTTTAAGGGGGTGATTGATTAATGACATGAGGAGCATATGAACTAAATTAGTATAGTTTCACCAAACTCGGTATTGGCCCTTACTAGGTCATGGAATGACTAAAACTTCAAGAATGCTATTTGCCCATTGTACCATAGGGCAAGACATTGTCAACAAACACAAATGAATAAGAGTAGTTTTCCCTAACTTCATTTCATTAAAAGTAGTTTGCCATATAAGAAGACCTAAGCACGAGGTGGTGATAGAGGTTCCTCCAAAGAAGGGGACCCTAAACTAGAAGCTAAACCAAAGGTCAAGGGGAAAGGGCTTATGTAAGGAGTATTAAGAAGAGAAATAATGTTAGGTCCCTATTCTCATGAATCATAAAAGCCCATCATAAGCATTAGTGAAACATAATGAAAATCCAACATTGCAACCCTAAGTGACACCATCACACCACTCTCACACCATTTTCTTCATTTCATAGCTTTAAGCTAGGGTGACCTTTAACCTAGTAATGTTCACTTTTAGCTTCACTTCCTTCACTATACTCTACACCTCAAATTTTACACTTATCCTTCACTCTTTAACTAGATGTAACTCCAAGACACAAAAATGGATCAAAGAATAGCAACCTTTTTTTCTTTTTCTAACTCCTTAACCCACTACCTAAAAGAGGGTTATGGCAGCAATTCAAAACCGTTCCCTTTGAGCTAAAGACTACCATATAAAGTCTAACACAACAATTTTTAGTTTGCAAAATTTATGAGTACTGCAATAGATGTAACACATCAGTTTTCTTTGCCTATAATAACACATATGAAATCATTGTCTAAAGAAGGTTTAGATAGCAATTTTAAATGATTATTGTAATGGTTGTTATAATCTTTATGTAGCAGTTATGAAATGCATATGCAGTGATTTTTTTCGCATTTAACAACAGTGTTTAGAGGAATGGGCAGTAGTTATTAAAGAAATAGGCAGCAATCATTAGAGAGATAGGTAATAGATTTTTTTTATTACAAAAAGTAATGGTTGTTTTAGTAGAGTATGCAATAGCTATTTGATACAATACACATCAATTTTTAAGTAAAATACCTAGTAGTCTTTTTGGTGGAATACGTAGTGCCTTTTTTGTAGAATACATAGCAATTTTTTTAATAGAATACATAGTGACTTTTTAATAGAATACCTAACAATTTTTTTGGTGGAATGCATTGTGGTTTTTTTTTGTATAATACACAATGATTTTTTAAGTAAAATACATAATGGTTTTTTAATAGAATAGGTATCATTTTTTTTAGTGGAATACACCTCAATTTTTTAATAGAATATGCAATAATCTTTTAGTATAATACATAGTAGTTTCTAACATAATGAGCAATGGTTTCATTCAAAATGTGCATCGCGTAAATGTGCAAACATTGTTGGAAAAGTAATTAAACTAAATAGTATGAGCAACAACTAATATTTAACACATCTCACATAATGTTAATGCTTAATCAAAAGTTCTAAATGGCTATGTACCTAAATTGTGTAGTCTTCAGCCTTAAGGGGGAGCATCATCTTACAAAAGATAAACAAAGTTTTTTATCTAAACTTATAAACATTTAAAATAAAATAAAATAAAAAACTAAAAATAAGTAAAAAAGATGAATAAATTATAGACCAACAAAAATTAAGAGTGGTAAATATTTAATTTTACTTTTATGTTTTTGACTTATAAATTATAATGGTGGCATTAGTAGAATAGTTTGGAATTTCACATAAGGTCACACTTAGTGGATTTCAAATTCTTACTAGCAAAATGTTGCTTTCACATTCCTTATGATGTTTTCAATGACCTCATCATGCCCTATGCTTTGTTTTTGGTCCTCTTCATTATTATAGCAAGCTAAAGGGATATGCTATATTGAGAAATTGTAAATAAAATAATGAAAAGCACAATATGTAAACTAAGAGTCCCTAATTTCAAAAGCACAAGTGTTGCTCCTTCAGATTTTAAAGGTATGAATGGGAAATAAGGAAGCATTAACCTAAACAAAAGTTAAATAAAGTACTTGGAATTTAGATGCATTCTACAATTTGTAACATCAGAAAGATCTGGTAAACCATGCAATTGCATGAAATTCTTCCTTGGTGATCCCCAAATTCAACATGAAATTTTTATCTGATCAATGCCAAAACTGTAAGGTTAGCTCACTATGAAAGACACATGCATATGCTCAAGATATACATGCTTGGAGTCTTTTTGCTCACTTATGTAATGCTTCCATTGGCAAAGATGATGGCAACATGTTGTTATAGCAAGGCCATTAAGGGGACTATTGCATGGTATGGATAAGCAACATCTTAGAATCAAATCTACAGCAAAAACAAAATAAAAAAATTGAATGGAAGATAGATAAAATGTTTAATGTGACAATTCAAATGATAAATACTTTAATCATAAGCACAAAAGTTGAGGAAAAAAAACCATTAAAAACATTTTGCTTAGAAATTGCAGAACCATAATGATGTTTAGCAATAGCCATATTAAAGATTAGAACATGAAAAAAAAATTTAAAAAAAAAACTTAATAACTTGTTTTGTATAATTATTTGCATTTATCGACTCCTAAAATGTTTCGTTGCCATCTGCATTGTTGCTCAATTGCTTTAAATCTCTTTCAGATGTTAGATCATTTGTTTGTAGGTAAACTATGATACTAAGCATGTCTTCTCTTATCAAACTAGATTACTTAACATTACCAATGCCTTCCACATTTGAATTTGCTACATTTGGCTTCCTTATAATATATCTTAAACACTTACATTTTCTTCTTGATCTAACCCAAATAACTCTCTAGGAATCCTATACATTACAAAATAAATGCTTATCTCAATTGGATCTTCCATATAGAAAACTTGGTGAACTCAAAATGCTAATATGAAAAGATCACTAGGATTGCATAATTAGTTGGAGTTAACTATGCTAATCCATAGTCATCATTCTTTAACTCAAACAATCACATTTAAACAAAACAAAATTAAATTTACTTTAGTAGTCAAATTCAATAATTTCTACAATTGCCTCATAATAACTCACTTCTCCCTTAATTGAATTTTCATCTTTTGATGTTAGTGTAACACTATTGTTTTCTATCTTACACCTTGCATCTCATTCCTTTATATGAAATCTATAGTCATTAATGACATAACCACTATAATGCTTTGCCATAGTATTAAGACCAATAAATAGCCACCAAATATAAGGAGGAACCTCGTTAGTTATAACTTGGGCTTGAAACCAAGTAAGAAAATCTTGATTATAATTTTATGGTCTAGCCCATCACTTTCTTTGTCATTCACTCATCAATTGCTTATGTTTTCTACAATATAGCCAATAATGAGCAATATAAAGAACAATATTTTAAGAAGACAAGCTTAAATGATAATTTAAAGTTTGGTTTATCTTACTCGATATATCTCTTGACTTCTTCATCTATACAATTAAAATATGCATATATGTGTGCTTGTTTACAAGAAATAACATCCCAAGTAATAGTCTTACCTTTCCTTTTCCCTTAACCCCTAATTATATGACCTTTATTTAAAAATAGAGGTGTTTGTTCCTTCATTATTATATTAAATTGTTGATTATATCTCATAAAAGGAGTATTTACCCAATCATGCATATATCTTAAGCAAAAAACCAAACACTTTTTAGCCAAATAACCTTATATGATGGAACTTTTAGACTAACTTCTATTACACACATATGGTTTTAGTTTGTACAAGTATCTTTCAATCCTAAACATCCAATAATAATACAGAGGCCCACTAAGTTTGATTTCAACAACTAAGTGTATAGGCAAGTGTACCATGATATCAAAGAAATTTGGAGGAAAAATCATCTCTAGTAAACATAGTATTTCACTAATTTTGTCTTGTAAGTGATCCAAGTCTTTTGACTTCGTAACTTTACTACATATTGATTTAAAAAGAAATCCCAATCTTGTTAAGGCCATAACAACATGCTTTAGTGTCGTCTTCCTCAAAGCAATTGGAAGAAGGTAATGCATCAATAAATGTGTATCATGTTTTTCATACCTTGCAATTTTCTTCTCTTTTTCATTCACACATATAGAAATATAATGGTACAAAACATGGTTTTATCCCTAGGACTTGTAAATTAAAATAAGCTTTTTCATGATCCTTTGTTTTACCAAGAATGTCAAAGATGGTCTCAAGAATGCTATCACAAAAAAATATAAATTTTTTCTTCCATGGACTATCAAAGATTGCCTTTTGCTTCTTCCCAAATTGATTATTAAAGTTAGACAATTATGCTAGAATTTGGAGCATTTTTCAACATTAACTTAGCATTGAAAGATTTTCTACCTCTTCTCAAAAAGTATTAAGCATCTGAGATATTATAATGGTCCATATAACATGTTTTCCTATTACGATACAAATATTTGGAAGAAACATCATAATTACATGTAGGACATGTTAGCTTTCTTTTTGTACTCCACTTCAACAACATTACATACGTTGAAAAATCATTGATAGTCCATAATAAGGTTACATGCATTTGAAAAGATTGTTTATTACATGCATCATATGTCTCTAAACCATACTCCCACAACTCCTTCAATTCTTCAATTAGTGGCTACAAAAACACATCAATCTCTCTCTTGAGTGAATTAGGGCTAAGATTAATCATATTAAGCATCACACATTATGGTTTCATATAGAGCTATAGTGCTAAATTGTAATTAATGAGCACAACTAGCCATGTGCTATGTGCAATGCTCATTATTTGCAATTAATTAAATCCATCATTAGACAAACTTATATCACATTTGAAGGTTTCTTTACAAAAGATGGATGCAACATATCAAAATCTTTCCAAGCTTCACCATCAGTAAGATGTCTTATGTTACCATCCATAGGTCAATGTTTTACATGCCAAACCATATCATTAACCACTTTTAGGCATATAAAAAGTCTTTGAAGTCAAGATTTCAAAGGAAAATATCTTATAATTTTGATTGGCACACATAGAACCTTGAAGATACATTAGAGAATTTATCCCCTTCAACTTCGTTGATAATTTTCCACCTAGCAACCCTACATATTTAATAAATCTCTGCCTTTTCATGCTTATCCCAAAAAAGCATACAATCATTGAGACATGCATGAATTTTTTTGTAATAAAGTCTTAGTTCTTTCACTATAGTTTTAGATTCATTAAATGAACTAGAAACCTTAGCATCAGGGAATGCCTCTTTGATTAATTCTAAAATATCTCTAAATGTTGCATTACCAAGACCATAAAGACACTTATGAAGGTATAATCTAAATATAAATGAAAGTCTCTAGAAGGTCTTACAACCAGAATATAATTCTCATTGCCCTTCCTTAATTAACTTGTAAAACATTTTAATTTTGTTCATTGGGACTCTCCATAACGCTGTCAAAATCTACTAATTATCTTACATCCCTAAAGGTGTCATTGAAGAGCCCATTAATATCATCATCATTTACTGCTTTACTTTATTGTGATCATTCATCGTAGAAAATCCATATCTTGTAATCCTGCATGAATCTATGAATGACTAAATGTTCATAAACCATAACTCTAGAATACTAATAATGACAATAACATTTTTTACAAGGGCAAGCTATTTCATGTCCTTTTACAAACATAGCAAAAGCTACATTTAAGAAATCCTCAACCTTATTTAAGCATTCATTACTCAATTTATCAAAATTCATTCATCTTCTATTATCCATGTTAATCAAGTAATCTCCAATCAAATAAAGTAGGACAATTATTACAGAAAATATAAATAAGTTAAAAAAATTGAATAAGAAAAAAAAAATTGACAAAGTATATTTTTCAAATTTTGTTTAAATGGAAATTAAATTAAAAAAAAAGAAAGAACACTGAAAAAATCAGGATAATGATCAATGAAGGGAAAAACAATTCCATTTTGGTCAGTCAAAAGAACGACATGGGCCATTTTCTTTTTTCTTTTTTGCATTGCATTTAATTAAGTGGTATAAATTTCAAGCTGGTTCTTAACTATTCTAGTAAATATACTTTTTCATTTTTTTTTTTTCAAATAGCAAAATTTTATTAAGTTGCTAAAAAAAACATGTAGAGAACTTGTTAATTATTGAACAACAAGCGGCATTCTTAACAAAATTACACAACACAGTGCTCTTAAACCTAAAATATCTTATCCTTTCAATTAAGGCGTTGATCACAAAGAACTACCAATTTACATTTGTAGCTTGTCAAATTTGAAATTTAAATTTCATTTCATGGAGAAATAGCCCAACAATTTGAGTTTATTAGCATGTTTTTAGGATTTTGTTGTTTTAATATAAGATTCCACATTGACAAGTTGGGGAAGATGGAACCTAGAATAATTAAGGGAATAAAATAGCTTATGGAACCTTCTACATAAGACGTATACCCACCATAATTATTGTTGCATGAGCTACTATCTTCAAATTAAATTATTTGTCACTAGCATATTATTATATCTTATTTTGGGTGGATATCCATTTTCCTTGTGCCTATATGTATGATCCAATAACATAAAAAAAAACATACTTAAAGTAGGTTATGGCATTGGATTTGGCCAAAGCAAGGAGATTATAAAAATT
Organism: Rhizophora apiculata; assembly: GCA_037832385.1. Classification (NCBI taxonomy): domain Eukaryota; kingdom Viridiplantae; phylum Streptophyta; class Magnoliopsida; order Malpighiales; family Rhizophoraceae; genus Rhizophora; species Rhizophora apiculata. The sequence continues at coordinate 14,333,433 of CM075426.1, forward strand.
TCTTTTAAATTCAAAATAATTATGAACACCCATAAAGATTATGCACCTAGAAATTGAAGGAGAGCCCAAGTAACTAGATATGAAAAGGATCCACCACATTAATGGTTGAAAACATATGATGACAATATGATGGTGGTGGTGATGGTTAAAAAAGTGTGCTATCTAGTTAAGGGCTTAAGCCTTAAATCTCTTTGAACTTTGAAGTCGTGGACAGTTCATGTGAAAGTTGAAGGACACATGCAATAAGGGTTCCTAAGGAATCAAAGGTTCCATATGGTGGTCGATAGGAAAATTAATAAAAATAAAATGATAATATTTAGTGGCCACATGTAGGTAGATAAAAGGAGATGAGGTGAAGGAAGAGAAGAAGGAGGAGGAGGAAGAGGATGATGATGATGACAACTAAGATTAAGTGGAGTGGAAAAATGGATAAGTATGAATTTGTCAATTTATTTAGTAAAAAGCAATAACTAGGATGACAATATGAGGTTGAACAAGCCACTACAGTTGAATTTATAAAATAACCCATATTCCAAAAATTAAAAATGATAAGGCAATGGTTTCAAATAGCTACTTTTTCCTTTGTTTTTAAAAAGGAATAAGTAGTAGTTTAAAGCCATTACTTTATCCTTCTCTATATTTTTTTTTTTTTTGAAAAAAGATAAGGCAATAGTTCTAAACCATAGTCTTTCTTTAAAAAAAGCAAAGGTAGTAGTTTGAGACTACTACCTTATCCCTTTTCTTAAAAAAAAAAAAACACGAAGGAAATAGTCTCATTGCATTATCCCTTCTCTTAGAAAAGAAAGATAAGGTGGTAGTTCTAGACTTCTACTATATCCCTTTTATGTTAAGAAAAAAAAAAAGTTAAGGCAATAGTTTTAGACCATTGCCTTATCCCTTTTTAAAAAAAAGATATAAATCGTTACTTAAACATTTATAACTACTTCCATATAATTGTTACATAAAACTTACTATTGCCACACATTAGTAGAATATATTTACCTCGCATTTATAACCACAACCTTAAGAGTGTTTAGCAATAGTTTTCAACCGCCACAAAAAAACCATTGCCTTGGGCCATTTATGTTGTAATAATCCCTTATGGAGGTGAGCAAAGTCTTCTCTTTTTTTCTAAAGCTCCTTATGAAGTGTAGCAATCTCCATTCTTACCTACTGACAATCCTTCAACTTAACATCTTCACACTCTTATAGTTGACAAATCTCTATAATAGCTTTCTCAATAGAACTCATTGCCTTGTTCAATCGTTAGAAGGCTTATACCACCACTTGAGTGCTTAAATGTGGGGAATATATCTAGTTTGAAGAAACTTGTGCTATTGGGGTCAAATAAGGTGCTATCTACTATTGAGATTGGAGTAGGTTGGCAAGGGAATTGAAAAGTGGACTCTTCCTAGAATCTTTACCAACAAAAAAGTTACAAGAAGTGAGGGGATTACACTTAAAAGCTTGGGCAAGTTTATTTCTAAATGTTCTCCTTTTAACTTCCTTGAAGTGGACTTATTTGGGTGGGTGAGAATCTCTAACATCATCAACTACCATAGCAAAAGTAAACCATCCCTCTTATAAAGCAATAAAATCTAACATTGGAACACCCACCATTTCCATAGAAATGGGTCTATGGGATTGTTTGATAGTTAGGACATAAGATTGACAATAAAAAGAGAGAAAAGGAAGAAAAAGTTGAAGAAAGTGTCAGCCAAAGATATGTAGTTTGTAGATTGGACTATAGAGGAGAAACAACATCCTACATCCTACAATAGGTTCATTGAGCAGATCATCCTCTTGTTACAAGGCAAATATGGCTTGAAGGAGATAAAGGAAGTGTTTAACTATGCCAAATTGGCTAGAGGATGAGGCATGAACCTTGGAAAAGGAACAAAAGAAAAAGAAGATAGAGTAATTATTAATAAAATTTGAATAGATGAAATAATAAATAAGGATAGTAAAAATAACTCCATTTTTACTTCCAAACCCACCAAGTGCTTTATTGTATCCAAAGGCAATTTGATGATGTCTAAAGGGTGGTGTTCCTTTTACTTAATACATGGCAATGAAAACTATCACACATATCTCTTCTATGTTTTAAACTAAATTAACCCATAATGGATTTGCTTCTTCTTTATGATAAGGAAAGTAAAGCCAAGGAGCTAGCTAATACTTATTTAATTCAAGGTTAACCTTTAAGTAACTCCAATTGTAGTTAGGCAACATGAAAGGACCCTCATGGTTGTCATATAGGGTCTATATATTAAGAAACATGTAAAGATCAGTGTCATAGGTAAAGAAGAATCATCATTTAGTCTCCATAAAAGGATGAAACTCACCCTCCATGTGCAACATACTATATTAGAAAGATGTCATAACCTTTAGCCAATATAATTCAAGGGGACTATACCATAGAACAACAAATATTCATTGAGGGAATGATGCATTGCCAATTGCAAGCCTAACTCAAATTGTTGGTGAAAAGATGAAATGTTATTGTAAAGGGGAGAACACACTTGCTCTTGAGCAAAGGGAGCCATTGATCATAACACAAAGGAAGATGGTATACATGACAAAAGTAACCATTTAATTACTCTTATGTGACTAATAAAGAAGTTCACCTACTATTGCATTGAGCTTAAGGACATAGAGGCTTAGGAGGTGGTTACTTTCTTTAAGGTGGTGTAGGAGGCACACCAAAACATCAAGGTTTAGTGGGACAAAAGGAAGAAGAAGGACTAAATATACCTAAATCGTGAAGTAAAAATCAAGAAAATGACTAGTCTAAACTAATAAAAGATAAAGAAGAAGCCTAATAATGCTTGAGGAAAAAAATAAGGCAGAAAATGAAATGGGAAAAGCTAAAAGGAGAAAATATCAAATTTGATAGCACCTTGCCCCTACTTATATATCACTAGAACCTATTGTTAGTCACCATATTACATTTAAAAGAGCTAGTCATTTCTTAGACACAGTAAAGGAGCCCTTTCAAAGTTACATTAAATGCTTGAAAGGATAATTTTGAATTTTAAAGCATATCAAGCTTAGTTTTCTATTCAAAAATGATATTCAATGTCAGATAAATTGAAACCATGAAATTAATGCATCAAACACCCCTAAAGTCTTAGAAGGGAATTAAAAAAAAAAAATTGTTAGAACTAACAAGGCTTAAGGATAATGAAAGAAACAATTTGTAAAGGATGAAGAATAAAAAAAGTGAAAGTGTGAAAAACTCATTCCTTTTTATAAGATAAAATGAAAAATAATCAAATAAAGGATAAAGGTTAATACAATAAGGCACTACTACACTGCAAAGAATTATAATGTTAAGAAGGGTAGGAGAGTTAGAGATCTTCCCTTAAAAACTCTTAAGTCCTACTAAAGGTTTGATCATTTAGCTTGGCTAAATGGGAAATTAACTCCTTTTTAACCTTACCCTTCACCTTCAGCTTTATTTATTCTAGGTCTCAAGCATGATTCTCTTTCTTTTATCATACTTGGTCCTTTAGAGCCTTCACTTCTTTTTCCAATGACTTAACTTATTCCTCAAGATTAATTGATGTAATTGTTTTACCCTCCACCTTTAAAAGAGTCTTTTCTAAGAGCTTTTCCATTTCAAAGCACATTAAGCTTATGTAATGCACACATTAAATTATCCTTTAATTCTTAACACTACTACTTTAAATTTAATAGATTGAGGTGGATTGTCATAATTTCTTTTTTTACCTTCAAATTTTGGTCTTTGGCCTCTTTTCACTTTCCAAAGAATTCATTTTAAGCCTTCAAAACTTCATTAAGCTTTTCCTCTTACGATTGAGCATAGGTAAAATGCTGCTTTGCTACTTATTGCAATTGGGCAATTTTGTGCTTTACCTCCCTGAGAGCATAATTTAAAGTCTAGTTATATTCAACCAAGTCTCAACATTAGTGTTCTTCATGAAGGCGTAATTGACCTTGTAAAATATAACCCTTAATAAAAAGGATCAACACTTCCTTTGATACTATGGCATGTAAACTAATTATATGATTTAAGGGGTAACTTTATGGGCTAGAACAATATCTACATCAACAAAAATATCAAATTCCTCCAAAGGTGTGGTGGGATAATTCAACATAAAATCGTTACACCTATACGTATTACTAGGAGGAAGGGCTTCATTGGCTGTAAGCTTCTTGCCATCTAAGGAATTTTCTTACTCACCCAAGTCATCAGTAAAATTCTTCACTTACATTATCAACAAAGGCTTTGGTTAATTAGTGGATCTTAAAGGTAGTTTCTTAATAGTTGTACCCTTTAAATGCCATAAATGGATAAAGACCTTTGTGAGAGACTACCAATGATCATCATCCCTCAAATCACCATCCTTGCCACTAAACTTAGTAAGTAACTCTTAGTCATCACTTGTGCACCTTCTTTTGGAAAAGAGAAGGAGTATGTCATTTAAAGGATCATCATCCACCAACTAAGTTCTTTAATTGATAAGGATGCAAATACTTGGTATGGAGTGCAACACTATCATCAAGGACTTTATTAGTTTGCTCTGTCTACAAGGACCTCATCTTGATTCTTCTCTCCCTAGTTAGTCTTATTAACTTCCACTTGCATTTTACCGATAAGATCCCCTTGTGGTTCCAATGTGCTTGTAAGAACCTTGTCTCAACTCATGTCTCCATGGCTAAACTTGATTATTTCCACTTGTTAATCACCTCTAAGATCCACTTGCTAATTTGTTGTTCTAATGAGGACATTATCTTGACCTTTTTCTATTTATTTGATTCCTTTACAATAGTTTATGCCAAACTTTTACACTTGGTCAACTAAGTACTTTTACCACTAAACATTAAATCCTTTGTTATGGGCCCTTATAAGCTCAAGGTTTGCTCAATATTAGTTTTGATAGATTCACTCGTCTCCTAGCCAACTTATTTCAAGAAATTTTAGTTAAGACCTAAAATATCTTGGAGTAAACAATTCTCTCCAATGTCAAGGATGAGGGTTTGAAGGGGAATAAGTTGTTGCATGGTCTATAAAGGAAAGTTGATAAAGAGATATGGGCTAATAATTGCAAAGTTGTAGTCTTTTTCTTATTTAACACTTTATGCAAAAACTTCTATTGAAAGTCATAATGATTAATCAAAGAGAAGTATCTATAAGGATCTTCATAGTGCACCCTAGTACATTCAACATATTATCCAGTATCCTACTTGTCAATTCCAACCCACTCTCATCAATTAAAATTATAGGCCAACAAGAACTATCCACCCATTTAGCATGATGTGGCTATGAGATCATTCATGATGGCATAAGAAGTCCATCATAATGTTTGAGATAAATAATCAGAGGCTACACTAAAAGGATTCATAGTACAATGCAAAATACCTCAAAAGGGATTTGCATGTTATTTTGATGTAAATAAGGACTTGAAGATTGTACTTAAGGGAAAGCCAAGATCTCCATATCTAGACCTTTTGATTGTAATCACTGAAGTGAGTGCACCAACTTCACAATTCATAGAACCAAATGCATCATAAGTGATGAATTTATCATTGAAAGTAGTAGTAGAAGTACTAAAATTCTTCATCCTTATCTTATTATAAATAAGAAGATTTATTGTCACAAATAAACAAAGTAAAAAGACAAGGAGCATGTTGCACCCTTATTTTGTTCAATCTAATTAAGAAGGTTTGTGCACTCACTCTCACTATTTGGCACATGTAGTAATTATTCACAAATTGCATTTAGATCATAAATTGTACATTTAGACATTAAAAATGAAGCTTTTGGAAAATTTTTGGAACCTTTTTGGCTAGGTATTCTAAAGAGTTTCTTTCTTGGAACATATGCTTGTGTTCTTGACTATTATGAAGTCCTTGAAAAATTTTTAGGCAAGGCTTCTTAGTAGTATTAGTGGATGTGTGTAGGGAGATGTGTGCATTCCTCCTCATCCATAAGGTGGATATGCTTGCTTATAAGGCCATAAATCAAATCTACAATTCTCAAAGGAAATTATTACATACATACTTAAGTCATGGAAATGATTATGTCATATCCAGTTGTTTTCTTTTGGCAATTGTGTCAAACTCTCAGGTACGATTCTTTTGAAGAAAGCCATATTCCTCATTGATTGCTACTAACCATTATGTGGATCTACATATATCCTTAGTTCTAAGGGTAAGATTGTGATGTCTATAGGTTTATTTTTCTTAATGTGCATATAACCAGGTGTACACAAATGACTGCACCTTTGTACTTTTTATGTAAATAATTCTGCGGGATCATTTTACATTTTTATAATTGGGTGGATAGGAATGGCTACGTCCTTATACCTTTTATGATCTTAATGAGGTGGGAATTCCAAATTACAATACCCTAAAATAAACTTACCACCTAATCAATAATGACTATATATAAAAACAACTTTTTTTCTTAATATTGACTTATTGAGGAGTGAGGCATATGCATGGTGGGTCTTTAACCAACCAAGTGACTGCTTACATACCTTGTTCACTAGAAACTAAAGACTTTCTCAAGTATTTGAAAGAGTTAGAGTTGTTTATTGCAAGATTTAGAACTAAACCTATTAAAATGAGCTAACATGTTTGTCGAAACTTCAACTTCTCTAGTACTCTTTAACAATAAAAAGTTTTAAATAGTTGTAATTTTCTTAGGATTGGCTTTAATTCCCCCCATAAGAGAACATAAATCCTAAGAACTTACTAAGTTATACATTAATGCCATATTTGGACAAGTTTAGCTTCATAATGTACAGATTTGAAGTGTCAAAGGTTTCCTATAAGTTATTTATGTGCTTTAAAAAAGACTTACTCTTAACTAGCATATCATCCACGTAAACTTCCATATTCTTGCCTATCTAACATTTAAACATTTGTTTGTTAGACATTGTAGGTTGTATTAATATTCTTGACCTTTAATGACGTTACATTATAACAATAAGTATCATATTCAGTGATAAAGGCAGCCTTATGTTGATTTAACTAATGCATTAGTTGTAACCTAAGAAAGCATCCATGAATGTTAAGATTTCACATTTTGAAGTTCTATCAACTAGTTGGTCAATGCATGATAAAAGGTAATTATCCTTAGGATAGCCTTGTTGAAGTTTATGAAATCAACACACATTTTCCTATTCCTATTAACCACCTATACCATCACCACATTGGTTAGCCAAGTTGTATATGTTACTTCTCTGATGATTTTTAAGATAAGCAACATGTCTACTTCCTTTTTAATGATGGCTTAAGTTTCTTTTCTTTTGTCTTACCAAGGAGAATTTGGGTCCATATTAAACTTATGGGATAAGACCATTAGATGACTTCCTAACATATTGGCCAAAACCCATGCAAACACACACATATTGTGCCTTAAAAAAATAATTAATGTCACTTTTATTTAGGGATCAAGCCTTTCTCATACTATACTATTTTTTTGGGGGGGGTTAGATGGGTTTAAGGGAACTTGCTCCAATTCTTTTATAGGAATAACCCTTTCCTAAAGCTACTCCTTTTCTAAGTTTAGGTTGCAAATTTCAAAATTGGTTAGCTTTCCTTTCCTTTTAATCCAAACCATTTGAAGTTCTTAGGTTCATTTTTGGTCTCCTTGAACTTTCCCAACTCTTGCTGGAGTTAAAAACTTCATCTTGAGATGCTCGATGGATACAATGACATGAAGAGCACTAAAAGTAGGTCTGTTTAAAATTATATTGGATGAGAATAAGGTCTTAACCATCAAAAACTCAAGGGTTATGTCAATCATTTAAGGAGGAGACCTAAAATGATCATTATTTCAATTGCACTTTTAGGATAACTAGTTCCCTTGAAAAATAGTATGATAGGCAATAAATAGACTTTAATATGTCTTCTCAAAATCCCATTTTGATGAAGATCTCATAATACAATATATTTGTTAAACTCCCTATATTTACTGGCACCCTCTACAAATCCAACTCATTTAAGATGACTTTAATTACCAAAGGGTCATCGTATAAGTACTTGACACCTTTTAAGTCATCATAGTGAATGTAATATGTGTGAATTCCTTAGGCTACTTACCTTAGATGTTTAGAATGCACCTTGCATAAGACTTTCTCCTGATAATGGTGATACCGATTGCCAAAACTCTAACAATCACATTTATAATTCCTTGGGTATGTTATGGAAGAAGAGGAGCCTTGTCATTTTGATAAGGATGTGACTTTCCCAAATTTTCTTGTATTTCCTTTTTTAAGGAGTGACTTCATGTTGCAAATCATATTCTAATCTTCTTTTTGTACATACTTTTAAAGCATACCTTTTTTTTTAGTTTTTAATTTTGTATCCTAGGTTGTAACACTCCTTAGTATAGTGGCCATGATTATTATGGAAACAATAGAACTTCTTTAGATCATAGTTCTGTGAATCTAGAAAGAGCCATTATAGCTCATTGATTATGATTTTGTCTTTAATTTCCATTAGAATGTTGATTTGAGTTGTAGTCAAAGGGGTATAGGTGGTTTGACTTAGGGTTGTGATTCCTCTTTCTCCAAGTGGGTAAAAGTAAAGAAGATGCTTTATTTTCTATTCTAAAATTTCCAATATGCCTCGACCCTCCTTATAAACCCATAAAACATTTTTTGCTCAAATGTACCTTTCTACCCAAGACATGACTTTTATGAAGTCCTTTGATCAGTTTTTGTCCAATTAATAAGTACAACAAGACTTTCTCAAGTAGGTACAAAAGGTAGCTAAAGTGAAGTTAGAGCTAATATCTTGTATTTCTAACATTTCCTTATTAAAATGTGACATGTATTTCCTCAGGGGTTCATTAGGTTATTGGCATACCCCCATTAATATTATTGAAGCCTTCTTTCATCTCTTATTGGTAACAAACCAAGTTGTGATTTTTCAACTTAGGAATCCACACTCATAATCAATCAAGGTGGGAGCTCAAAATACCACTCCTAGGCCAGGCCCTTGAGGGTTATGAAGAAAGCCTTACACATGGTAACTTCACAAGCTCCATGTAAAAACATGAGGGCATGGAACCTTGTTTGAGGCTACAAGGGTGGTGGTCCTATCATAAAAATCCAAGGTAGGCTTCTTAAATTTGTTCTAAGGTGGCAGGTCTTACATTTTCAAAATTAGCAAGAAACTAAAGATTATCTCTTGAAAGATTAGTCCTCTGCCCTATAAGGTAGTAATCCAAAGCATTAACTTTTAGCTTTGTTTTGCTATTTCTTCTTTATCCTAGACCACTTCCTAGGTGTTCTCAATGGGGGCATCTCTACAAAGGGCATCTGATGACTTCCTACTTAGCAAACATTAAAAAATGTTTTTGCAAACATCTTGTCAAGGAGAAAGATATCCTTCTTTCCCAAAAATGTCAAGGGAAAGCTAAAAGCAATTGCTATAAAGGAGGAATAAAGACAATGCTATTGCTAATCAAAGGATACAAGTTTGGGTCTTAAATGTCTTGAGGAGTTTAAGGGGTATAGTTTTTAAGGGGTCATATGTTTTGGTGAAGAGTGAATTTCAAAGTTTGGTTAAGAGTGCCCCTTATTTTCCCTAAAAGGAGGCTATGGAGGTGTTTAGTGCCCTCTCCTATTCCTATATGAGGTGAAATAGATCCTAAAAGTTTAAAGGTGGTTAATCATTACCCAAATTAAAAAAAACAAATGAAGTTTCCCTATTGGGAAGATTAAGTGATGTGGTGGAATTGTCACCTATATCTTAATGGAGAAAGACTTACAAGTCAAATAAAATTAAGAAAGAGTGGAGAAAGGAAGAGATATAAAATGCTAGTTCTTATAAATAATACCTTAAGATCAAGTAAAGATCTAAATGGAGTCAATTAAGGATGACTCGGATGTAAACATCAAGATTGAATTGGATTTATGATCTACAAGACAAGGGAAGACTATAAGGTGTTGGGTTGAGACCTAATATTAATACTTAAATCAATAAGGACATGATGAGATAAGAGCTAATGAATAATTGAATAATTAATTTGTACCTTGAAAATAATGTTCATGGTGTATTTATAGCCAAATTTAGATGTTTTCACATGGTCAAAAGAATAATCCAAGTATGTAAGTATTTAAGACCCATGGGATAATGTGTTTGCTATAAAGAGATAGATTTTTATCAAGTTAAACCAAAAAAAGGTGTATCAAGTATTATCAAGTTGGACTAAGAGTTCATCAATGACTCATAGTATTATCTTTTTAGTTTTAAAACATTAATTCTTCATATAAATGACATAAACAAAATAAATATGAGAAATTTATAAATCAGTTTTATGGACCAAAATTAGTAACATAGCATATATGAAGATCATAATGCATCACAACATCAATATTGATTTCAAAAGTATCACAAATAATGGCATTGACTTGTAGTTATCATATATATGCTTTATATCCATGGATATATGCTTTATATCCATGGCCATATGCATCATGAGTTTAAAAATACCTTAACATAATAATCAAAAGAAAGATGTTATCTTGGTGGTTTCCATACACCACTTTAATTAAGTGGTAGTTTCCGACACTCAATAACATCAAAATTGTCAAAGGGGGTATCTGATTTTTTTTTTTTTTGTTTTTCTTGGACAACAAATAATGTGCTATAGGTATATACTTGAACTTGACACCAAAATATGTTTACTCATGAGTCATTATGGCTTTAGGATCTTAGAAATACTTAAAAGAAGACCAATACTTTGCTGTTATCATGTATCTAATTTATATCTATGGTGGTGCATGGTTATGCATCATGGTTTAATGTCTTAATTTTAGGAATACAAACTATAAAGAAATAGGGTGCCCTAGTTGCTATCATATGTCCCACCATCTTCAATGTTAATGTCATATAATATGTATTTATCATCAATACCATGCATAACTATATAATAGGTCTAACAAATTTTCAAATTTCATATTGAACTTTAAGCTTGATGTAGGGTCAATTTGTGTAATTAGGATTGATTTTGGTAGGTTTTACTTTGATTGCAATTCTTTTTGTTTTTAGGTGAAGAATTAAATTAATGATGTAATGGAATTAATGAATTATACCTATTATAAAGCTTGAAATATATTAAAGAAGGAGTGAACTGATCATAAAACCAGTTAGAGGATTGACTTGCTACTAGAATATTGGTCCATGAACTAATTGGTGGACTGGTTACATTATGAACACTCAACATTGTGAAACCAAGCTAATTAGTGTCGGTTTGTTGCAACTTCTAAATTGCCACACAATATTTTATTGGATGCTTTAAGGGTAGTTTGGTCATTTTAAAGAGGATCTATAAATATGATGATGATAGATGACCTAAGGGGGAGGAAAAAAGAATAGGAATTTTTAGTGGAAAATAGGAAAAATAAAATTTAAGCAGCTCCAAGACCATAATTGAAGGCATCAGCTTCCACAAAAGTTTTCTTTACTCTCTTCCTTTCCTTTTATTATGGTTTCAGAGATGTTGAATATGTGTTTATTTGCAATTTTTAGTTTGGATAGTTAGAATTTTAAGGTGGAGGGTTGCAACCTATTTTAGGGATTAGTTTACTTGGGGTTTTTATGGGTTTTTCATGCTCTTTGGATGATTAAGTTATTTAATGAGAATTGTGATTTTATTTGTCTATTTTGAGTTTTATTGATATTTTTATACTTGATTACCTTAAAAGTAAAGTTTTAGGTTGTGTTGACATTAATGGATGAGACATAGTCGCACACTAAATAGATGAACATGCAAACTTTGAGATAGATATATGAATGAGTTTGTGTGATGTTGTGCAGCTCCTTGTACTTAATGGTTCTAATATATTTTTACATGGGCTTAATGAAGGACTGCATATGGATTAGGGATAATGGGTATTGCTTGACAAAAAATACTTGTTATTGGAGAGGATACTGACATTTAAATCATGAACCCATTTAGACCCAATGTGACTCGACCCTTTTAGGTGAAACCCTATAATCTTAGTACTTAATTTATTTAAAGAAACCTTGAATACCTTTGCATATTAGTTTATTAATTAATCAAATTTTTATTATTATTTATTTAATTAAGCTTCTTTTAGCAATTATATTTAATTTCATAATACTATAATTCACAATTAAATTCTCATTCTCTATAGGCATGACACCTGGAATATTCGTCGAATTTTATTACTATGATCATTCTTATGCACTCATAAGTAAATCCAATCAGGTTTTTTGCACCATTGTAAAGAAGCAGTGACATTAATCAGGATTTATGCCTATTATTGCATTCATTTGTTTGCTTTGACGTAAGTTGTTTTGTTTTCTTTTGTGAGATTTGATTTCATTTATTTCTATACCCTATTGATTGCATTTGTAGTCACTCTTTCATTGCCTTTATTTGATTTTCTATTATTACCTTAGCTTTTACCTTTATTAATTGTTATTTTTATTTATAGGTTGTGGATGCTTTTAAGGAAGTCTAATAGTGTTGAATTACTTCATTTGGATCATGAAAATGAAAGGTCTTGTCATCATAATCAAGCATAAAAAAGAGTAGAGATGGAAAAAATTCAAGGAGGGAATAAGGAGCAAGTGGCTCATTAAGTTAACATCAATGGTCAAGGAGCACATCTATAGGTTTGACTCAATATGAAAGACATTCAATGACCTGCGATTAATGCCTCTCCTTCTTACATTAAGCTTAATACAACAACATGCAATTATGAGTTGAAAACAATTCACTTCAATATATTGCTAGCCTTTCATGGGTTGTTAAATGAAGATGCTCTCACCTTCATTAGAGAATCTATAATACAATTCAAACCTTCCTTTGCAAGGTTGTTTAGAGGATAAGTTACAGATGCAGTGCTTCCCTTATACTCTCAATGATAAGGCAAAAACATGGTTGATCAATTTACTTGAAGGATCATTTAATACTTAAGACCAAGTTCATGACAAACTATTGCTTGCCTCAGAAGACTCTAGAACTCAGAAGCAATATTTGCTTATTCTCTTAACTCAATGGAGAGCCTTTTCATGAGGTGTGGGATAGATTCAAGATGCTCCCAATATAGTGTTCCCATCATCAATTTCCCATAATGCTTCAAATGTAATTATTTTACAAAGGATTGGATGCAACTTTACAAATCTTAGTTGATACCACAATAGGTGGCTATATAGGTGACAAGACCATTGATGAGGTCTATAACATCTATGAGATGTTAGGCACTAATTCATAGTAGAAGGCTATAAGAGGAAAAAGGGCAAAAGCTTATGAGTTGTCAACCCATAATGATATGGCACTTCAAGTTGTTGATTTAGCAAGACAAGTAAAGCTTTTGGTGAATCAAGAGACCATGCATAGAGAATAGTGTTCATATTATGGGATGCTTAGCCATACCATGGCCACTTGTATGTATGCATATTCTTTAATTCTAATATGGAAGACTTAACTTCATGGGGAACTATGTAGGAAAGTAACCAAGGAATGATCCATATTCTAACACTTATAATTTGGGATAGCATAACCACACAAATTTTGCTTGGAAGGAACAAGGAAATAGACCTAATACACCGCCCTAGATTCCAAAGAGTACCCATTCAAGGTCAATTGACTTAACCTCTAAAAAACAAGCCATAATTAGAAAACATGTTTATGCAATATATGTCCAAAATGGAAGAGAGAATAACTAGCCAAAATGCTGAATTAAAGAAATTAAATACAAAGGTTAATCAAGTTGCCTCAACTCAATAAGCTTTAATTCATAACTTGGAGGTTTAAGTGGGGCAATTATAAATGTGGTGTTTGGTATAGCTTAAGGAAAATTGCCTAACACTATTAAAGTTAATCCCAGAAGAGACACCCTAGTTATTGCTTTAAGGAGTGGAAAACTTGTTAAAAATCCTTGTATTGTTAAGCAAAGTTGATGTGGTGATGTCAAGGAGCATAAAGAGGAATCTGATGAGTTGGCTCTAGTCCAAATGGAGGATGAGAAAAAGTTTCCCAACCATGAGGATACAAATGATTTTTAAATCCCACCTCAAGAGGTCATAATGATGACAAAATTTCCTTAAAAGTTGAATAAGCATAATGATGACAAAATTTCTAAAAGTTTTTAGAGATATTCAAGAAGCTTCACATTAACATACTTTTTGCAAATGTTGTAGCTTAAATGCCCTCTTATACTAGGTTTTTTAAGGAAATTATTTCCAACAAGAGGAAGCTTGAAGAACACTCCACAGTAGCCTTGACAGAGGAATGTAGTGCAATTATTCAAAACAAGCTACCTATAAAATTAAAGGATCGAAGGAGTTTCATTATTCCTTACTTTATTAGATAAGTTGGTATTGATAAATACTTATCTGATCTTAGTGCTAATGTTAATCTGATGCTTTTATCTCATTTTAGGAAACTTGGATTGGGAGACTTAAAGCCAACCACTATGTCTTTGCAATTAGTGGATTAATCCATCAAGTACTAACTTGTTACGATCGAAGATGTGTTGGTAAAGTTGATTAATTAGATTTCTATTGTACTAGAGGATCAAAAGAAACAATATTCACTTGCCCTTATAGGACATTTCTATATAAGAGGATGCCTTTTAAATTTACAATGCATCCTCGTATGATGGTCATCTTCTCTAACATAGCTAAAACCATCATTGACGTATTTATGGATGTCTTCTTTATCTTTAAAGCCTCTTTTAATACATGTTTGGGTAATTTGGCTTTAGTTCTTTAAAGATATGCAGAGACCAATTTGATGTTGAATTGGGAAAAATGTCATTATGGTTCATAATGGAATTGTCCTAGGGAATAGGATTTCTTTTAAGGCTCTAAAGGTGGATTAAGCAAAAATTGAGATAATTGAAAAGTTAGCCCCTCTTAGTTCAATTAGCATTGTTAAAAGTTTTTTTGGACATGCAAGTTTTTATAGGAGATTCATCTAAGATTTTCAAAAATTACCAAATCATTGTGTACTTTATTAGTTAAGGATGCAAGAGTCAATTTTTACTTTGAGTATTGCAGCCCCGAATTAGAGTTTACCTTTTGAATTAATGTGTAATGCTAATCATTATGTTGTAGGAGCTATATTAGGGTAAAGGAGAAACAAATAATTGCATGTGATTTATTATACTAGTCAATTACTGAATGATACTTAAATAAACTATACAACCATGGAAAAGGAACTCTTAGGTATTATTTATGCTTTTGATAAATTTCATTCTTGTCTAGTGGGAACTAAGGCCATTATTTATATGGATCACTTAGTTATCAAGTATTTGTTGATAAAAAAGGATGTCAAGCCATGATTAATCAAATGGATTTTACTTTTACAAAAGTTTGATTTGGAGATTAAAGAAAAAAAATGGTTCAAAAAACATAATGGCCTATCTCTTTTCTAAATTGGAGCAAGCAAAACAACAAGTGGAAAGTGTTATCAATGATCTTTTTCTAGATTAACACTTGTTAGCTATTCATAGCTTTTTGGTATGTAGACTATGTAAACTATTTGGTATGCAACATCTTTCCATCAAAGTTTTCTTACCATTAAAAGAAGAAATTCCTTTCAAAAGACAAGTATTATTTATGAGAGGACTCACTATAATTTAAGAATTATGTTGATGAAATTGTTAAAAGATGTGTGCTCAATGAAGGGATGGTAAATATTCTCAGACATTATCTTTCCTTACCATGTAGATGTCATTTTTGGGCCAAGAAAACTACTACTAAGGTGCTTTAATTAATATTTTTTTGGCTAATACTCTTTCAAGATGCACAAAGTTTTGTCTTGACATGTGATAAATGCCAAAGGACAGGTAACATTGGAAGGAATTAAGAGATGCCTCAATCTGGTATTCTTATAGTAGAATTATTTAATATTTAGGGTTTGGACTTCATGGTACCATTCCCACCATCCCAAGGAAATCTCTAAATTTTAATGGCAATGGATTGTGTCTCTAAGTGGAATGAAGCTACAACATTGCCTCTAATACCATTACAGTTGTGAATAAGTTTGTAAAAAAAAAAAATCTTTTCATGTTTTGGGCTACCAAGGAGGATCATTAGCAATAATTGTTAAAGACGTATGCTTGATGAAGAGATGGCAAATATTCTCATACATTATCATTCCTTACCATGTGAAGGTTATCTGAAGGTTAAAAAAATTGTTGCTAAGGTGCTTTAATTAGGATTTTTCTAACCAAGACTCTTTCAAGTTGCACAGGGTTTTGTCTTGGCATGTGATAAATACTGAAGGACTAGTAACATTCGAAGGCATTAAGAGATGCCTTAATCTGGTATTCTTAAAGTAGAATTATTTGATGTTTAGGGTTTGGACTTCATGGGACCATTTCCACCACCTCATGGAAATCTTAACATTTTAGTAGTAATAAATTATGTTTCTAAGTGGGTTAAAGCTACAAAATTGCCTACTAACACCACTAAAGTTCTAAACCAGTTTATAAAGAAGAACATCTTTTCATGCTTTGGGGTACCAAGGGAGATCATCAATGGCAACGATGTTCGATTGAAGAACAAGGAATTTACAACTCTCTTAACTAATTATGGGTGTTATTTCAAGACAAGCACTCCCTACTATCCATAAATAAGCAAACTAATGGAAATATTAAATAAGGAAATCCAGTCTATTTTAGAAAAATTGTTCACCTTATTGAGAATCCCTAATATAAGATTACCTTTTGAGCCATGTGGCCCAAATATTCTTTCTAATCCCACCTATAATGGACTTCGTGCTCATCATGCTTTAATTTTGGATGATTAATTACTACGGTTGCCCTTTATCCCCATAAAGTACCTTTAGATTAAAGACTACTTCCTTGTCTATTTATCAAGCTTTAATGGCATGCCCAAAGCTAGTGGACTTAATGATGTTCAACAATGTGATATTTACTTTGTTTGGAAGATGTTTCATGGTCTTGGCTCTATTGAAGGAATACCTTTGGTTTCCATCATCATCCAATAAATAGGAAGTTAGATGAGCTAGCCCATTACTTAAATGCCAAAGAACAAAAGTTAGATGAGAATCTCATAACATTAAGAAAGAGGGGAGGCTATTAGTGATTTCCAACCATCATGTCTCCCATTTTGTGCTGTATTGCTTTTCATGTTATGATGCTCTATTTTCTAATGTTTACATTGATCATGTCTTTTTTGTTTCTCATATGAACTTGTTAGGATCTCATTTTTATATTTTGCATGTTGTTTTGTAGAAACATTTACTTACATCCACTAATATGATGCTATTTTTTCTTACATTTCCTTTTTATGTCTTCCCTTTGGATGTGGATAATTTTATTCCTTCATATGCTTTGCCAATTCCTCTTTCACCTAGTACCTTTTCTATGCAAGTGATGTGAGTGCAGTTGGTAGCCTACCCAAAAATTAGACTTTGTTGTCTCCACCAGCAATGATCTCCTAGGAAGATTCATTTTCTTTCCTTTTACTTTATCTTTCTTATAACATTGGAAACAATGTTGATTAAGTGTGGGGGAGAGGGCACTTTGGCTAAAAAAATTTTCTAAATCTTAGTTAATTTTGTTAAAACTTTGCCTAATTACACATAAATTGACATGATATACACTTAGTTTTACGTAGTTGAAACTGTTGGAAGACTATGATAATACTAATGTTGACATTGAAGGGTTATTTTACATTAGCTAACTCTGATTGGTTGATAATGGAATTATTCTCCATTCAAAATTTTTGTTTTGAAAAATGATTTTGAGTTGAGCATGAAAATCCTTACATTCACAATGTTTAACATTTTAGTGAATTTCATGTGGTTCTTAGTGTCATATGTCTATTTAGAGAACTAGAAGTGCATGATCATCACTTGAAATGAAATTTTTGCATGACATACCTTAGTTGAGGATATAATTCAAGATTCATCTATAAAAAAATGAATAAGGATGAGATTATAAGTTGTAAATGGATTTACTTTGATATTTTGAGTGACCAAGTAACTGGGGGTCAATGTTACAAACCTGGATCTTCACGTCAAAAAGTGACTTAAATCATGAGTATGCAAAACACTTTAGTGCTTGACTTGTGAATTCTTACTTGGGTATTGTAATAACAAATGATGGCATTCAGGTAAAAAATAAAGTATGTTCCTAGAGAAGAAAATTGTTATAGCCTTTATTATTTTAAAAAAAAAAAAATCTTATTGATCCCTAGCCTTATCATGTCTACATTGATGGAGAGAAGTGAGATGGTTATGCTTTTGGGACTCAAAGATAAATTGTCTATTATTAGTGTCCTGTGTGACTTTCACTAAGTGTTTTCATTAAGCATTAAGAGGTTTTTACTCACACATCCATCATGATTTAGTTATTTGGTGAAGAATAAGGAAGCTTTTGATTGAGATTGACTAGTGACAAGTTGAATAACACTTTTAGGTTAGCATTGTGATGTATTAATGAGGCATCATTTTAAGAGTTTGAACTAAGTGTAACTCGAGTGAATGTTTATGTGAGCTATGCTATGCACGAATGGCTTATAGTTTACAATTGCTTGAAGACAAGTAATGAGTCAAGTAAGGGGGAATTTGATAGGTCAAATCATTACACAAATTTCATATGGACTTTTAAGCTTAATGTAGGCTCAATTTGTGCAATTATGATTGGTTTGGGTAGATTTTACTTTGATTGCAATTCTTCATATATTTGTACGTGAAGAATCAAGGCAATGATATAATCGAATTAGTAAATTAGACCTATTGCAAAGCCTGAAATATAAAGTAGAAGATGTAGACTAGTTGTAAAACTTGTTAAAGGATCAGTTTGCTATTGGAATGTCCAATTAGGGCTGATACATGGATAAATTGGTGGGCTAGTTACATTTTGGGTGTGTGGTGTTATGAAATTAAGTGAACTAGCACTAGTTTGGTATAACTGCCATTGGTTTGTTGCAACTTCTAAAATGCCAAGCAATATTTTGTTGGACGCTTTAAGGCTAGTTTGGTCATTTTAAAGAGGATCTATAAACACCAAGACAAAAAATGACCTAAGGGAGAAGAAAAAAGAAAAGGAATTTTTAGGGAAAAGTGAAAAAAGAAGATTCAAGTGGGCACTTCGAGACCACGCTTGAAGGCATCAGCTTCCACATAAGTTTCCTTTATTCTCTTATTTTCCTTTTATTATGATTTTAAAAATATTAAATATGTGTTTATTTGTAATTTTTAGATGGATAACTAAAATTTTAAGTTAGGACGAAGGGATATAACCTATTTTAGGGATTGGTTCACTTGTGCCTTCTATGAGTTTTTCATACTCTTTCAATTGATTGAGCTACTTAATGATGGTTGTTATTTGATTTGTCTATTTTGAGTTCTATTGATACTTTTATATTTGATCACCATAAGCGTAGAGTTATGGGTTGTGTTAAAATTGAGTAATGAGACATAACTCTGCATTAACTAAATAAACATACAAACTTTGAGATAAACATATGAATGAATTGGTGTAATGTTATATAATTCTTTGTATTTAATAATTCTAATCTATTTTTGCATCAGTTTGATGAAGGATCACATGTAGATTAAGAATGACGGGCATTGCTTAATAAAGAATACTTGCCATTAGAGAGGAAACAAAAATTTAAATCATGAACCTATATAAACCCTGCGTGATTCAATCCTTTTAGGTGAAATCCTATAACCCTAGTACTCCATTTAATTGAAAAAACTTCGAATACCCTTACACATTAGTTTCTTTTGCTAATTTTGTTTAATTTCATAATAATATAAATCACAGTTAAATTCTCATTTTCTATAAAAACAAGACCTAAAATATTCACCAAGTTTTATAATTATGATTGATGTCATGCACTTGCAAGTAGATCCGATTACTGTACACATCAATGTACGGGCTAGATGACCTGCCTCGCGAGAGAATTTACGTAGCAACAAAAATTCAACAGAAGGTTCCCACAAAAGGCGTCGCCGCCTTAGAACAATAATGAACTTATCATCTTTCCAGCAGCCCTGTACGCATGTGCCGGGACATAAAATTTAACATGACGTAAAAGAAAATATAACAATACCCAAGAGGCCGACAAAGTAATATCTAAAATCATAAACTTTAATTTTAATTAATACAATTAAAGGATAGATTCGGATACCAAATAAAAGAATATATTAAATTGAGGGAGAACGTACCTTCAATTATATTGATTAGCAAATAATAAACAGCAAAAATAAAAAATAAAAAAAAATTGTACTAACAAACTTTCTAGTCTATTATCTAATGTTTTCTAGAGATGAACAGCCAGTTTTTGTTTTTTCTCTTCCTAAGATCGTTATTAAAATCGTTATATCTTCCACGTCAAGCGCACCGATGGCCTCATCGTTCTCTGTAAGTCCGAGGACACTGCCAGAAGTACAAAATGCCTTTTTCTACTGACTCTCAATTGTCTCGTCTTGTTCGCTTACCTATGCAATCTGAATTTGGCAAGTACTGTACCCGGCCCCTTGAAACTTGTGCCAATTTGTATTACAAGGTCCGTTCGTTCATGAATGCAGACAAAAAAAAGAAAAACCTATAATCTAATTAATTGATTTATAAATTTAATTATTAATTTTTTAAAATTATTTATTTTTTAAAAAATTAAATTATATTATATTTTAACTTTTAATTTTATTAATTTAATTAATTAATTTAATTTAATTTTTAAAATTTTAATAATTATGTAAAATTAGAATTGAATGATAAAAATAAAATTAAAAATGAATTAAAAGTTAATAATAAAAAATGTGAAAATATCATGAGGTGTGAGGGCAAGATAATGATACCCTTTTCTTATTTTAACAGAAAAGGATGTTGGTACTTTTCATTGCAAGGCTTTTTAGAGTGCCAATGAAAATTATTACAGATTTCAGGAAAGCATATTAATTGGTGAAATATTTGGCTAAGAAAATACCAAATTTTTTTGCTTCTAAGGTATATATATGAATGAGTCACCATTTTCAACCGACATTGAGGTAAGAGTCGATAATGGCATCTGCAAGACCTTCGCATTTGACCAAAGACAATCCAGCCCGTGATATCCTTCAACCCTTTGTCATGTATATACATGCCACTTACCGGCCATGTTTTCACTCTTCGGGCAGAAACATCCATAAGTTGCTGAAGACAAGGCTGGAGAAGGAGGAGGACGTCAGTAAAAGAATTTCTTACTTTTTTTTTTATTTTTTATTTAATTATATTTTAACTTTTAAAATTTTAAATTAAATATCCAGCGGAATACTAAACAGTCAAATTTGATTTCGTAGACATGTCCAATATGCAACATGAATGAAATCACGTTAGCTTCTCACTGGTAAAAAAAAAAATCTATAATTACTAAATTATTATTTTTAAAGAGTAGACTAAATTTTTTAAAATGCTCAAAATTACAAATTTATTTGCACGTTAATTTTTTAAATTTCAAAGATAAATTTATTTAATATTATTAACCTAAGAACATTTTAGGAGTAAAAGTTTGAAAAGCCAACTCAGATGAAACCTTGGCAGCATATGAGTTTATTTATTTTGGCCATTGTTCATCCCCCTTAATGGAGGCAAGTTTTGGTGGTCATCCTAGCGTCTGTCGTTCAAGAAAAACGACGGTGGAGCTGGTTTCCCATGGACTCTGTGATAGAGGGCAAGAGAACTCTCCAGCTGAGTTCAATTTTCTGTCCAAGGGCGCTCGGGGCTGGCGGTGGGACATCTGGCTTGGCGGCCGACGTGAAAATCCCCAGCATTTCCTCCTCAGCGAACGAAAGGAATAAGGAAGTACTCAGCATAGAACAACTGCCAAAAGGATAAGCACAGGACACAGAAATTATGGAATGACTTAAAAAGGTTTAATTAATTATCAGTGCTTTATCGATAGATTCTTAGAGATGGATTCACTTGCCTTCCAGATGAACATGTAAAAGGACGAGATAGATATTTTGTTGCCAAGATGAACAGACCGTGCTCGAAGCCACAAGATGGCAGCGAGTGTGCAATGGCCTATTATCTGCAGAAAAACCAATAATTTTATCATAAGAAGCAAGGGATTAACATATGCATGCTTGCACACATTACTGCCGCACAGAACACTTGCATGCATAATTGCTTGGAGTTATAACATATGTACCGTGACAAGCTTGCTGGGTAGGAAGGAAGAAGATGCTCCGACCACCATGGCAGCTCCATATGCAATTAACAGCATGTTGATGCAAAGCCAAAATACCTTCAAAAGGAATAAAAAAAATCCCCATTTCCTTGTAAGCCAACAATTGAAAGATAGAGACTTGCATTCTCTCTGCAATTTCCCTCATCTTGCAGGGAGCGGAATTTCTTTCATGTTTTATCTCTAAGAAAGAAAATCAACCTAACATTAAAATCCTGCATTATTTTAGTAGAACAGCTTTCTTACTCTTTCTTGTCCTAGGCTGACGGTGAATGACTTAATACCAAAATCTCTATCCCCGTCCACATCAGGTATGTCCTGTTAAAATACCAAACAGGGACAAATCATGGTCAGCAAGAGGAATGATCATCAATCAAATTTTGGTCCATATTAACTTGCTTCTCCTCTTGTATTATTAAAATTCCTATCATTATGATAATAGAAGCAGGAGAAAAGTTGTACGCTGTTGCAGCTCTGATATCTATATAGAAAAAAATAACTCATTCACTGCGTTTTCTTATGTCTATTTAGCCGTTTTGGGCCAGAAGTTTAAGGTTTTCAGAACATCTTAAACTGAAAAGCTTGACATTGAAAAGCCTTTAAGATGCTGTTTGAAATGCTGGTATTGGCCAAATATGTGTTTTTGCTACCTTGAATAATGCAATAACAGCAGAGAAGAAGCACATGAAAGCAGTTGCAAAGACCAACGATCTGGTAATAACTACTGGTTTACCAAGGACGAATTTCTGCACATATACATCACCCCTTGTTAGTCAATTACATAAGGCTTGGAAGTAATGTGATGCAATCAACCTTCAGTTTCGATCACAAGATGTAAGAGGAAGTAGTTGTCAAATTCTGAGAAAATTAGAGAGTAGAAGATTTTGGTTGTACCTGGACGTGTAAAAAGAAGGCAAGCTGAACAACCACAGCCCTCACGATCAGGATGCAAGATGCTGCAAGAATTGCTTGTTTCTTCCATCTAAGTAATGGAAGCTAAACAAGAACAAAAGGAACATATTTAGGCTACATATTTGGTGCCATTTGATTACTGCAATATTAATGCATATGGAGGGCTTTTCCACATCGTACAAAACTACCCCTTTCTAGTCTTCTATTTCAGATTATCGAAGCATTGCAAGAATGACATATAAGGGTATAAGGAACTTACGTCAATGGAGTATACGCTGCCCAGCACAAAACTTATGAGGAGGGCAGCAAGAAGTGGAGGGGATTGAAAAATGATTCCCATGGCCAGACTCTGACAGTGAATTCAAATAATAGACAAGAAGATGAAAAAAAATAAAAAAAAATCAGGTTTCAAATGAAAAGGAAGATAATCGGCTATTGGAGTTTTTTTTTCTTTTTTTACTTTTCTTAAATTTGTAGCTTAGGATACTTTTTTCTTTTGGAGGGGAGGTAGGGGGGACGGTAGACTGTACTATCTAAGTACTTGGCTCACATATTTGCCTACTTACCATCGTTACAGATGCAGAAACAATAGTCACAGCAGTTCCCATTGAAAAATCGCCCGAAGCAAGTGGGAGATCGGGTTTGTTTATCTAGGAACACAGAAAAGAAAGTAAAGAGTCAACAATGGCTTGTGGGCATGCAACAATATGATCATATCCAATGTTTTACAAATGGAAGTCTCATACAGAGAGTTTGAACAAAATTGACAAAGATGAGTAGGTAAAATTTTTAAGGTTCATGCTAGTTATGATATTTTACATTGAATGAACGATTAAATTTGTCTACATACCTTGTCTATTTCGACGTCAAACAATTGGTTCAATCCCACCACGTAAATGTTCATTAAAACTGATGGAATCAAGGCCTGATCCAAAATACAAAAAATTGTCAAATTCCCAGCTTAGATTCCTAGCACATGGAATTAGAGCTCTTGCGGCCGAAATTTACCTTCAGTAATCCCCTAAAAAATGAGAAGGACAACTCAACAATTGATTCTACCGGAAGAAAAGACACCGAGGTTATTCCTATTAACTGAAAAGAAAAGAATCACAAAAAGGAAACTGGCATTACTCGATCTTTGTATTGATTTAATCTTATCTCTAGTAAGCATCAGAGAGTTCACACAAAGTGTCAAAAAGCACAACTCACAGTGCCGATCACAGTGTGAGGACGAGAAAACAGATAGAATGCATGTAAGTTCTTAATCGCCCCGCTTTTAAAGCTCGACCAAATATCACCCTCCCCAGCGTTTGATGCATACCCATCTTGTAAAGTAACATGAATACGTCTCTTTTTCAACGACTTACTTGTATTCCCGATTGCAAAATTTACAGTACCACTGGATAATGCTGGCAATCTTGAGGAACAAATGACTGGCTTGTTGCACTGGCCTCCCTTTAGCGTAGAATACACTTGTTTCACCGGCACCTTGGCTGTTTCAATAAAACCTGAGAAAAAAGAAAAAATCGATCACAAAATGTTACATTGCGTCCCCAATATAGCAAAAGTCGGAATTTAGAATTAAAATTGGAATTCTTCATCATGATTCTATTTGAATCGATCATTCATAAAGGATGGAATAGAAAAGGCCTAGACCACAAAGCCTGACAACATGCAGCCCAGAAAGTCACATTTTCAAATTAACAGTTTTATTTGAGGATTTTTTTTTCTTTTTAAATCGATTGTAAGGCTATTAGATTTGAAAAACAAGATATTCATGTGTAAAATTGAATATAGAACAGCTGATTATTCCTGTGGAAGAAGTTTGGGTGTGTGTTTTTTTTTTTTTTTTTTTTTGCTATAATTTTTATTTAATGATAAATTATAAATTTGTAAAAATGATAAATCTGCAGACAGCGGACTGACAATTTTCTTTTACATTTGAGGTTTCATTAGACCAGAGGAAATTTTAAGGGAGTTTGGGGACAAAAAAAGAATATACTCTTGGCTCGATTCTGGTCAAATCAAAAACAATTAATTCAAAACAGTTTCAACTTTCCAGAATGGTACCAAGACGCAATCTCAACAACGCCACCAATTTCTAAGGATATGAACTAAGATCAATTCAAATTGCTCCTATCCCGGAGAGCTGGTGCTTTTGCTTACCATATTTGTCGATTTTCAAAGGTAACATTTTGCCCGTCAGTCCACCTGTGAAATAAAATACACACTATAATGGAGTAATAGAAGCCAGTTATCAAATCAACAACCCGTTCAACAATTATATAATTTCTTGATAGTATCGCAGACGGGCTACCTCGTTCCACAATTTGGCAACTCGAACGATTGAAACATGGACGCCCGTACATACAGACTACCTCCGTCATAGCGGTCGCTATCAGACGCGCACGCGCACTCTCGCTCTCTCTCTCTCTCTCAGGGAATGGTGCTCTTTGATTTTTCTACTCTGACGACTTGCCCAAGATACCATGACCCCTAGCTCTCGCTGGGTGCCTATTTGTGGGGTTCCGCTTCTGACTGGGCCAAACCTGCCCCACCTTTGAATTTATTATTATAGTCACTCGCAGACACCCCTCTCTCTCTCTCTCTCTCTGTGTGGGAAGTGTAATTCAGAAGAGAATCTTTGATTTTCCAACTTGACCACTTGCCCATACCATGACCCTAGCTGTCGGTGGGTGCCCATTTGTTGGGTTCCGCTTCTCGCTGCGCCAAACCTACCACACACGTTTAGATTGTTGTTATTAATTTTAATTAAAATTTATTATAATAAAAATTAATTTAATTAAATTATTTAATAAATTTAAATATTTATAATTATATAATATTATATTATTTATATTATCAATTAATATATATAATTTATCATATTAATAAAATTATAATATTTTTATAATTTTTTAATATTAATATTAGAATAAATATTTTTAATCTAAATAAACAAAAATACATATAAATTTCACCCCTCATAAAAATTATTAAAATTACAAAAATTATAAAAAGCACTATTCATTGTCATTAGAACTCTTCCATAGTATGCTCCATTAGAAGTCACTGTTTTCATCATCAGAGAACATTTATCACACTACTAAACATCGATGATACCAAATTTGACCACCATGCACCTTAGAGAAGCTACAAACTTTGTAGATCTACAAAACTTTGAAGGTTCACTGTTATTGTCCATCGCTAAATAAACCGTCGCTGCTCATCATTGCCAACCCAAACTCAATGATCTCCACTTAGAGGGCTCAGTGATGCACCGTTATCTCATTGGAAAAACTTACTCCTTTTGCTTATCATTCTACTAAAGTTGAAGGATTTGATTGAGAATAACAGAAGTGTAAGGGCCTAATTGAAAATGACAAAAGTTAAGGCATTAGATTGATAATAACAAAGGCTTAAGGACAGATTGAAAATAACAAAAATTTGAGAGTCATATTGAAAAAAAAAAAACTACAAATTTCAATACGAGCAATATAATCCTAATTTTGATTCCTACTTTAGATGAAAAAAATTATAACCAATGGTATGTGTAAATGAAAATTTCATTGACTACAACAATTTGCTAAGTATTATGAAAAATAAAGTCATAAAACTCACAATAAAAGCTATAGAAAAATAGAGAGTTGTTCATTAAGAGTTATAAAAGAAAGATAAAAAGACACTTTATTTCATTCATTAAGGATGAATGATGAAATTTTTAAAAAAATTATAAGAGTAACCTTATTAAAGCAGATATGCGATATCTCAATAATGTTATATCTCAATAATGTTATGCCAAGGTACGAATAAAGATAAAAAAGGTGAAACTTCAAACCTTAAGATGTCAGTTTGAGCTTTTACATATGGAAACTACACAATCAATTCCAATTAATATAAGTAGAGTTTTTGCACTGATAAATTAAATAAAAATCTATGGAGAGTAACTAAATGATCAAGTAAAACTAAAAAGATCTTGTGAACACTTACATCGTAGTACAAACATATTATGGTTACTATAGAAAAAGCACATTATTTATATCAAATGTCAGTTGATGTACTAATGCACACATTACAAGCTCATGACCAACACATGAATGAGAAGTACATTAAGAAGCCAGTAAAGTAGGTACTTCAAAATGATCAATCGAAGTAGAAGTAAGATTCTTCTCATGGTAAAGGACAAGGATATTGTAATACAAGGATTGGTAATCTTGTCTTTTCTCATGGTGTGAATGATTAAGATGATAGACAGAGGTCAATAGATTGAGTGTGGTTCCTATGACATGAGGAGACAAGGATATGTATAAGTAAAGGTGGTACCTCCCTTTTGTCTTTTTTTTATGCAGAAGTCAAAAGAGATAGGTAATTAACACACATTATGAAAGTCTAGGTAATGTGTGTTGCAAAAGTAATTGTGCACATAAAGTAATGCAAAAGTTCCATTTTCTATTTCACAAGAAAGGAAGTGTGGCCCACTTCCTTCTGGCATAGAGTTTCCCTTTAGCTAGAGGTATCCATAAGGAATGGATCCTTACTTAGCATCAGATGTCTCATATGATAATGAGTGAAACATTAACAACCAATACTTATAGTTTGATGTGTCATGGTTTTGTTAATACAAACTAAAATAGCCTTAAGGGATAATTATAGTGATTACAATAAAGTTAGGATTAGTAGCAACATGCAAAGGAAAACTAGTACTAGTGGGGTTAATAAGAAGGACAATGATGGACGTGGGAACAAAAATTGTTGTGAAAATGGTAGGTTTTGGTTGAATTTTGCTTTATGCCTCTAATTTTGACAACCAAAAGTATGCAATCCTTACTTTAAGTGCTCTATATTACAATAATTATGAGGTGAGTTGGGAGATATGTGATAATATGTGATGGATACATTCGTTATTGTGGAAGACCTTGTCCAATATTTGCTTCTTCTTTTTTTTTTTTCAATTTTATCTTCCATCTAGGGTATGATAGCTTCCTATTTTTCATGTTGTATTACAACCAATCTCATCTTTTTTGTTGATTAGCAAAAGGAAGTAGAAGTATGAGGAGTTCAAAATGTGAGTAAAAAGTAAAGGTTGAAATGATGATTCAAACCTTTACTCTAAATCCCTTTTATTTATTTATTTTATTGTTGTTCATATTTTATATTCTTACAAACCATAAATTTTTTCGAGCCATTCATAGTTTATACTCTTATAGGCTAAGAGTTTTGGTGTGAAGACTTACATGTAGTAATACTTCAGGAACTTGTCATTAATTAGGTCAATTTGAATGCCATCTTGGTTAAAGCAACTTGTAAGTATTAGTCAAACAATTTTTTTTTTTTTTGCACCAAGTTGTATCTATCCCATTTAAAAGTGAGTTTGTCATTAAGATAATGCTATAAGTTAGTGAGACATATGATTCATGCATGCAACATTAGAAAAAGCATTCGTGGCATAAGAAGTTTTTATGGTAATGCAAAAGATACCAAAGCTTATCTAAAAGGACCCAAACAAATTTAGATACCTAGAATTAGATAAATCTTATACATGTATATTTGAAAAATTAGATGAAGAAAAACAAATGGTACCTGGATTGTAGATGTTCCAGACATATCACTAATAATGTGAAAACCTACATTTCTCTCAAAGTAATTAATGAAGAAAATGTAACTTTTGGAGATAATGTCAAAAGTAAGATAATTAGCATTGGAAAGTTTAGTAAGAGGAGTTCTCTAAATATTAATAATATCTCATTGGTTTGATGGTCTTAGATTCAAATTACTTAGTAGTAGTCAGCTTTATGATAGTGGTTACAAAGTTTCTTTTAAGCCTAATATATGTGTTGTTTTTTATTTCAAAATAAATGAAACTTTGTTTACTACAAATAAATATAAAATATTTATGTTATCAATCTTTATTCCCTTACTAACTAAAATATTAAGTGCTTAGCTTCTGTAAATAAAGAGTCTTAGATATGACATAAACACTTAGGATATGCAAGTATGACATTATTATCTAATTTAAACAACCACAATCTTGTTGAAGGGCTATACAAGTTAAAATTTGAGAAAGATAAATTTTGGGATACTTGTCAAGTGGGCAAATAAGTAAAAAGAAGCAATAAGGTATTGTTTATTTCCAAACCCCTACAGTTAGTGTATATGAATCATTTTGGTTTGTCTAGAGTCTCTATTTTAAGCAACAAGTATTATGCATTTGTCATAATAAATAATTTCTTTAGGTTTTCATAAGTCTTATTTCTTGTATATTGGGACGAGACATTGAAAGCAATTACAAAATTAGAATGGATATTCTATCACTTCAATTAAAAGTGACCATAAAGAAAAATTTGAGAATAAAGGCTTTAAAAAATTTTATGATGCACAAGGAATTTCTCACAATTTTTAACCTTAAGAGCACCTCAACATAATGGATTGGCTAAATGCAAAAATAGAACCTTATAAAAGATGGTTCAGACAAAGCTAAATGAGTTTTAGCTTTCCTAACTATTTTTGGGTCAAAATTATCCATACGACATATTATGTGTCAAATTAAGTTATAATTCATCCCTTTCTCAAAAAGACTCTTTACAATATTTTGGAATGAGAGAAAGTAGTGAATTAATTATTTTAAGGTCTTTGGATACAAATGCTTCATCTTGAACATTAAAGACAATCTTGGAAAATTTAATTCAAAGATCAATGAAAATAATTTTTTTAGGATACTCTTCCTCAAGTAAAACTTATAGAGTTTCAATAAGAAATCACTGCTAGTAAAAGAGTCCATAGATATTGAATTTGAAGAAACAAACCCTTTTAATCTCAGAAAGGAAGATGCTTTAGAAAATGCAAAGTTAGTCTCAACTTATTCATTAATCAAGGAAGCACAAAGTAATGGTGGTAACAGTAAAAAAGAGCAACATGAGCCAAACAATTCAAACCTTGAAAATTCAAGTAATTTACAAAATATCATTCAAAGGTGCCAAAAGAATGGAAACAAGTCAGCAAATCATTTTAAGATCAAATCATTGGTAATGTTTCTAATCATTTTAAGACTAGATCATCATCTAGGCACTTGAATGCCAAATTAACACTCATTTCTTAAATAAAGCCCAAACATGTAGAAGAATTATTAAGTTATAAGCATTAAGTGCATGCCATGAAGGATGAGTTAAAACAATTTAAAAAGACTTAGAGACCATCCTATCATAGGCACCAAATGGGTGTTTCACAACAAACTAGATGAAAATGGGAAGACAGTTTGAAACAAGGCTAAACTGGTGGCTAAAGGATACAATTAACAAGAGGGAATAGATTATGATGAAACCGTAACACCTTAGGCTCAACTAAAAGTTGTTTGCATCTTGCTAGCATATGCATCTCTTATGAATTTCACATTATATCAAATGGATGTGAAGAGTGTATTTCTTAACAATTTTATTATTAAGAAAGTATATGTTGAACAACCTCCAAATTTTAAAAATACTAAATTTTCTAATCATGTGTTTAAACTTGCTAAAGTTTTATATGGATTAAAGCAAGCCCCTTCAAGCTTGGTATATGTGACTTAGCTCATTTTTCATTTAAAAAAGTTTCATAAAAGGTACAGTAAACACCACGTTGTTTACAAAAGTAAAAGATAAAGATTTATTTATTGTGCAAATTTATATTGGTGATGTTATTTTTTTGTGTCACTAATGATTTTCTATGCAAAAAATTTGCTCTCCAAATGAAGAAGGAATCCAAAATGAGCATGCTAGGCAAACTTAATTCCTTCCCAAGCCTATAAACCAAGCAAAGCATAGATGAAATTCTCATTAGCCAAACTAATTATGCAAGAGAAATATTGAAAAGGTTTAGAATGGAAGATTTAAAGCCTTATGGTACACCAATACTAATATCCATAAAGCATAATAAGGATGAAATTGGTAAGAAAGTAGATGAGAAACTATATTAAATTATAATCAAAAACCTTCTTTACCTCAATGTTAATAGGCCTTACATTATGTTTGTTGTGTGCTTATGTTCTCATTTTCAATCATCACTTATAGAGTCATATTTAGTTGTATTGAAAAGGGTACTACATTACATTAAAAGCTCTACCAACTTAAGCCTTTGATACTCTAGAAGAAAGACATTTAACCTTGTGAATTACTTGAACTTTGATTAGGCTGGTGATCAATTTGATAAGAAAAGTATCATCGATACTTGCCAACTCTTAGGTGGTGTATTAATGTCTTAGTCTAGTCAAAAGCAAAATCTTGTGACACTTTCTATGATTAAAGCTAAGTATCTTTCTGTAGGCAGTTATTAAGGATTTCAAGTTATATTTTCTAAAGTTCCTATTTTTTATGACAACACTAATGTAATAAATCTCATTAAAAACCCCATTCATCATTTTAGTATCAAAAATATAAATTTTAGACATCATTTTATTTGAAATTATGTATTAAAAAGAGATGTTGTTATTTAGTTTATAAGTACAAATGATCAACTTATAAACATCTTTATAAAGCCTTTGAGTGATAATAGATTTTAAGCATTAGAGAGCATTTGAGGATGACAGATGCAACCAAAATTTTTATTCATATATTTTGGCTCGTGTATTTGCATAATAAAATGTGACTTTGTTGTTCTTTTTTTGTTTCTTTTTTTTTTTTGTGACTTGAGGTGTGTTTATTTTTTTGATATCGATTAGATATTATTTATTGCATAAACATGATTAGAAAAACTCTATTAAATTTTGTACTTTTTTTTAAGTAATCCCTTTCATTGATACATTTTATTTTTTTCTTTTCCTATCACTTTACCTTGAAATACAAACCCTCCCTTTTCATGACGTCATATGTCATACGGGAAAAGTTGTGTTGTTTCTCTTTCCCTTTGATATGCACTTAGCTTTCCTAAATTTATTTTTTAGATAACATGTTGTCTTTACTTTTTAATAATTATTACTTTTTATCTTTATTAATTAATGTTATAAATTCTTAATTTATTTTGTACATCTTATTTTTAGGTATATGATTTAAGGGAAACATTATTAATTATTACTCTTTCTTTTTATATAGATTGATTGTTGATCTTATGAATTAAATTTATTTGTTTTATTTTCTTATTTTTAATTATTATTAACATTATTTTAATTATATTAATTTATTTACATATCATATTAAATTTTTATTTATTTTAATCATTATATTTTCATACTACACCTAATATAAGCATATATCTTTTGTCCGCTCAACTCATCCTTCTCTTGGATATTTGTGAGACCAACAAAAATATCCTGACTATAAACCATAGATATGGGCAACAATACAACTACAAAGAGAAATAACTTTGATAAGTGAACAAAGATGTGTTAACCTCACTAAAACTTTGTTTGGAAGCTCTTAAAGAAAAACAAAGCAAACGGAAAGAAGGATAGAAAGCCAGAAAATTGTCAAACGCTCGGTTGTATTCAGTAGAAAGCTGAAGGAGAAAAGGGCTAAGAAAATTACTTTTCTTATTTGGAAATTACAAAGAATGGGTGGGAAAGAAAATTTGTACATTCACATGACCACTAGTAGCCACATCATACTTTTTAGATAGCTAAAAATATGACTTAAATAAGACGTTTTAAAATGAAAAATAGAAATTTCTCATCTTTTTTCCCAATTTGGTTGGAAAATGACCTGTAACAAAAATTTCTCTTAATTTTATTCCATTCTCTTCTATTCTTAATATCGAATCAAATAAAAATTCTTATTCATACCAAAAATATAAATTGAGAGAAAGAGCCTAAATCAGACACAATGAAAAGGAACACTTTCAGGAAGCATACACCGAGCACCAGAATATTACATAAGAGGAACGTAGCTAGGTGACGATGAAATACTATTTATCAATGGATAATGCTATCGGACAATGAAATCGACACTTCATAAAACATTCAATGTGCAATAGCAATGTCCAGTTGGTCGGACCGGTGACCTGATAAGTTGGATGCTGAACCAGATGGAGTTAGTATATAAATCATTATAATTTAAACCCGACAAACCGGTTGACTCGGTCATTT
This sequence comes from Rhizophora apiculata, assembly GCA_037832385.1. Lineage (NCBI taxonomy): Eukaryota > Viridiplantae > Streptophyta > Magnoliopsida > Malpighiales > Rhizophoraceae > Rhizophora > Rhizophora apiculata. The sequence goes on from CM075426.1 coordinate 14,366,563, forward strand.
TTTGAAACTCATATGATTGAGAAAATTGAATAACTCAGATTGAGTTACCTCTTTTTTTTTTTTTTTTTTTTTATTTCTTACTAAACGAACATCGTTATAAATTGGTAGCAACTTTCTTTTTTCTAAATGCCATCCAGAGCTGCAACCGCCCGATCCAGCCTTCCATGGTCTTCGATCTCTTTGACCCCTGTCGCCCTCATATTGTCGTCTTGTGTTCTCAGCCTTTAGCAAAGTGGATCTCCTTCGTCTCTGGTTACTTGGCTCTCCTTCAATTTCCAGTTGCATGATCTTTGTGGGGTTTCATAATTATTCTGCAGCGTGGAATGCAATGGAAGAGGACTTTAGTCTGTTGAGATTGTGTATTAAGTTAATCTGAGATGCTTTTTTATTTTTATTTTTTTTTTGCCAGGTAGCTGATTCAAATATCACAATCCCTCATCTCGCAGATTCTTGGCATTACGAATCGTAGATCTTCAATAGTTCCAGTGTTTTTGGTGGGTTGGCCAAATTTCATGAAGCGAAAAGCTTGAAGGGCGATGCCTTTGCATTATAGCAAGGAATCGATTCCTGCAAATTTGAGTCTTCTTTTGTTGGGTCATATGTGCAATCAAGGTTTGACCAGCCCACCAAAAACACGGTCAAATTTCGCGAGGCGAAAAGCTTCTTCTAGAATATTTTTTGTTTTTGTTTTTTTGGTAATTTGAGTCTTGTTTAGTTGGTTACTTTTCCAAGTGAGCGTTTTGGAGCATCTGCATTTGTTGTGAAATTTGTGTGAACTTAACCCACTTTTCCAAGTGAAAAAATGGGTGTAGACAATCCGACAGAGTCAACTATTGACTCATTAGTTGAAGTTCATTATTGTAAGGCCTTATTTGTGGTTAAAAGCAAGGTAAGGCAACAAATCGTATTCATACAAGGGCGAATAGACACGGAGAAATCGGGAAATATGAAAGAATGCCCACGTCACTTGGAAATCAAGCAGGAAGCACACGTTTAGAGAAATAATGATATGATGAAACATCTAAATCATCACTGCTTCAACATTCACCTTCCACTGAGCCTCTGCAACTATATACATGACCACTAAAAGCTTACGAGCTAAGGTTTTAGAAGCACTTGATTTCCCTTGCAGTTTTCAAAAAGGTTAACAAAACCTGAACAACTAAATTATTAATGTTTTAGAGCTAATTCGCAACAGCTTACAAAACCATCAGACAACAAGCATCACGGTGAATGATATTATTTATAGGCCCACTCCACCACATTCATTCCCAATAGTAAAGAGATTAAAAAGCCTGGGTAAATATTTTTCTCAATGCCTCAGCGCTGTGCACAAGACAGGAGGTGCAGGTTTTACACTATCATTCTAGGAGTTTAGATTGATGAGTAATTCCTATTTTATTCATGCACAAAAAAGAATTCTTAATTTCTGATTTTGAGAAAATTATCAATGATGCCCTATACACATCACGCTATAAGCTATGGTTGCTACATCAATTGAAAAATTGGCACCATCGTGCTATCAGCTATAATTTTGCCACCTACTGAGCATTATAATTTGAGCGATCCCTCAAAATGACAACCAAATTGAAAAGAAAAAGACACTCATTCTCAACAAGGCTATCTTGCCAATAAATAAACAGGAGTTTTATGGCTTCTTTGCCCTAGTAATCAGGCATGCTTTATCAATCAACTTTCTTCTAAGCTAGCTCTGCAATGACTTCTACTCTTTTCTGTTCTTGCCGTTCCTTTATGTTTCATTCTCTTTTGCATGCTTCCCTTTCATACTTACTATCACCAAGTCAATTTTTTAACAAAAAATTTTAATCAAGTGATGACACTATATTACATTTAGTTGCAGTCAACCAATCGCATACGAGATACATACACTTATAGAAATTATTTTTTTAACTTTTATTATTTTCTCACGAGTACAAAGAGATTACTAATATCTTATCAATACAAATATTTCACTCACTTTTCTGTATGATTTTTGGCTATCACACTATAAGTATTTATAGTGTTAGTAGTTGATATCCCTAACTACTTATAATTATATATTACTTAACTATCAAATCAATCATATTTATTAGGTTTCCCCTCATTTGGGAGCACTCCCCACCTTTTAGTAAGTTAGTGTACCCCCTTTTAAGGAGAGCTTGCTATCTCATTCAGCTTACTTGGTCAATTATTATCTTTGGTAACTCATACCCACCTACATGGAAGGAGGTTTTGCTACCACATCTTTCTAAAGAACTCATCTTAGTTGCCCACTTCAACTACCAAACCATACCTCATAAATTAGGAGAATTTGTCTTCATTTTCTCATATTTCCGTAGTACATGAGAGGCCCTTGGTTTGGTCTGCACTACAAGCTCATAACCAACCACATTGCGTGTCAATCCGAGCCCATGCTTGTGCGTCAACACCCCTTGATGTTGACTTGCAACATATAGCCCTCAAATTGTTAGTCTAAACCCAAATCCGTACACTAACATTAGCCATTATTTGTTGAAAACATGTACTACCTCTTAAAGAATATTAGGACCTTTGACTGCTTGGCCAAAGGAAAAAATTGATGTGTTTGAGTCATCACTCCCTTCCCATGCATATGTTGCTACACCAACCAACAACCCACACTTCTCATCTTCTTATGCTACTACATACTTTCTTGTTTTGCCTTGCTTAGGTGACCACACCTAAGCCTCATGCAAGAATTGGTGCAAAATGTCACCAATTTACTTGCATGTTTCAAGCCAACCGGTTTAAAGGACTAACACTTACATTACTATTATGGGTAAGAACAAATAGAGAAATAAACCAAACCAAATATATATCTCACATTGCAAGTTGTTAATCTATATAATTGGATCCAAAATACTCAATAAAGTCTATGATCCCTTTATTTATCTCATTATCCTTGTTTCCTATACTCTTGCAATTTTTAAACTCCAGTTAAATTTGATATGGTGGTTGAGAAACACATGTGCTGGTGTCTTTAGGGTGGTTCAAGGGACGAACGGTCAAAACTAGGTGCAATCCTCCTGACGATTGCATAGGATAACACCATTTAATAAAACATGTGCGCAAAGACCGACTATATTAAAACTTCATATATCCTATAGCCTTTAATTTCCTTTAATACTAAGTTATACGATTTTTCTGTCAATTCAAATGGCTAGAAACTCAAAATATGCTATTCAATGTACTTCGAGGACGGTGCTCCGAAAGTAGAAAGCCGTCCTATCAAATTGGAATCCAAACATAGTTTTTCAATCAAATGGCTCAGAAAAATGATTCCATCCATCGCACTTGGACATGTTATTTTGATATGAGCAACAAATTTATGGACTGACAATTCTTAAAAAAAAAAAAAAAAAAATCCTTTGTAAACGTATAGTGCTGCCAGTCCCGAAAAAATGAGGTAAGGAAATGGGTTTAAAGCAGATACGACACAGTTTACAAAATACTGGAAGGTACAATGGAGGACTCCATACGTTGTGAAGCCCTCTTTTACGGCCAGAGTTGGAGGTTTCCTTTTCAGTTACGATGCAGGGAACACAAAAATGTCCAAAAGTATTGGCAAATCAACCAAATGGCAGCCATTGACAATGCAATGTTTTCAACAAAATTACCACGATGCATTGCCAATCCTTGCTATAATTATACTTGTCCAACATTGAACAATGACAACTACCCATGCATCCATTTTTACTAGGATCGCTTGCAGATGCTAAAGCTTAATCAAAAGCAGCGAATTTTGCATTTCAATTCAACATTCACAGAACCATTCAACCAAGTCGTCGATGACTCCTCTTCTTCCTCTCTCTCTCTCTCTCTCACACTACGTCTGCACCCTCGAAAATCCTTATCAACAAACAGGAATAAGAAAATAAATTAGGACCTCAGAGCCATGGACAACTTACCTGAAAAGTGCCGCAAGCATCCAACAAAGGCCCTTTATGTGTGAGCCTCTGCTTCCACAGAAAATGCCTATCTCACAAAATTTCCGCTGTCTTTGACCTTCACAGATTCTTACGAGTCTTAAAAATCCCACTTCTGCTGATCAAACACTCAGTTTCCCTTAAAAAAGGTTTCTCTGATGGTCGAGATTCTTCGAACATTGAGGATGCTTCTCAGCTTCCCTTCGTGAAATTGTTATTAGCTTCATATTGGTATTATTGTAAGAATGTCAAGTATGAGTTGTCTATTTAAGGATTCCATATTAAAAGTGAGAGGAGGAGAAACTAATATACAAGCAAAAATAATCTATGAACTAATGCTTTTAGTTTTGAGTTGATATCTAGCATCAAACTTTAGGATAAACCAATAGAACCAAGGTAGACTAAATGAGAGTGATAGCTCAAAACTTCTATTTGGTTGGCTATATAAGGTCCTATTTATAAAAAATCTTTGGCTATGTTAATCTTAATTTCAATTTATAATAAATTACTCTTTACTTTTTATAATTTTAGATGTTTTTAACCTTTATTTTGTTTTTTTTTTTTTTGTATATGACTTATTAAAATCTTGATGTAGTAGTAATAAATATAAATTATAATTTCAAAAGATTAGATACATTCAATGCCTTTACTTTATTATTTATTCTTTCATTAATTAATTATATCTATAGATCAAGATTTATGTATAACAATGTATCAGAAAACTATCCAAATGTTAAAATTGTCAAGATTGTTTGACTAATCCTTTTAATGTGTATTTTATAGTGTAATTCAATTATTTCATTATAGTAATGCTTTATTTAGGTATAGAATATAAAATAGTATATTGAATATTGTCAAATTATATTCATTTTCAAATAATGATATGATTATTGATGTAATAAATGAAATCACAAGTTTTTATGATTCTTATTTTGCTTTACATAAAGATTTATTGAATTAATATTTATTAAGAATAATAAAATTTTCTCTATTGTTCACTTTAAAGTGACAAATTTTTTATTAATCACTCAATTATTTTTATATAGTTTATGATATAACTAATGCACACTCCTACAAGTGATTTTTAATTAAATCAATTGACAAGTGAGATCAAAATATACTAATTTTTATATGAGAAATCTAGGTAATCTCAATTTTATGAATCACATTTATAACTATTATATAAAAAATTTTTCAAATATAAAAATAATGTTTTATTTAATAATTTTTATAACATATTAATTTAACGTATTTATTCATTTAATATATAGACACATATTTGTATAAGTCAATTTATAAGAACTATACCTTTTTCATAAAAAATATAATATGTACTATTTTCATAATTTCATTAATATTTTATCTCAATAATACATCAATTAAAAATATTTAAAAATAATATTTTAATATAACAATTATTTTATAATTATAATCTTATTATAACTATTTTTATAAATTATATTTATTTCACAAACTTTATCTTTAAACTCATTATCAATCATACTATTTATATAAATATACTAAAAATAAACAATAATTTTGATTAATAATTACCTAAATGAAATATCAAATATATTCATAGTAAATGACGAATTTATTATTTACTAGGACACATCAAGAACATAAAACGTTAAAAAAAAGAGCATAAAAGAGAGGAAAAACATGACAAGTGAAATATCCAAGTAACAAGTTTAGATTATTATATTAAATTTGAAAAAAAAATTACATTTAAAAAATTGGAAAAATCCGAACGAAACTACATTGATGAATTATCATGTCACTACAAAAGTAACAGTTTTGGATAGGACTTGCTAAGATTCTTCGTCCGTTGTTTGTAAATGCCAATAAAACATGGACCTGATAAGTGATTAAGTTTAATGGGATTGGATTAAAAAGGAAAAATTTTAATTTGTGTACCCAACCCCTCGCTTGGGGCAATTCATCATTAATAGAAGCATTAAAATGAGTTTGGTAGGACGAAATTAGATCAAGTTATTTTCAATTTATTTATATCCTATTTATTTTGAATTTATATTGTATAAATTAGAATTGATTGGTATATTAGTAGGTTATTATTTAAAAATTATTTTTTTATTTTTTATTTTATCACATATTAAAAAAAAAAATATATTACTATTTATTAATTATTTTTTTATATATTAATTTATACACATTATGTATTTATATTATTTATAATATATGTATACAAATATTTATATATGTATATATGTGTATATATATATATATATATATTTATATATATATGATTAAAATTTTTAAATTATTATAAATATAAATAAATAAAAATAAATAATTATATAAATAAATATTTGAATATTAAATAAAATAATTAATATGTATAATAAATAAAAAATTATATAAATTAAACTAATTATATATGTTTTATAATATATACAAATAAAATAATATGTATTGTGTATATGTCTATTTATATATAATTAAAATAATAAATAAAAATATAAAAAATTATTAAATAAAAAATATTTTATAGTTTTATAATAAAAAATAATTTTAAAAAATTATATTTTTTAAATTAAAATAAATAAATTAATATTATTTTAATTTTAAATTATTTTAAATTAAATTATTTTCAAGTCAATGATAGACTAAAAGAAAAAAAGAAGTGGGCTAGTGATTTACAAACAGGGCAAGGGAATGCTTGATTGGCTTTCAACGTCGAGACACTCGAAAAGAGGGAGAAAGAAAGGTGCAAGCTCAATGGGTGGTTGCTGTGCATCCGTGAGTTAGGGATTATTAGTATACAAAATCATCGTTCATCATATTATATTTAATTTAAATTATTATTTTTTTAATTATATAATAATATCTAAATTTTATTATAAATATTTGTATAAACATCATTTTGAAAATATTTAATTAATTATATTTTTATTCATTAATCCCATTACATTTTACTGATTTAAATATTAAAGTACTAAGGTGAAGTATTAAGTAAGAATCAGCCCAATACTCTTTTAACTTCTCCTCTAAGTTACAATCCGATTCGTTCCAAGTATCGCCATTCAGCTCCTCCTCCTCTTCTCTCTGCTTTATTTTTCTCCGCTCTCCTTGCTCCAAGATTCCCACCATCTTCGACATTCACTCGCTTGGCGTCATTTCTACAGCGGCGCTGTGTCTCTAAACGGGTCAATACAAATGGGTCTCCGATTGATGATGAGGGGTATTGAACTTTTATTTTGAAGATTTTGATTTTAGAGGGGGTTTGGCCGAGTGAATTTCAGCAAGAACTGGGCCGAAGGAAGAGAAGCAAAGAAAGCAGCTGAGGAACACCAAGGAAACTTGCCAGAGATACGAAGTCTAGAAACTCTTGTGCCATGATTTTATGTGTTTTGTGAATTTCGTGTGGTATGAAAAAGTAAAAATTTGAAAATAATTGAAAAAATTTGAAAAATATAATTAAAAATTTATAAATTCAAAGGTTTTTTTTTTTAAAATACAAAAATTCAATTAAAATCAGAAAATTTAAAATGAAATGTGAAAAATAATTTTAAAAAGTCTGAAATTTCTCATAAAATTTGAAATCAAAAAATTTTATTTTATTTTTTAAATCTGAAAATATTTCAAAAGTATCAAATCCCATTATTTTTCTATTTCTACATATATATATATATTAGATTTGATTTTTAATTTTCAGATTTTTTTTAAAATTTTTTTTGGAATTGTTTTATTTCAAATTTTGTTAAAAATTTTAGACTTTTAAAAAATAATTTTTACATTTTTTTTAATTTTCAGATTTTATTTTGAACTTTCAAAATTTTCATCAAAACTTTAGAATTTTTAATTGAGTTTTTATGATATTTTTGGTTCTTTTTCATTATTTTAAAAATATTTAAAAATTTCTAATTTAAATAAAAAATGTTACATTATTTGTTGACTTAACATTTAATCGTATTTGCGTGATAATTGCCGGACTGCCAAGTGACAGTTGCTAGACTTCCAAGTGGCACATATGACAATGGAGTAATGGTAAAGAGTTAAAAAAGGTGATGAAACACGTGGTAGGTAGAATCTTGAAAATGATAAAAAATAAAATAAAAACAAGTTGGTGAAAATCATAAAAAGTATAAAGATTATAGGAAATTTTTTTTTTTTTTTTGGCATTTCATTCTGCTTTTCAACAAAGAAAGTGGTTGGGGTTGCTCGCCTATTGAAGGAAATTTTGGGTGTATTCATAATGGAGAAAAGAGTATCTTGAACCTTGGAGAAGATGGGGAATTTGGTCTCTTTATGTATCGAAGTCAATTTGGTTTGTTTATGTTATTTATAATTACATTTTTGTAAGATATATCATACTTTTTCTCACGGGTAACTTAACAATTAGCTTAAATTGTTATCGTATTCAAATGTTGTGTTACATTTTAAAGGAAGGGGATATGAACTGTTGCCACATCCTATATAAAATGTGCACCATGTAAATTTCCATTGGCTTTAGTTCTCTTTATAGACGTGTAACAAAAACCCCACACCCACGAGCCGATGCTCAAAAGTCAAGGGGAGAGGGATTTGTACTTTTTAACCAAAAAAAAAAAAAAAGATCTAAAATTTAATTTAATTTAATTACATTCAATAAACATAAATTAGTTAATTGATTTAATAATTAAATTCTAGTTTAAATACCATATTTAGTATAAATTCCTAAATAAGTCAATTGAATTAGATTTTTTTTTTTTTTTTTAAAAAGGTGTGGTGAATTAGGTTGAACTTTTAATGTATAGGTCCTTACCTAAACCTAGGAAATTGCTCTTTAACCTCTACTATCATTGGACCGTAAGAAAATCTTCCCCTTGTTGATCAAAGGAAAATTAATTGTAATCTATTTAAAGTCCATTTAAATGAAAATTTTACAACAAAACAGGACAGCGCAAAATAAAACCCCGTTGGTCACCACAATAAAAAAAATTGTTAGCAATTTATCAAGTCTAATCTGCATATGTATATATTAGTATTAGTGAAATTGAGAGAATACTTCAACTGTCTTCATTTTGTCACATGATGATTTTTTCTTAATTTATAAATTAAGAAAAATGAAAAAATAACTTTCAATTTTTTTTTTAATTTTCATGAAAAAAAACAAAAAAAAAAACTTAAAATTTAATTCTTTTTCCTTTTTTGAAAAGGAAAAAAAATAATTTAATTATATTTTAATTTTTTTCTCTCTTTTCTTTTAACGAACGACTTTAATTCATAAATTAAGGAAATAAAGAGAAAAAAAAAAGAAAAAAAATCTTCTCACAATTTTTTTTTTATTTTCTTGAAAAGGAAAAAGAAGAACTACTTAAAATTTAATTCTCTTTATATATATTTTTTCAATTTTTAACCAAAAAAATTTTAATTCCATTTTATTTTTTCCCTTTTACCTTATGAAAGAAAAAGATTATAACATTTAAGTTTTGTTAGAAAAAAATTACTTATAATTGAATTACACATTAAGATTAAAAACTAATTTAATTTCTTTTTAATAATCTAAAATAATTAAAAATTACTCATAAATTTTTTCTTTTTAAAGAATTAACTAGAAGTCTATTTAAATTCTTCCTAATTTCTCTCTATATTATTATCTATTTTTTATCACTTTAAAGTAGTTATAATATAATAAAAGAAAGTATACTATAATACAAGTTTTTATTATTTTTTAAATTTTCAACTTTTTTGTTAGATTATTTATTTTTCTTTTTATCTTTGTATATGATTTTTTTTTATTAAGGTTTAAGATTTCTTTTTTTTTTTTATTTTTTTATACTTAAATGTGAGATTGAGAGGATTAATTAAACCAAACATTTTAGTTGGCTTCCTTCCATCATTAGAGAAATATCTAATAAAAAGGAAAAAAGAAACAAAAACTTTGATTATTTTATTGGTTCAAGTTCAATTTAAGTCAATATCCTTATCTCGTGATAATACACTTTTTATTGTCATTTGTCATAATGTAATTTTTTGCTATTTTTATATTTTAATTTTAATTCTTTTTAGTATTTTATGAGTCATAGGTATAACGTAATAAAAGATAATGAGTCACAATATAAATTTTTTTTTTATTTTTAAACTTTTAATTTTCTTGTTGTATTTGATTTTGCATTTTTTCTATTTTTTCATTTAGATTCCAAATGACATGAATGTATTTATTATTAAGTTTTACAGAATTGTATTTGTAATTGAGTTTTTTTTTACTTATATTGATTTTATTATATTATTCAACATTTATTTAAATATGTAATTGTTTTTTATAATGATATAATTATTAGAATTTATTTTAACATCCAACATAATTTATAATAGTACTTTTGAAAATTTATTTATTTTTTATTTTTTATTTTATTATTATTATTTTTTAAATAGATTATCACAAATTCTTTATCTATTCCTTTTAAAAGGGATAAAATAAAAATTATTCTTTGATTTTTATTTTTGTTTTTCTTTTTTATAAAACTACTAAATTTATCTATTTTTCTTTAAAAAAGAAAACGATACCCTAAATTATCCTTTTGTTTTTTTTTAAAAAATAAAACTTATAATTCTAATATCATTTTATTTTTCTCTTTTAAATAAAACATATTTAAAATTTCACTTCCAACCAATATTATAAACTCATATATTGTTTAGGCCAACAAATATTTCCAATGCCAAGCTTTCAAATGAAGCAACAAGTAGGATAACTTATCTTTTTCATTTTTTTAGTTCTATCTAATGGTCAAATTACCCAAGATGAAGCACTAGCTATGGCAACCCAATCGTCCATGTTCTAAAAGCTCCATAAGGCCCTTAAGGCTTAATGGCAAGCCTAGCCCACTTCACTTAACCAAAGAGCAGAAAGAATCATTAAAATAGTACCCAAAAACTACCAAATAAGGGTAAAAGGTCGACATTCAATTATAAGGAAAATAGAAAGCAATAATAGAATTAAATACCAAAAAGATACAATTTTAATAGTGATAGTGTTTGTAGGGGCTTTTATAACTCAAGTACAAGTGAATCAACAATCATAAGAGGACTATAAATGGCCATATAATGTCTCACCATAGAGGAGGTACTAAGCGCAACTAAAATAAAGGGGCATTCTCCTTGGTAGAAAGTGAAGAAAACACATGAGAAAAGAGATGAAAACCACTTGATAAAGCAACTTCAATACGACACATTTGATCTAAAAACAAAATTTCTTAACATTTATTGAACCATAAGGCATTAAAGGTAAGACAAAACTAATAATAGAAATTTCCTAGATTGTGGAATGCTTATATTAGGCAAATAAACAACCATATTAGCAAGAGGCATACACTACATTAAAGAGGTACAACTCATAACAAACCAAAAAAGGAAAATAGGTTTATTTAAGTTTGAGTGGCTATAAATATCTCAAGAAATTGCATTGCTTTTGGAATTGATTAAGCATTTTAAATTTGTCACAACACCACAAAACACAATTTGATTAGTTACCTCTTTTTCAAATTTTTTTTAATAAATTAATTACATTAATATAGTTTTTGCATGCTGATGTACATGGAGTCCAAAAAATAAACTACAAGAGAAGATAAAACTAGTTGGAAATTAGGCAAAGTTACCATAATAGTTAGAGAGTTGTCATTAAATTCTAATAGTGGCTAACCTATGATTTTCCTTTTCTTACCAAGTTGATTATTACTTATTGTTAGTGTTTTTAATAGGGGGCTAAGCTAGTAGTTTGAGCTTCAAAATTAGACTTGCAAAATAAGGGAGAGCTTAGGTTGGGGGTGATTTCTAGCATTGGCACTTTGATGCTTAATTTAGTAAGAGTGATTTTAAGAGAAGACAAAGTGGACCCTTTTGTTATGATTTGTTTAGTTCTTGAATTCTTATAAGAGATAGGCCTTATGTGGCTAGAGAGGATCTTTAACTATTATATATGCTTCTTTTTAATGCTAGAAAGATTGATGACACCTTTAAGGGTTAGCTCATTTGATAGGGTTAGTTTGCATATAGGGCCTAGGCTAACATACTAGGCCCTAACCTCATGGCTTGGGCACAATCTCAAATAGAAGTTAGTGTCTGGGCTTTTCACTAACATAAGCTTAGGCACAATCTTAGATGCAAGTTAGTGTCTAGGCTTTTCAATAACGTCGACTTGGGCCCATGTTCATGATTAGAATTGACCCAAATCCTTGTTACTTGCCCTTCTCCCTCCTAAAAAAGGAAGATGAATCACATCTCCACTCTATAGGATCTTTGAACCCATTTAAGACTTTTGGTAGTCTTGATTGGTGATGGTTGCCATTCATATGATTCTTGGTGAGTTGTGTATTTATCTATTTTAGGTTTCTAAGGTGTGTCCTTTTTTTTTATTAAATTTCTCTTGTATGGTCTTTGAAAAATTTAACAACTTCCAAATACTCTTTTTCTAACTACTTTCTTCTTCCCATGGTGAGGATGAAGCAAACATTTGAAAGCACACTTTTTTCTAACTGCAAACCTATTCCTCCTTGTGAAGGATGAGTTGCCTCATCAAATATTTTCATTCACAAGTTGATTTACTCTTGCTTGATAGTGTGAGGTATGCTTTTCCTTTTGAATATGACCCACTTATTCCAATGAAGTTAAAGAAGACTTGTTGTCCTTTAGAGGGCTATTTTTCATTTTATTATGACACCATTTTATTTAATGTTAGATTTTCCTTGTTGAAATTTATCCTAGGGTTCTTACTACTCTACAAATTAGCTCCAAGGTAGATCACAATTGATGCATGGCAAGTCCTTACAAGATTTCGTGTCCTGTACATGTGAACAAGTCTTTCGTTGACTAATGCTATTCTCCTTGATACCATGGGTATCGAGATAACCAACATTGACAACAAAAGAGACCTTGCATACATTGTGAGGATGGGTGGTTAGGCATTCAATGAGAAGATGAAAATATGACTTCTAAAATAAGTTGAAAACTACAAGTCAGACATTTTTTTTTCATTTAGGTTGATTCATCTTTTAACTACCTTTCATAATTTTCATTAAGAAAGTGGGTGATCGTAGATCCCCCCATTTCTTAGCATTAAGGAGGTGTAAATGTGTTGGTGTTTGACATCACTTATATACCACTTGTGAGGATAGTAGAGTGGGATTTATGGGATAGACTTGTTGTGCCCTACTTGTTTTAGGCTAAGAAGGTTTCACCTAGTGATGTCATGAACTCCTTAAAGCTAGATGATGATGTTGGTAGAGATGGAGTAAGGGTGTCACATTTTAAAAGAGCTTATTGATCGAAGGGGGCTTTTACTAGTAGATCACAATCTTTGCTTCTTGGTATTGCTAGTAGCTAATAACCTGTGGCTCTTGTAAGTCCTTAAGGGCTAATTGGTGGGCCTTCCTATTCAACTTTGCTTAAGTGCATATCATTGATCAAGCACCTTAATGTTCTTAAAATTTAGGAGAAAGCTCTTTTACTATAATTGCCTTTATTGACCCTCTTACTAACATTGAAGACCCTTTGGCAACCACTTTGTGTGATTATTACATTTGAGAGGTGATTAAAGTTGACATGGTACTAGCTAGTGCTTAGGGGAATGGAATTAGAGGGTTCCATAGCAGACAACTTGGTTCACTTGAGACACCACTCTCATACTTGGTACATATCATGGTAGTTCATTGGGAACAATATGGTTGCTTTAATGTGATCTTATGGCCTCATACATAATGAGCAAGATGATTTTTAAGTTGGGATGAGGGAGTATAGGAGGAGGAATTTAGAGTTGCAAGCAAGGGTGTCCAAGCTAGAGGGTCAACTTAAGGACATGCATGCCCAATTCTAAAAACATGTGTTAAAGCAAATGATTGAGGTAGAAAGCCTTTGCACTGAGAATGAAATGCTAAAGAAGGCTACCTTTGGTTTTGGAAATATTGTTATGGGTCCCTAATCTAAAGAGCTTGAGGCTTCTAGGGAAAAGAACTCTAAGTTGATAAAGAGTATGAGAGGTTATGAGGAGAGGGAGGTTGATCTAGAGGCTTAATTACAAGCTAGAGTTTCCCAACTAGAATAGGTCTATTAAACAACTGTGTCACTTGCGATCCATAAGCAAGATGTTCAAGATGCCAAGAAGAGGGCTTAGGGTCTAATCAATCAAAAGTTTTGAGGAAAAACAAAGGATTGATAGGCGAGTCTCTTGAACATGACTACATTCATGCTAAGTAGAAGATCATTGCTTTAGTTCTCAATTTTTATCTTGTACTCTTGGATTTTAAAAGTAAAAGAGAAAGAGTTAGAAGATGGCCTTAAGAGTAGCTCTTTTTTGTTTTTCTTTTTATTCACACTTATAGTATTGTGTCTTTTTCTTTCTTCTTTAATATCATAACATTATAATCTTGTTGTTGTTGGAATAAAAGCATTAGTTTATTGGGTTTAATCAAGTTTCATCATCCAAAGCATTAGTTTATTGGGTTTAATCAAGTTTCATCATCCTAGGCTAGTTTTAAGCAACTGATTCAAATATAGTATACTATCCTTTGTCCACCTCATCCTTCTTTAGGCTAAGCTAGACTTGAGCCTTTGAAAAAGGGTTAGGTTGATTTCTCCCTATGTTAAGTTAAGTTAGACTCTACTTTTTAAGTTGGCTAGCTCTTTTCTGGGCCAACTAATTTCTTTTTGAGTTTAGTGTTAGTTACTATTTTTTATAATGTGGCATAGGTTTGAAGCGTCATGGTAAATCACAAGGAGGGAAAGTACATTTTTTGAAACTAGTATTTTTGCTTACACCATGTTTCCTCAATCACTTAGGCTTCTTTTTGAAACATTTTTCTTTAAGGATGCTAAGGATTTAAAAACTTTTGTAATCCCTTTCTATTTTGTTTCAAGTCATTGCTTAAGTTCACCCATTTACCTCATTTACTAGTTCTTTTTGACAAGTAGAAATTCATCTATGATTCTCTTTATTATTAAAGAAATTCAAGCAGATGGCTAGTAGTCATAGAAATTTAATAAGTGCAAGACAATATGTTTCTTCTTCCTTTTGTATGCATGGTGGGCACACTCCATAAGGGTACAACCCTCCACTATGAGGTTTTAATTCTTTGACTTCTGGCTTTAGTGCTTTAGGGAGGTCCATTCGTCCACCTGTGTAGTCAACTTATGACTATGTCAACTACTTTATGAATTCATTTCTCTCACACTTTGACTCGATTGACCTTGACAAGAGGTGCAGAAGCAAATATTGTATCCTTAGGTTATATCAGTTGTTTGCTCCTTTATGGGTGCATAAAACATGTTCTCCTCCCTTTAGGTATGTGCCTTTTTTGCACACATCAATTTGTGACATAGTTGCATTTGCCTATGCATCAGACTTTGTAGGAGTTCTTGATGTATTATGGTGTTGTGCCCATATAAATGTCACCTCTAAGTTGGTGCTAATTGAATGAATTATTAGTTATATGTATTTAAACTCATGTGAGAATGACTATAACCATGCTTATTTGGTGATTTTTGGCTACCTTGCACATTCTTTTCTAGAGATGGGGTTGTACTAATTGTCCTTTGGTAAAGGGCTTGCCTTTATATTAGAAGTGTTGGAAGGGAAGCCACTAACTTTTACATCATCACTTAAGGATTTCTTTTTTGTAGGGATTCCAAATGAGATTAGATTTTAGATAAATTAAAATTCTTGCATTTTTCTTATGCCTAAGATCTCTTGCTAATTGACTATTTTGACTAGAGTCATGTAAAATTTCTATCACAATTGAGATATTCATTAAGATCCATTATAGGGGGATCTAGTTGAAAAATTTTAAGGATTTGGTAATTAAGGATGTTTGAATAGACTTTAGCTTAATTATTTCCAAGTGGGAGGTTGACCCTTATCCCTTAATTACTTTTCAACATAAGAATGAATATTTGGGAGTATCACAAGCTATGACAATGCATGTTAACAAGACATTGCTGAGATGGATGAGGTTTTTGATGTCTTTTTGAGCCCTTATAAATCCTTAGAGCAAAAGGGCTTAGAGCCCATTACTTCTATGAGTTCTAAGGAGCTAAGTGACTTGATTATCATAGTTTTTCTTCCTTGTGAAAATTTTACTTTGCTAACCTCAATCTTCTCTTTGGTTATAAGTAAGGAAGTTTAGAAAGATCCCTTTGACTTTAAGGAGTTTTTCAAAGAATTCGACTAGGAAATGAGAAACACTAAAGTTGTGGATGCTTTATCAACCTAGGTTTCCAAGGATCTTATTACAGATATGGAGTAAACTACTAAAAATTCTTTTCTTATCAAGAATATTCATGGTAAGTAGGTTTCTAGAGAAATGCTTCACAAAGAGGAGTGCAATGTTGGTGTCTAGGCCCTTATGGAGATTGGTTGGCCAACTTTTGCTAAGTGTTGTAAAGAGAAACCACCTTTTAAGGCCAATAGGGATAAGAGACATATTAATGATCAAGGGTAGGTTTTTTAGCATATCAATAGCAAGGAGTTCCTTTGCATAGAGGAACTGTGTGTAATCTTCCTCCTCCAATCGCCAAAAGATCTCTTGGTTTGGACATACATTTGGGTAAGGGTTCATCCAATAAAAGGCCTTGGATAAACAACACTCCCACCCCTTTGACCA
Source organism: Rhizophora apiculata (assembly GCA_037832385.1). Classification (NCBI taxonomy): domain Eukaryota; kingdom Viridiplantae; phylum Streptophyta; class Magnoliopsida; order Malpighiales; family Rhizophoraceae; genus Rhizophora; species Rhizophora apiculata. The sequence goes on from CM075426.1 coordinate 14,383,100, forward strand.
AGAGGGCGCCTAATCCCTTTGTTAACCCTTTTGATGGAAATGATTGTTTTGCTCATTGTGTTATTGTTGTGAAAGGAGTTCATGTTCCCCTTCTTAAGTTATTCCTTTGAAAGGGGTTAGTAATTGATGAGAATGCTATTAGAGAGATCAAGTCCATGTTTGATGGAATGACTTATTTGTTATAAAAGATGAAAAAGAAAGTGCTAGAGCACCTCTAGTCCAATCTCTTTCTCGACTTTAAGTTGATTCACATTAGAGAGAAAGAGGCTAGTTTTTACTTCATTGCAAGAGAGTGGAAAAGGATAGGAAAAAGGCCTTTATGCATTACAAATAACTATAGGATAAGCTTGTTGAGGAGCAAATTACATAGTTTCTTGTCTCAACTCCCAAGCAGTAGCTTTGGAGAAGATTTTGGAGGCTATGTGTAAAGTTTGCATTGATTTGGAAGTGACCTCATCCAAGATGAAGGAGGAGCTTTGCGCTAAAGTGGTGGAGCTTTGCGCTAAAGTGGTGAAGCTTAAGCATAAAGTTGAGTAAGGTTTAAGGTAAGAATAGGGGTTGGTAAACTATTATTAAGTGCATGGGCCTTTTATCTCCAATGGGGGTTATAGCGAGTGTACATTTCAAGTATATTGACAACTAGAGTTAAAGGGGCTCACTTGGAACTTGGATTTTTTGGAGCTACCTTTTCAGGTCCTTTTATTATCATGTGCTTACCTGTGGCTTCTCTTAAGCCCTCACCTTCATTGATCATAAGAGAAGATCCTCACATAAAGGCAATTGGAAACCTTACTACAAAGATGATATCGATGAGTTTTGTTGTTTCTGTTTATTATTCTTATATTGTATTGTTTTTGTCCAAACTCCTTGATTTTTTTGGTACTTTGTGGCTTTCAAAGTTGTGAAGATCCTTGCTTGAATAACAAAGTGAATGGATGTTTTTCTCTTATTGAGCTTTTCATTTATATCGTGTTCTTCATTATTCTTTGCACAATTTTTATCTTGTGTATGAGAGCTCAATTATGGCCTTTTTTTTCCTCACACTCTAAAATGGATGTTAGGTGTTATTTGAGTTCAGTTGTTTTTGAGATAAGCTTAAGCTCATTACTTTAACTAGATAGGCCCTTGACCATGCTCTTCTAAATTTTCATTTTTTTGCTAGTTAGTTCTTATTGTCTAAGCTATTAGTTTGGCTTAGTGGTCACACTATTTCTTGCACTTGACCCTTTAGACTTTTTCCCTCTTTAATTGGGTATCATCTATAATTTTCCTTATACCCTTGGAGCATACATGAGTTCTTTCCCTATTTGGATTTATGTTAGTTGAATTGCATGTTCATTGGGTTCCATGGTTAAACAAATTTAATGCATTTAACTATAGACTTTAATGTCACCCATAAATTCACGTATAGTATGTTCTCTTGTAACTAATGCTAATTAGGATATCATTGACTAAAGTCTACATGTAACCTTTTGACTAGGGGGATGTATCTATAAATAAATCTTTCATTTTTCCTTTGCAATGCATCACTGTAACCCTTAGAATCTCTCTATATAACCTTACCCAGATTTTAAGCCAAAAACTTTCATTGATCAATTTCTTGTGCCCTAATGATTAAAGAATGTACATGAGAACATCTTAAAATGAGAGTGTGAGAGTTTAGTTATGTTTACCAAGTGTTTGTCATTGGCAAGATTACTCATACCTTTAACAAACTAACTTTACATGTGCTTGTCCATTCTTTGCACTTTTTGGCTGAATAGTGCTTTAGCCAATTATTTGTAATTGCACTTTTGCTATTATTTAAATGTGCTTATAAGGGAGACCTAGTTTCTTGCCCAAGTCACCTAATTGGTGGCACATACTTTCATATCATATAATGTTCAAAAAGGCAAGCTAGGTACTTGCTAAAGTTGCTCAGTTAGTTTTGCATGCTTTATTTAAACACACAATCATCTTATAGCATAGGCCTTTTCCTTGTTAGGTCAACCTTTTATAGATAATTGGTGTTGTCCATGCTCTCTTCAATTGAGCACTTTTCTTCCATCAGTTAACTATATGGGTAGGTTAAAGGGTGATCTTGTAAGGTTGTTTTCTAAAGGACTCACCACTTAGGAGATTTGTCCTGCTTAACATACTACAAAAAGACCTACCATACCAAGACTATTTAAGGTTGGCCTATTTTTCTTAATAGGTATAACTCTTATGGGTTAGTTGGCTTTTGGGGTTTGTAGGACCTAGTATGCTTTGAGCAAGCTCACCTTTTAGTGTAAGTTGGCTTTATGAACTAGTCCTACTTGTGTAAACTTCTTATATTGGGATGCAATTGAGTCAAGCGCAAAGAGGGATTATCTCCATTGCTCCAAAAAATGCTTACATATTGTAAAAGAGGTTTACAATTAATTTTCCAAGCACTTTTATGATTAAGCCTCCCTTTGTGAAAGTAATTCCTTAGGCTAGAAAAATTATACACCCTTGGTATGGAGCTCCATCCATTTACTCAATTTGATAGCTTTTTGAACAATTTCTTCATTTATATGATAGGACTCTTCTTAGTTTAGCACAAGCTATCAAATAAAAAGGCTTATCAACTAAGGTTTCAAGCCATTTTCCTTTGATATAGTGTAGTTCATAAAAGGGCCAATTCTCTCTTCTCAACTAAAGTGTCTAGGTTTTTCCTTAGTTGTTGATTGTTATTTTTTTTTTTTTGTTTTTCATTGAAGCAAAAGTCCTATGACTTGGTTTGTTAATTTCTACCATGACCATAGCCTCTATTCCAAAGATGAAGGAAAAAAGGGTTCCTCTTATGGTGATTCTTGGGGTCTTGTAATAGACCCATAACACCTTAGACAGCTTGTTTGCCCATAATCCTTTCTTTCTTCCTAAGTATTTTTTATGGTCATGGATTATACTTCTGTCAACTACTTTTACTTGGCCATTGGTCTATGGATGCCCAATTACCACTAGCTTCAAAGCCATCTTTAGGCCATAGTAAAACGCTTTAAAAGTCTCATTGTTGAACTACTTATTGTTATCTATGAAAAAAACTTTGGTGATTCCAAAATGGTAGATTACATTCTTCCACACAAAGTTTTCAATTTGTTTAGTTGTGATGGAGACCATTTCTTTAGTTTCTGCTTATTTAGTGAAGTAGTCAACTACCACTATTGCATATTCCTTTCCCCCAATGACTTCTGAAAAGGGGTCGATCAAATTAAGTCCTTACTAATCAAATGGCCAAGGCATTAGGATTAAAGTGAGCTACATTACTAGCAATCAAGAAATATTACCCAAACATTGGCATCTATCACACTTTTTGATAATGCTTGGAGCCTTCTTTCATTAGGTGCCAATAGAAGCCTTATTTTTAATCTTGGTTGCTAATGTATAACTTCCTTTATATTTTCCACACATTCTCTCATGGATCTCTTTTATCATATATTTTACCTTAGTTGGGGTAAGGCATTTGACAAGAGGTAATGAGTAGGCTCACTTGTATTGGAAACCCTTATGTATGACATACTTTGTTGCCTTATATTTGATTTACCTCACTTTAAATTCATCCTCTAGTAATTCCCCAGTTTGTAAGTATTTGATGATGTGATCCATCCAAGAGGGCTTATGGTCCATGGGCATGGCTTCTTTCAAAGTAGCTTCATATTTAGGTTTCTTAATTGTTTCCATAAATACAATGCGACCAAGTTTGGGCATGAGGCTTCATTAAAGCTTAAATATGCATTTAGCCTACAATTTTCAATTCATGGGTCACATTTAATTATGAAAGTGGCACCTACCTGCTTGGCTCTAAACATTATCAATTAGACTTTGGATAAGTGCTTGATCATAGATTCACCTCAGGCCTTGAAATTACCTTTAACATGACTAACAACAAGTTGAGAATTGTTGAAAATTTAAAGCTATTTTATTTTAAGGACTTCTGTGATTTTCATTCCTATAATAAGGGCCTTATATTTTGCATCATTATTTAAAGTTAGGAATAGAAAGCATAACACTTATTCCAACATTGTCTCTCTTGTTCCCATAAACACCAAGCCTATGCCAATATTGTTAGAAGTTTGAATGTTTCTTATGTACTTAATCTCATGATCATCATATCTAAAAATCTTCACCATCATGGTACTCTTCCATGTTATTTGTGGAATCAGTCTTTTTATCAAATTATGCAAAACATAACATGCCATAACAATATAACCTTAGGTTTGAATGAGATAAAAATAAGGGACTTTGAACAATTGCCCATCATCTTTTAAGCAAACCAAAGCACTTTTCCATTGCACTTCAATCACACCTTCAAATCACTCTTATGAAGTTTGTGGTTACCATTGTCCTCTAAATGGAGCAAGAAATCCCTTGCCATTGGTGTATCTAACATTAACCAAATAGTGACAACCTTAGCATATTTAATACAAGTCAATATTGATATCATGTCTCCATAAATTGAAGTTTACCTTCTCTTTTTTTTTTTTGAATCCAATTAGTTACAAGTTACCTTGTGAAACTTTTAAACCATTATGCCTACAAATGGCATCTTAAAGGACACAACTAGCATGTATTTACCCCCAATCTAGGTAAAGCATATATACATTATAAGTTAAGTGAACAAACACTTAACACATTCATTGCAAGATTTTCTTTTCTTGTTTGATATTTTGGGTCATCTTTAGAAGCTACACACATGCTATTAAAGTGTGCCATCTAAACCTACAAAGCAATTTTAAAAAAAATGAAATAAGAATATTCATAAGAACAATCAAGAAAAAAAAAAAAGTTACTAATCATGAGATCATATATTTGTACGTTAAAATATTTCCACCTTTCATTTGTGCAATCCTCAATTATTGGTGTAAGTTTCTTCAGCAATTGATGATGTAATTTTTAAGACAACTCTAAATAAAGATTAAATTACCTACTCTTAGCAAAGTAATTATAAGTTGATCTATTTTTCTTATGATGGAATGATATGTAAAGAAACATTGCTACAACATGTTTTTAGACTTTCTTAAGCCCTTAATATCTCTTAGCATTTCGTAAAGTACACCAATTGTGTATCTATTCATCCAAAGTTTATTCTTACTCTTTATATCACTCTCTCTTGTTAATGAGTTTTACTTTCTTAGTTGAAACCTTTTTCTATTCTTTTTTCCCTTAATTAACTAACATTCATTATATATTGAAACACCCATAAAATACCAACCCATACACATCATTAAAATAATATAAATAATAGCAATGATCAATCAGGGTTATTTTTTGTGCAAATTACATAGGTCATGACAATAAGCAAAACTTTGTTTAAACTTTAAAGAAGTCCAATAGGTTTATGGAAAAGAAGTTAGTGGGCTAACTATCTTTCACATTTGGAAGGTCATAAATTTAAAATGAAAAAATTGTTTGTCTTGCTTAAATAACAAAACAAATGAATAGCAACAAAAGGAGATGATATGGTACATTCTAAAACTACTAGAGAGCATGCCACCTAGTTAATAGGACAATTGCCATCCCCAATAGTCTTTATTATACAACTAATACTATTATTGACTTTCCTACTAATCACTCTAAGTACCACTTCCTTCATTCAAGAAATCCACTTTATTATGTTCCTCATTACAAGCGCTATCTCCCAAGGACACAAATATCCAAAGTTCATATAGGCATGGAAAATAATGTAATTTTGTTTTAATAAGAAAAATCAAATAATTGGATTTAATGCAAAGAAAAAGAATACTTAGGCAAAATTTTTGATAAAAAGGGATGAAAACAAAGAAAAGCTCATTAAGTAATATGAAGGAATCTATTATGACACCACAATCATTTGGCCAAGCACGACAAGCGATATTCAAATTCTATGTAGAAACTATAATGGAATGAGAAATTAATTATCATATCCAAGGGTTGACATGTACATCAAATAGATATAGATACCCACCTTGTTAAACAATCTTTAGCTTTAAGATATAACTTTTCTTTTTCTTCTTTTTCCATCCCAATTAATGTTGCCCCTTGTCCTCATCCCTTAAAGAAGACTAAGCATATTATTTAAGGATAATAAGATTGACCTCATTTTGCATTTAACAAATAAATCAATTCACAAAAAAATTTAAAACTACAATAACCAAGGAATGCTATTTTTTTTTTGTTTTTAAAAAAGGAAGGTAATTAAAGTATTGAAATTGACAAAATTCTTGCCTTTGTTGTGTTGAGTGAGTCAAGATTAGGAGTCAATGTCTTTATAAAAGAATGATAGAGTAAGCAACCAAATCAAGAATAAGAATGGAGAATGAATGGAAAAAAATGATAGAATTATTCAAAAATTGCGAGGGGTATCTAAAAAATTGTTCATTGATTATCCAAAAAGGAAACAAATGAAAGAAGAAAGGTGAAGAGTGGTAAAGAAGTTGAGGAAAAAAAAAAGAACTTAAAACTCATACCTATGAATGGAAAGCTATGATTTCTATTAAGTGTGATAGGATTTCTTATTATTATTATTATTATTATTATTATTATTATTTCATGTTATATTTATTGATTCTTGAATAGAATAGGAATCAAATTGACATAGGTAACTAGGGAATCACCTATTCCCACTTTCAAGGGGATGCATTTCCTAATTTTAAGGGAATAGGAATGATGTCCATGTTTACCAAACATTAAGCCCATTCCCTTAAATGTCCAAATCAAAATAAAACTCTCTTTTGTGATTCTTTTGTTTTCCTTTGACTCCTCCATTAATAATTTTTGATGTTTATAGCCAAAGTTGACTTCAAATATTGACATTTTTCCTCTCCTAAAAAAGAAAGCAAAAGTATACAAAATTTGAATAAAACTAAAGTAAAAATAATTAAATTAATTTGAGGCCCAAATTATATGAAAATATATGTCCAATTAAACTTGATTAAATACTCCCAAAATTAAATATTTTCTTATCCTAGAGTGAATGAAAACCAACATATGAAAGAGAACATTTAGAAATTTCCAATGATTTCACTCAAGTTCTTAATGCTTGCTTCAAAGATCACATGATACATAATTATCAAAGAAACTTCATAATTTTATGCAAGTTTAATAGTTAAGTCAAACACTCTTAAAATCTTAGGTTTGTCAAAAAGAATATATGAATGACCAATTACAAATCCATGTATGCTTCTTATATTGATTTATGCATATAAGTGTATAATAAAGGTGATCTCTAAAGTATATATGAGTGAACCTACATAAACTTGCTTTTCATATCACTCTCTACCGATGTAAACACCAATAATGATAAAGATCAAAAGGACTTTATCAAACTTGTAATGCTAGGCTAATGTAATGACTAAGAGAAGGAAAGGATGAGATAAATCAAAACAAGAAAAATATAAGAATTGGAAGCTTACTTTGCCTTCATTTTCTTTTTCTTTTCATTTTTTTTCCTTATCTTTTTTTTTCAAAAGAACCAATCACAATATAAACTTTTTTGTTTGCCTAAATGATCAAAACTTTCTACCAAAATTCATCATCTTGCAATTTTAGTCACATCAATTGATTATAACAACTGATCCCATCAACTAAGCAAAACTATTTATTAAAAATTATTTTTCTTCTTGTTGAACAATAAATATTGTTTGTGACCAGTACTTTAAGATTAGTTACATCACAATATTTTGCTAGTAGTAGGTAATTCATTTATGAGCAACAAAAAGTTAAGTTTATAGTCATATAAGGTCTAAATCTTTGGTGACCAATATGATGTAGTCGAGAATTTTTCTATTTTTTTACCTCACAATGCTGATTATTATCAGGGTCATTAATGTTACAACTAAAAGGAATATCATCTCCTTAAGATTCACCATGAAAGATCTAATAAGTATAAGTTGCTTTAGTTCCTCAAATTAATAAATGATAAAGGACCTTTTTTTTTTGACAATAGAAGCTTGTTTTTAAACAATAAACATAGGGACACCTAATTTAACATGTAGTTCTAAGGTGATTCTCAACAAATTTCATAAAAGAAAATACACGTCCACATATTCTTTGGACTATTTTCAAGCCCTCATCCATCTCTTATCCATGTTTAAATATCAAAAGACATTGAATGTAAAAGATTTACTCAAAGTCTTCAAATTCTATGTCAATTGAAGTTAAAGGATAGAGTATACAACTAGTGCCAATCAAGCAAGTAATAAGCCTACACATATTAACATCTTTAAATGAAAAGCTCTTAATTAGCAAGAAAATTTGATGAGTGAGAATTTATTTATTTATTCTCCTTTATATTTAGTTGTTTTTTTTTAATAAATCTTATATCTATTTAAGTTGATTTAAATATGTTTTGTGACTTAGGTATGTTTTGGGGATGTTTTGATAATATATACTTTTAATAGGCAAAATTCTAGCATTTCATCATTTTGTCTTTTGTCACTTATATTAGGTTTTTTACTAAATTAAAAGATTCAAATTGGAAAAGTGAATTCCAATAAAGTTGTAGTAGACATTTCAAATTTTCTAGATTGGGGTTATAAGTCCAAATTTGAGTTTGTTTGGACCTTGAGACCTTGTTTCAAAGACAAGGTAGAAAACCGAAGTGTAAATCGTAATGGAGTAAGATTCTTGTCTAAGCACTAAATATTTAAATAGACATAACATGAGCTTCAGATATCCAAATTAGGTGATTCAAAAGTCTAAATTGAAGTTCACATTCATACATACAATTTTTATGGTGATATCTAAGCCTAGAACAATTGTTCAATGGTCCAACAATAGTTAAGAAGTCAATACAAAATTTGTCACAGGCTAGACTAAGTTAGTCTTGGATTTTAGGGCATAATTTGGGCTATAAACCTTCATTTTGGGTATGACTAGATGCTTTGAAAAGCTAAAGAAGAGGACTATGACTTTGATGAATAAGGAAAACCCTAATTATGATTATAATTTTTCATAAATCAATTTGGAAATTATTACAGGAAATTTTTCATAATTAAAAAAATAAGTTTATTATAACCTCAAGAATTTAGTAAATTTTTTTGGGAATATCCTAGGTACTTCTTATGTTTACTATGTATATTTTCTAGGTTATAAAAAGAAACCTTTTAGCTACTGAAAATTAAAGAAGAGGTGATAGATACATAAAAAAGGCAATGAACGTAGCTTTAATAAGAATTCAATTTTTTTTTTTTTTAAGTATGTGTAGATAGGCTTTGCAATAGTTTTAAAGGATTCAAAATGTTTGGCATTTTAATGGAAATGATTATTTTTTTTAATGTTGTTTTCTTTTTTATTAGAATTATTTAAGTTATTCTAGTTAAGTTATTAAATAATTATTACTTTAATTCATTTGACTAGGCTTATTGAGTTGATTAAACAATGGTCAATTGTTACAGTTAGGGATTATGATTTGGATTTATCCTATTCCTAATTATTAAGTAGTGATTAATAGTAGGGAATTATGGAAAAATTTCATCTTATTGTTATGAATAACTCTACACAAGTTTAACAATATGAGTTTATATGATTATTACTTGAATTAACTTATTGTCTTAATTTTTAAGGTTGCTAGTATATAACTTTAGAGAATTTGTTCTAGGAGTTTAGTAGTTAGGGTTTAAGTGGAGAGTTTATTTTGTTTAGTGAATATTTGAGGGAGAATTTAAGTAATAGAGGTTATTGTTTTCTAATAGGATTGAGACAATATTATTGATAATTTAAATTATTAAATATCATAGTTACGAATAAACTTAAAACTATAATTTTGTTAATTGATATTTCTACAAATTATTTTATTTAATCAAGCAATTTATTTTAATTTTTATAAAGTTATAGTTTATATTGGTTTATTTAAGTTTAATTACCTAACATTGAGTTGATAGTACTCCTTGTGAGATCGACTTTTATTCACACTATCTATCATTGCATGTTTAAGAATAAGGTAGTTAATATTTTTGCAGCCTTAATGATAACTACCAAACTTCTTAATTTTTTTCAACATAAGTTTTTTTTTAGAAAAAAGCCAAGAGTTCATAATTCTTAAATTGATTGCATTACAACAACTTTATGGTTTAACATACTTTGCCTAATTCGAAAACTTCATATTATCAACTACTAAGCCAAAAGTTTAAGTCATTACTTTTGGAAGAATGAAATAATAGAAATGCGAATGAAAAACAATGATAATCAATTGGTCTAAGCACAAGACAAAAAGGCTTAGGTCATCACTTTTGTCCTTGATGTTATATAAATTTTAAAATGCAAGACAATGAATAATTTTGTAGAGGATTTGCTTTAAGCACAATCAATGGCAAATTGGGCTAAGCCATTTATGTAGAAATCAATAAAATCAAGAAATTGGAAGCATAATAGAACAAAAACAATTCACTTTTGGAAAATATCCATGCACGAACTCTCATTCACAATGACAAGCTTTCATCATTTAAGCTATAGTAAATTTTACACAAGCATTAAGTTCAGGAATAGATGCAAAAATGAAAGAATTTGCCTATGCCTTCTTCCACCTCTCAATAACATTGCAATAGGTCCAATGCATATATGTCAAAAAGTCATATGATTTGTAGCTACTTTTGGAAAGCAAAGAATGACAAATGCAAAACATCTATAACTACTAAGCATAATCTACTATGTACCATCTCCATTTAAACTTTTTTAGCATCTTTTAAAACAATTTACTTCACATTTTGAAAACTTAGCACCATCAGCTATAATTTTTGTTTATAAAAATTTATAGTTTAACTTAAAATCTCGTTCATTCATGAAGTCAACAACTTTAGGATATCATGTTTTTTCTTGAATCAATAAATGCTTTCATACATAGAGAAAAATATGTTAGGATAGGCATACAAGTAATAGCCCATTAAGTCAAACCTTCCTTAATAAGATAAGGAAGGGATATACATTCAAACTTAAACACAATTGTCTAGGAAATCACTAAAACTCATTGCTTGATTTTATGTTACAATTGACTAATTTTAGAACCCAAGATTGTACTGATTGTCAAATATGAAAACAAGGCTTCATGCCTTCATCTTTTAAATATTTTGCTAGCAAATGGATTAACATAGAGAAGCATGGTATTGGCCAAATTTAGAATAGGTGTTGGAACAAAGCACTCATGACCTAGAGGGAGACACACATACCCATAGATAATTTAAATGTTTCCTCAACTCCATTTTTGTTATCACTTTTTTCCAAACAAACTAGATACAACTAATTTTATTTTTCACTTTTTTTTATTGAGATAATTGTAACTTAAAGAATAAAGAAAGTAATCAAAAAGGTAAAGCATAGATAAAGAGGGAGATATCTTTTTTCTTCCTTTTCTTTTTTTTTTTTTTTGTCCAGAGAAATAGAAAGTGAATCTAAGGTCTATTTCTTCAAAGAAATAAAAAGTGAATTGAGAGTTGAAATCCCTTAGCCAAAGAGAAAACAAAACGCAAAAAATGAAATAAAGAGCAAAATCACAAATTGGCCAATGATCAAATGCAAAATCTCTTTAGTTAGGTTGCCAATTTAGGGTTTGTTTTGTTTTCGGTATGGATTGAGAGCAAAAGCCTTTAATTTAGTCAAGTCACATAAAAACAAAAAACCTATATCATAAATATTGAAATCTTTATCATCTAAATGAATGTTAGTTGCCTATAATAAAATATAATTGTTTGCAACTAAACCTTTTTTGTTGTTGTCAAAATGTATCGTCACAAATGTTTTAGTAATAATTATTATTTTGATGGTCACCATAAGAAACTTTTATTTGTCTTGCTAGATTGAAAATTTGGTGTGATTCATTTTATGAGCATATGTGACTAATTTGCAAAATAATTGTTATAAATCCCACCATTGGTGACTATTTTTATATTAGTCACAAAATTTTGGTTGTGCACCCATAAATTGTTGTGGTGAATTATAAAACAATTAGCAAGAGACAAACCATTATAGAAAGTTTGTATTTATAGTCAAATAGGTAGATCATGATGAGGGCAATTCCTAAGTGAACCTTTGAATCTCTCTTATGCTTCATATAAGGACTCTATCTCTAGTTGCTCAAAAATGGTAATATTGTTATGCCATCTCCACTCTTTTGCTTTTTTTTTTTTCTTTTTTTTTTAACACATCAATTGTTCTTTCAATTTTAGGATCAAATAGCACAAGTTCTTCACCATTTGATTATGTTATGCACTAACAAAAACCTTACAAAGCAAAACTAAACAAAATTAAAATTCTAAATTAAAATCCAAATCAAAGAGTTTCAATATTGTTAAGATTTTTAATCCTTGGTAACAATGCCAAAAATTTGATGCAAGTGAATAAATACTAGCAAGTACATTAGTCACTCAAGTAATATAAATAGTGATGAAGTATCTTTCCATGAGGATTGAAAACATACAAGTAACAATACACTTATCAATCCTAACTTTATTTAGAAAATTGATTTCAAAGTGGAGAAAATTAAATAAGAACAATTTAAATCTAAATAAAAAATTATTGAAAAACATAATATGTTTAAATAAAAAGAGAAAATACTAGGGTTTCAAAAACACTAGGAAATCAGTTGACTCCACTAATGTTACATAGAGTTCTTTACTTACATGTTATGAAGAAAAGGTTCTTTTTATGGGATAAAAAAAATTTTCCATATTATTTAATACTCTCTCGTAAATTATATTGAATTAAATTTTACTTATTAACCTATTATATCTCTATATATATTTAAATAAATCAAAAAATATTAAATTTTGTGATTTAATACTCTCTCATGAATTATATTGAATTAATTTTTACTTATTAATCTATTATATCTCTATATATATTTAAATAAATTAAAAAGTATTAAATTTCGTAAAAAATTTTTGGCTTAAATAGATCTTTCTAAAATCCACCTATTATTATTACATGAATTATATTTGTATATCTCTATATTTTAATCAATTCATGAGATGGATTATTTAATTTAATGTAAATTCTCTCCTCTCAATCTCAACGATGCTTACAAAATCAATTCACTACAACAAATAAGAGAATTGGCGACCATTATTTAGTGTCCAACATTAGATTCGATGTTAAATGTAATACTTTTAGCTACTGTTCTTCCCTGGACAATTTGCGACTATTCTGTAGGTAGTCGCTACTAGACAGTGACCAATGGCGACTATTATTTAAAAATAGTCGCCAAAAGGTGCAATTTTTTTTTTTAATCATTTTTTGACTATTCAATCATTAGTCTACAATAAGTGAACCATTTTGCGACTATCAAGAGTCAATAGTCTCCAAAATAAATTCTGTTGTGATTATTCTGCCATTATTCGCCAAATCATTGAAAGCACAGAGCACCATATATTTTGTTTTCCCAGTCCAGCAAAATACACAAACATATTTGGCGACTACTAAAAATAAAATTGGATGCAATATAGGTAAGACTTCAAGGACATAAAATTCTAAAGTTTTATTTTTTCTTTTTAGGTTTTCAATTCGATCTATAATACTTTATTGTCTTTCTTCGTCCCTGCACTTATCAACTTTGGCTTTCTTCTTCATTCATCAACAACCAACCAATGGAGAAGTTGACCGTGATTGTAAATTTCTCTCTCTATCTATTTCTTTTTCTTACACCCACACCTGCAGACACCAACCCTAATTTAGGACTTTGATACTCTAAGCTTCAATTTCATGTAATTGCATGTTTTATTTGAGTTTACAAAATCAATCATAGAGAAATCTGTTAGGTCTTAAAAAATCAAGGGAGTTAGGGTTTGGAGTGATCAGAAGGAGTGAAAAATGAATTTGGAAATTTTAGTGAGAGAAATGATAAGGATGAGAGAATAGAATAAAAGAGAGAAAGCTTGAGAGAGAAACAAATTGGAATCCTATTATTCAGTTCTTGTTCATTCGTCTCCAATGCTATTTATGCAATTGGTAGAGTACCATCGACTGCAGTAAAATGCATCCTTTACTAAAGCAGATGGACGCTTAATGGGAGTAAAGTGCAACACGACAAATCTCTTAATAGTGATTGATCCAATGGTGCCATACATATCCTAAAATTACCTATTAATGGGTTGTTATGGTTACAATAGAATTAACAAATAAAACAAACGAGAAATCAACAATAGACAGTAGATTTCCCCTTCAGTTTCATAATAAAATCAAAAGGTTTCTTTGTTGGGGAAGACTTTGAAGCATGGAATTGAAGGTAAAATGTATAATGACATTAGTAGAGAATTCATTGGATTTCTTTTTTTGTTCGTCATAAGTGAGTTAGAGATCATCAAATCCCAAAACCATCTGGTGATAAATTTTATTGAGCATGGCTTCCAACAACATAATTGGCAAGATTTAGATTGAAGATAAGCAAATCTGCCCTGGAAAATTAAAAGAAAAGGAAAAGAAAAGGATGCCTTGAGCCTCTATGTCAAAGCAATAGCAGCGTGTACCTGATTGGAAATTCGCCTTAGGCTTTGAAGAAGACTCTTTGCAAAGCAAAAAGGTTAGTCTTTTATTGTGTTCTATTTGGAACTAAAACATAGAAATTACACAAATGACAAAACAATCTAATTTTAATTTTACTTGCTGAATTAGGATTACTTTTCTTGGGGTTATGGTAAAATTGAGGAAGGCAACAATTTAGGGCGTATTGTGAATCAAGATAGTTGATTTTTCATACATATAAAGCTATCTTGGATTTTCTATTAGAAATCATGATATTAAAGCCTTCACTTAAAGCATAAATTCTTGATTTCCTAGGGCTTCTTACAAATTCAACGTTCCTTATCTCTCTCTCTCTCTCTCTCAGGTCCTTTACATGAAGGCATTATGATATTAAAATTATTGTTTTATAAGATATCTAAAAATTCTAAAAGATTGCATGTTAAGGTTCGGTGCTTTGTTTTGGATAAAATGATCTCGATTGATTTATAGTGAAGATGTATATTTTAGAAATGTATTGGATGTGAATGTTGTGATGGCAGAAGTATCGAAGGCTTTGTTGCTCTTCTTTTTATTTCTTTTTTTAAATAGAATACGTTTAAGCACTACCCTAAAGAAAAACTGCACAAAGCTCACCTTAATTGTAGCAGTCTGAGAAATGTTTTCTGTTACATTTTCTTGGTGGGGGTTTATGGCCTTAAATTTTCCCGTTAGGCTTGCTAGCTTGAGCTTCAAGCTGCAAAGTGTAAACAAGAAGGACGAAATGTAATATAAGTATAGACAAATTCTAGTTCAAATACTTCATTCTTTTCCAATTCAATGTCTGGCACTTCCCTAGTTAGCTAATTAAATACATTGTGATGATTGATGCAATTATTGAGATGGGGAGGGAGGCATGTGCTTATATACTGGCTCAGCAGAGCAACCAGCCAACCTTGTTGCTTTGTACAATGTATTTATAAAATTTCAACAGCATTCCTTTATCAAAGCACTAGGAATCTTAGAGTTCAGATATTGTTGTTCTGAGATTTTTTTTTTTTTTTTTTGCCTTCCATTTCTACTAGGCAGCAGAAGGGTCTAATAGACAAATGTGATAGATCCCATTGGCAAAGTAATTTGTGCGTGGCATAATTAGTGTCACTTTCTTTCACTTTGTCAAATTTGTTAAGTTGGTAAGTAGTCATGCTCTACAATGTTTTAATATCTTGATTGCCTTTGAGAATTCTATTTGATTGGATTGGACGCCAAATAATATGATTTCTTACTCTAGAATAAGAATTCACGTTCAATAAATTTCTGGGTTTTAGTAAAGTAGATATGGGGAGCTTTAGTTTTTGTCCCCAACCCATCATCTTTGGTTCCACAATGAATACTCAGATTCTTTTCCATAAATGTTTTGCGTTAAGTAATTATGCTGGTTTATTTGTGGCTTTCTCAAATTTTAGTTTCTTTTAACTTCGTTGCTCATCATCTAAACTTGAAGCAGGCACTTGGCGCAAATAACTTTGAAGATCAGGATGATGATGATTCTATACATGCAACTTCAAAGTTCTCTTGGTAATTCTCTCATCTGAAGATGCCCTCTAGGCTAGAGTTTGCAACATTCTACTCAAACTTCATAGCCTTGTGTGTTGTAACGCGGGTCTTGAATTTATCAATCATTTAAAATTGTGATTTATATCAAGCTTTTTGTTAAGCCAAAATTGAGTTTTAAGTGGTATATTTTTTATTTGTCTCATTTATTCTGAAATTAAAATTAATAGAGAAAGAAAAAAGGAAACTAAAATGGAGGGTGGCGAAATATGAAACGACACCTTTAACAACTATATTAAATAAATAGTCGATAAAGGTATGTTATAGTGCAACAGGTCACATTTGTTAACTATTTGAACAATAGTAGTTCCTAAAAAAACATTTCGCGACCATTTTCAATGGCATTATCACTAAAGGTGTTAATATTTAGTAACGAATCTAGAAAAAAAAAAAAAAATTGCTTATGCATTCCAGACATTTTTTAGACTATCCTGCTTAAAATAGTCACCAGCAATACAACCTTTTCCGACTATTTGAAAATCTTCACAAAAATCAGTATATGTTTAGAGACTATTTTAGTAGTTCGTCGCAAACGATTCAACATTATAGGCGATGAATCCTTGAAGTGCTCGCCAAAATAATCAGTGACTACGTATACGTAGCTAATGGGGTGACGATTTTTGTTAGTCACCAAATTCTTTTACGACAATCAAGGGCTTTCAACAACTATTTTTTTAGTTGCCTATGAGCCAATTTCTTGTAACAATTAAAAGGTAATAAGACTTTAAAACTATTAAATATAATAACACATATTTATCATAAAATTTTTTTTGAATAGTATAAAAATAAAGAAAACTAAATAATTGTAGTTAGACTATATTATAGTGATATCAAAGAAAATAATTTCATCATAAAAGTAATAAAAATCAAACTAATTATTAAATAGAAAAAAAGTTTGAGAATAGAATAACGAAACAACTCTGCAATTGCTTTCTTAATGATGTTGTCACTCCTCTTCTTCTGATTTCTTCGGGTTATTTAATTTTTGGGGCACAGTTCTCCCTTCTTCTTCCTTTTTTTTTTTTTTTTTAATGGTTGTGCACATTTTATCTCTATTGCATGCCTCCTTTATAGTGTGTTGGTCCTTTTTGATAATTTGAATTTCTTATCTTTAGTTAATTTCTAAATAATTTTTGACTCATAATATGTGACTCAAATATCTCCCTTTTTAGTAATTGAATCAAACTTTGACATTAATTAGGAGGTTTTAGCTCTGCCTCCTAGTTTTTCTCAATCACAAAAATCACTTAATTTCTATGTATGTAGCAAGAATTATGCCAAAACTACCTAACAAGACTTAATTAGTAACATAATAGAATTCTAATTAACTTTGGTTTCCTAATTGGAATATGATTCCTCCTTAAACAAATTTCTAATCAGGCAAAATCTCTTCTTTAAGATTCTTTAATTTAAAAGTATGTAAAATTTGAATAATTCTCTCAAACTAAGCCTGGAGTAACAACTGACAACAAATTAATCTTTCAAGTCCTTCCATTTAGAAAGAGAGAAATCTAGGTAGACGTTTTAACTCGATGAAATTGAATAGAGCTCTTAAGTCAATCGTCTCTATCTTTCCCTCTATCACGTTCTAAGATTTTTGTTGGTGGTTATTTATTCCTCTAGCAAGTTTTTGGAAACACTTTCGCACTTTTTTGACTGCTAAAACATAAATTTCATGATCTCTCTTCCATGTACTCTCCTAGTTTTTGCCACTTTTAAAGATAAACATGATTGTGGTGGATTAATTTACGGATGAGATCACAATGCCCTTTCAGTTACAATTGATCTTTACTCCTTAATGGCCCAAAAAAAAAAAAAAAAGAAAGATTTTTTGATTTTAGCAAATGTAATTGCGTGAAGATTTCTATGAAGCTATTGTGCCTAATTCTTGGAATTTGGCATAATAATAGGTGGACAATTCTGTGTCAATTGTGGGTTCCCTTTATGGTCACGCCTTGTAGCAATAGAGTGAATATATTTTGGTGATGTATTAAGTCAACTAAAGAGCCTATGCAATGAACTATTTACTATGGAAAGACTGCCACCCACAATGGTTAATTTGTAGCATCTTAAGTTTGTTCAAACTCAAACTGATGAGCTAAAACTAAGAGAGAAGCAATTATGGACCTAATGCTTTAGGGCTTCTTGGTTGAAAGAGGGATAAAAACACCCATTTTTTTCCATTCTAAAGCCACCCAATGAAATTATATTTGCAAAATCAAAGACTATGGTAAGACTTGGTTGCACAAACCTAGGGAGATAGCTTTTACTTTTACATCATAGTTTGAATCATTGTTACGTCAAATATACCCACCAATTTTGATACTCTCTTAGTTGTCATTGATTATTAGGTTATTGTTGAAATGAATTCTTTATTGA
The DNA here is from genome assembly GCA_037832385.1 of Rhizophora apiculata. Classification (NCBI taxonomy): domain Eukaryota; kingdom Viridiplantae; phylum Streptophyta; class Magnoliopsida; order Malpighiales; family Rhizophoraceae; genus Rhizophora; species Rhizophora apiculata. The sequence goes on from CM075426.1 coordinate 14,401,499, forward strand.
TAGTTAGGTATGTAGGGTTGAAGTTTATGCCACACTTCAACATTTGCATCTTACAAAGGGTCTTGGGCCAAATGGCATGCTTGCCTTGTTTTAACAAATATTTTGGTTTAGTATTGGCAATGAGGTGGTTAACATGGTGCTTGATATTTTGAATAATAATGAGGACATCAACCTTTAAACTAGTCATTCATTTGCCTCATCTTGAAGGTGACTGTCCCTAAAATGTTCAAGGACTTTATCCCATAAGCTTATGAAATGTCATTTTCAAGTTGTTGACTACAACCTTGGTTAAAAGAATTAAGTCTCTTCTACCTCATATTATTGTAGAATCTTGAAGTGCATTTGTTCATCAAAGATTAATTGTAGATAATGCACTGATAGCTTATGAATGTTTCCATCATATGAAATCTAAGTGCAAAGGAGATTAGGTTTACATGGCACTAAAACTAGATATGGAAAAGACTTATTATAGGATTGAGTGGACTTTCCTTAAAAAGATGATGCTATAATTAAGCTTCAATGTGTCTTAGGTAGCTTTTATTATGAATGTGTCTATACCATCTCCAACTTTGTTCTTCTAATTAATGAGCCATAGTTTGTACTTTATCTAAGAAGGCAATTATGTCAGGGAGACCCCATGTAACCTTACCATTTTCTTTTATGTGTTAAGGGACTCTTATTAATGATATATAATGCTCACAAAAAGAATATGATCTCTAGTCTTAGAATATGTCAATGAGCCCCCTAGTTACACATCTCTTTTTGCTAATGTTAGTTTCTTCATTACAATAGCACCACCCTTTCATTAGCCAACATGTGCTTTCTTGTACTAAATATGCATTATGGACATGCATGGGATTAAAGACAACTAAGAGCCTTAAGTGTTACATAGGTCTTCTAATGCTTATTAGCTCCTTGAAGAAATGTAATTTTAGCATGGTTATGGACAAAGTCTAAAAGAAAATAGCAAGTTAGAAAGAGAAAATTTTGTCAAAGGTAAGGAAAGAGGTTCTCCTTAAGATAATTATTAAGGTTATTTTGACTTATGTGAAGATTTATTTTCTTCTTCTTATGACACTATGTAAGGAAATGATGTCTTTGGCGATTAAATTTTGGTGGAGTAGTATGAATACTAGACCTACTCTTTATTGGTCAAGTTGAAGAAACATGTGTTTTTCCAAGGATTTGGGTGGTCTTGGTTTTTGAGATCATTGTTTTGGCTTAGTAATGCTAACTAAACAAGTATGGCAAATGACCATTCTTTAGGCTTCTCTCCTTGCAATCATATATTATCCATGTTAAGGTTTTAAGAATCGAACTACTCATTGAATTGAAAAATTAAAAGATTCAAAATTTAACTCATTAAATCATTTTAACTATATTTAAATCAGTAAAATTATTATTTAATATTAAATATATAAAAAAATTGATGTTTATAAAAATTATATAAAAATATAAGTATTATATATATATATATATATATATATATATATATTTTGTAACTTATATGTAATAAGATTAAAAAATTAATTAATATGATATATTTATAAATATAAGTGTTTACATTAAATAAATTTAATATAATGTATATTATAGTTTATATATTTTTATTTATTTTATATTTTTTTTGTTAAGAAATAAAATATTTTAATATAAATAAGATAATTTAAATTAAAAAATAAATATCAATATAATATAATATATAATTTTATATATTTTTATTAAAATAAAAATAAATATACTATACAAATATTTTTTGTAAGTTTTATAATTCATGATTTAAAGAAAGAAGGAATAAAAATTAAAGTTATGAATGGTATAAATCTTAGTTCAATGGCAAAAACTATTACTTATATATCTTATGGCTTGAATTCGAGGTTTATTGACTCCCCAATTTTCCACAAAATTCTGAAGGTAATCAAATGAAAAAAATCTTAACTAGTTGATTAGTTTATAGTTTGACTAATTAGTTCACTAGTTTTATAACTAGTTTTCAAAACTAACAATTTTTTAGTGTAAACTAGACCAAATGAAGGTCCAATTCTTGGTTTCATTGGTCCAACTAACTAGTATGATCTGGTTTTAATAACATTGATCCATGTAAGACCTTTCTCATTGCTTCCATTGGCCATAAACCCAGTTTCACATGGATAAGCATTTAATGTGCTCATTCATTGCTCAACTAAGACCTATGATGGCAGATTTGAGATGGTCCTTGATTGTAGTCGCAAAGTGGTTTTTGGGTTCCTTTTATGCCTTCCCAACTGACTTGTGATTGTTTGGAAGCAAGAATTATAGGAGCTAGACAAATTTGGTTTAATAGATGAAGCACTAACTCATGTTTTGTTGGGCTACCCTGAATTTGCTAGAATTTGGTTTCTTTGTCCATTGGGTTTCTAATTGCTTGAATGGTAGACTTTTAATTTTAAGGCTTGGTTTGAATTCCTAACTAGTCATCTTAGAAAGGAGCAATTTGACTTGAAGCTGATGATTTCTTGGGCTCTTTGGAATCTAAGGATCTTTAAATAAAAGACAATTCTGCTAACACATCATTTCTATGGCTCTTGACTTTTACCTCCTTTATTAGTAATAGCTCAATCAACTAATTCATTTTTATATTCCTAAACCTACTTAAACTTGGACAACTCCACCATTGGTATTTTATAAAGTAAATACATATGCAGTGCTTTATTCTAACTATAGTGGTAACAAAGTTACCATTTATGATCATATAACGGGATTTGTTTTTGCTTTGTCTAAATCTTTCCCTAGAGGTTTTACGGTGGGATCTCTCATATTGCTGGTGCTACGATTAGGTGCCCAATCATTTTCTTCTTGCCTACGTAAAAATATTATTTTAGAATCTAATTGCATATTTGCTATTGCTTGTTATTTATAGGCCACAATCGGAAACCAACATGGCTTATCTACTAGCTGCAAACATTTGTCACACCTCCTCTTTTGTGGTTTTCAAGGTCAAGTATTCCTTAGGATAGCTAATCAAATGGCCCATGAACTAGCATATTCTATTAATACCCTTGTATTTGATAAGGATATTTAATGAATGAATGAATTTGACAAGGGGACTTACCCATGTATGTTTGTTTTTGTTAAATAATGAACTAATGTAATGTTATAAGAAGGTTAATGTTATTCTACTATTATTATCAAAAAAAAAAAATTAATTTAGGTTCTTGCCAATTTTTTAAATTTTTTGTATATAATATTATTTCTTAATTTCCTTACATTTTTATTCAATTTAACTTCTTAAATTTGATCCAACTTAAGTCATAATTGGCTTCATGTCTTTGACCTTACTTTAACACACTTGGACATTTGCTTTAAATCCTCATTGAACACATTGCTAATGCCAAACACACTTGCTTAAGTTACCTACTCAAAAAGGCCTAACCCTAAGAATTTAACTTCATTAGCACCAATATTCATCATCTTATTCTATTTTTGTACATAAAGCCTTATAAGAGGTTGTTGCCAAGGTCACAAAGAGGCTCTAATACTAATATTTGGCTATCTAATTTAGCTTTTGATGGATATTTGCCAAATTTATTCCTATTTTAGTGGTTTGTTTGTTAATCATGTGAATTTAGGTATAAATGCTTCATTCTCCTTATTTTGGTACTATTATGATTTTGAGTACGTATTCCTTAATTATTTTTCCTAATTCTATTTGCTTAGCTTTACTGTTAATATAAAAGACTATTAAAGTTAGTGAGCCTAGAGTTGGCTTGCAATTGGGCATATGGCAATGATTAGTTAGGTTTAATAAGTTTTTTAAGGGTTGTTAGTGAAGTCATGACACATGTTTATAAATAGTGTGATTCTTCAAAATATGGAATAAGAAGAAAATATTGAAATCCCATTCTCTCTCTTTTAGTCAATCTTTATTTTTTTACTCTTAGAATTCTCTAAACTCTCTTTCTAAATTTCTTCTATCCAAGCTTAACAAGTTTAGTGTCACAGTAGTTACAATCATGCAAAAATTTGGTGAGATCAATCTGACATTAAAAGGGAAGATGTGACAATGATTGGAACTATGCCTTTTATGGTGTCTAATGACATTTTAAGAAGGATTAAGGAGCAGATGATTTTATTGCAAGCTCAACTCAAGGAATAGAAGAATCACATAATGCAAATACAATCTACTCATAAGGTGAGACTTACTTAATGTGACACCTATTTTTCTTAACAAATGGAGTTTTTGATTTGAAACTAATAGGGCTATCTAGGTAAAATTGTAGAAATCTTAAGAATTCCTAAGTAATATGTTTCTAAAGGAGGTGATGATGCTAATGAGAAGCCATGTGTGGAGGATAGTGGTCTTACATGAGGGACCTAGGGTTACTTTGTCCTATTTTAAAGGGATAAACCTAGGGAGTGGTTAGTGCAGTGTAATAGGTACTTTGGGCTCAATAATGAGATAGAGGAAGTGAAAGTATAGATAATAACTACATACCTTAAGGAAAGGCTTAAAGCTTGGTTCTAATGTTGTTTACTAGACCAGAACATAATCACTCAGGATAAATTTTCTCATGACACTTGTGTATTAGGTTTGGTGATGGAAAGTTAAATAGTGTGGTGGAAAAGTTTAGTAAACTAGTATAAAACAAGGCTAGTGTTGGATTCTCAAGAAAATTTTAAAGATTGAAGACATTAATGAAGCATTCTAATCCAGGCTTATCTACAGAATACTTACTTCGTAATGAGCTCTATAAGTGGATTACATGATACTAATAAAGCTATAGTGAGAATATCATAACTTAAATCATCGATTTACTTGTATGAGATAAAAAGGTTATAGAGAATATGGTAGAAGAATTGAATAGGCAATACAAACTAGTGAGAGTTGGGAATTGATCTTCTAGATCTTTTGTGACTATGCCTAACTCATATCTTATAAGATAAGCTAATGTTAATGTTAACCCAAAAGTTATGACTAGAATGAAGTTAACTATTATGCATATTATGGTTACTAAACAAAAGTCTAATGTGGAGATGGTTAGAAAGCCTAATCCTTACTTCTTTAGTTAAGAGAGATATTTTATTTTCTTCTGATGGTTAGGAAGCCCATTCATTTGTTAACGCCAATGTGCCAAGAAATAAGCCTTTCATTTCATAGGATAGACATAGTGCAACCAATGTGTGTATTAGGCAAGAAAATAAAGATCTAGAGGAAATGGAAAACGTAAGTGGTGAACCCTTAGTTACTCTCTATAAACAGTCTTATTAGTGATGTAGGGGAAAATACCTTATAGCTAAAAGGATAAGTTTCCTGGATTCTAATGTGGCTTAGGAACTACATTATGAATTGGTAAAGACCCAACTTATACTTGTTAGAGTGGCTAATGGGCAATGAATGAGAAGTAAAGGCAAATGATACTGGTTTGAGTAGAGGATGCATGGTCACAATTTCATAGTAAACCTAAGGCTCTTGCCATTTATGATTTGGTGTTAAGGGTAGTTGGATGAAATGGGTTCGACTCGTGACTTTGGATTTTTCTAAATAAAAGTTAACATTTATGAAAGATGGTAGCCCAAGAAGATTGGTGGAGGAATGTAGGCACATTTATTGGCTTTGGTGGTACTTTTAAAGCATTAATGTTGTCAAAAGTTTTGTAGGTAGTTTTGGATTAATATCAAGATGTGCTTATAGAACCTTAAGGTTTGCCCTTAGCAAGATGTTATAACTATGATATTTCACTCAAACTTAAAGCTTAGCTAGTAAATCTAAGGCCCTACAAATACCTCAACTACTACAAAACTAAAACTGAAAGGTTGGTGACAAAAATGTTAAAATCTTTTAACATACAACCTAACACTAGCTCACTTGCCTTTCTTGTCTTATTGCTAGAAAAAAAAAAAAAAGATGAAGCTTAAAGTTTCTATATTGACTACTAAGAATAAATTTTATATTTCTATCATAAATTATCTCTTGAATGAGCCTTATAGTGCCACCATCTTTTAAAAAATTAATTTAAGGTTTGGACACCATTAGATTAGAATGAAAGATAAAGATGTTTTCAAGATTGCTTTTAAAATACATGATGACCATTATGAGTTTAAAGTCATGCTATTTGGGCTGACCAATGTCGTGGCCACTTTCCAGGCATTGATGAACTATATATTTGAAAAAAATCTTGGGAGATTTAATCTTGTGTTTTTTTTTTTATGACATGTTGATCTTTGACCCAGACTTGGATACACATATGTAGCATCTCTCTCAAACTTTGGATATTTTTAGGCAACATCAGTTGCATGCTAATAAATCCAAATGCTTTTTGGGGCAAAACCAAAATATTTAAGCTATATAGTCTTAAAGCATAGTGTTTTTACTAATCTTGGAAAGATAAGAGCTATGGTGGATTGCCCTACTCTTACTTCTATTAAGGCATTGAGAGATTTTTTAGGCTTAATCATGTATAACAAGAAGTTCATCCAAGGTTATAAGCACTTAAGTAAACCTTTGATAGAGTTGCTTAAGAAAGACAAATTCTATTAGACTTCTAAGGCTAACACTACTTTTAAGGAGCTTAAGAAGGTCATGACCACATCACTTGTCTTAGCCTTACTTAATTTCACTAAACTTAACACTCTAAAAACTGATGCTAGTGAGCAAGGAATTAGGGTAGTATTAATGCAAGAAAATAAGCCTATTGTGTATCTTAGTAAGTATTTGAATCAAAGGCATTAAGCTCTATCTATTTATGAAAAGAGTTGCTAATGATACTCGTGGCTCTTAATAAATGTATTCATTATTTAAAGGGATATCCTTTTGTACTAAAGATTGATCATGAGAATTTGAAGTACCTACTACAACAACAATTGTATACCTATATTATAAGGGATGACCAAGTTATTATATTAGATTACTCCATCCATTATAAAAAAGGAATAGACAATGGAGTAGTTAATGCACCATCAAAAAAGGAGGAGATGTTTGTTGACTCATTAGCACAAACTCAAGAGGGCTTTTATTTAATGATTACTATAGTGCTACCAAAGTCATTGAAAGAGTTATTAGCTAGTTATGATCAAGACATTGAAACTAAATGTCTTATCATTGATTTTACTTTGGGGTAATTATCCAAACCCCATGATTCCTTGCATAATGAAATCTTAAGGTATAATTGATTGATATATTTGGGATATATTGGGAATTTGAGGGTTTTTATGTTATAAAAACTCCACAACTCCACTATAAGAGGTCGTTTTGGAGTTAAGGGAACTTACTAGAAGCTACACCAATATTTTTATTAACCTAAACTCAAACAAGCAATAAACACACATATCTAGAGTTGTGATGTATGTCAGAGATGTAAGAGTGGAAATTTTAAGTACCTTAACCTATTGCAATCACAAGAATAAACAAATATAATTTTAGCTTTTAGTGAAGTATTACCTAAATCTAAGGGAAAGGATGTCATTATGGTGGTCATATATAAATTTGAGAAATATGGTCACTTTATAACCCTATTCCATTCTGTTACAGCTTACATAGTAGCCAAGAGTTTCATAAAATATATTTTTAAACTACATGGAATGCTAAAATCATTGGTTTTTGATAAAGATAGGGCATTCACACTCTATGTTGGAAAAAAACTCTTCATTCAAGTTGTTGGGCATTAAACTTTACCTTAGTATTGTGAGGTGTGTGACTTTTCAAAAGCCTTAAAGTTGGATGAGATGGCTTTACCTAGCTAAATGTTGTTATAAAAGCTATCATTGATCTACCTTAGGCATGTCACCATTCCAAGCTCTTTATGGGTGAGTACAACCACAACTGATTAAGGTACCAATTCTACAATCTTAGGTGACATCAATGTAAGCCAACCTTTAAGAGAGAGAGCTCATGGCAATTTTTTTGGAAGAGCATCTCACTAAGGCCTATTACAAAATGAAGCATTTTGTAGACAAGCACAATAGTGACAAAAACTTTGATAAAATAGATTAAATTTACTTAAAAATCTAACCTTACAAGCAAACTTTGTTTACTTTCTGTAAGAACTTCACACTCACATCTAAGTATTATGGACCATTTCTAATTTTGGGTAAGGTAAGTGTTGCTGCTTATAAGTTGTATTTGTTAATTGGATCTACCATTCATCTAGCCTTTCATGCTTTCTTGCTAAAAAAAGTAATGGGGTCCCATGGCCAAGTCATCCCTCCATTACCTTTGATTGGTGTTAATGGTCAACTACTAATGGAGCCCATAATAGTCTTAGTATTGGTTCTTAAGGAAACCTAAGAGAGGGTTGAATTAGGTTTATTTAGTTTGATCACACAACCCACACTTAATCCCGACTTCAAAGAATAATAACAAAATAACCAATAACAAATAACTAAAAGTATATGAGATAAGGGAAGAGAGAGCCTCCACAATGATTTATAATGGTTTGGCTTACTTAAGGTCTATGCTTTAAGAGTTCAACTTCATTCTCTCTTACTTCTTTTGTAAGGTCAATACAACCTTTTACACTAAGTCACCTTGACTTGAACCATAACAAAACTTCTATAAAGCTTTTATAAGAATCAACAATTTTTCATAACTTAGAGACTTACACTCTAACACTTTTCTGTATAGTACTTTTGCTCTTTTCACTATCTCAACTAGAGCACTCTTGCTTTTTTCATAATCTTAATAAGATCACCCTTATTCTTTCTCAATCTTGACTTTTCACTTTAAAACTCTTGCTCTTGATCTCTTTCTTATGATCACTTTTCTCTTTTCACTAAATGTATAAAATGAATAGCCCTTCTTGTTTTCTACTTGTTATATAGAATGATTTAATAACTTTTTTATAAATAACCACAACAAACCAGCCATTGGAAATTAACTTATTTCCATAAAGAAAATCAATTTCAAAACAAGACACTTTCTTTTTGAGGCATCAGTCAACCATGGCACTCAGACCAATCGACTGACCCAAAATCTTAGTAACTTTCACAAGCTTCTACTTTCGACTTGTTCAATCTCATCAATAGACTATACCTACAAATCAAATTGATCAACCTAATTTCTTTGTAACCTTTGCCTTGTTGAAGTTTTTAACTCTTCAACATTGAAGTCTTTGACTATTGGCATTGGTCCAATCAACTGACTCAAATTCTTTATTTCTTTCTTATTTGCAATTTCTTTTGTGTGTGGTTGACCATAATCATAAATCTAGCCGACCAACCCAAATTCTTTGTTTCCTTTTTGCTTTTCTTCTCTTATTTACTAATTAACTAGTTGATGCTAAGGGTTAATCAATCCCAAATTCAAATCTTCATTATTCTTTCTATCTTTCTCTAAGATCACTAAATATCTCACTAAATGCCTTTGTATAAATAGAGATTTGATAGAAAACAAGATATATGTGTCATTATTAGCTCAAATCAAATTTGAAATTCAAAGATCATTCTATAATAAGTATAAATCAAAATAATAACTATCCAAATAAAGATAATACTTGCTTAACAAGCAATCTAATTAGTTAAGCATAGGGGACACATGAAAATATAGAGTAATGGAGTATAACACACAATCTCATTTCATCTTTCACTACCTATGGCATCATCAAAAGAAATGAACTTAAGCATCTTGTAAAGTTAGGGCTTCATTACTTCCTTTTATAGGAGCTCCCTTTGGATAAACCTTCTTTTTTTAGTAGTCTAAGGATAAAAGCAAAGTTATTGAGAGATATTTTCATAAAGTTGTCACTTTTTGCACATGGCTCAACTTATCCTTCAAACATTTCATTCATTTTCTCTTGAGCATTAAATCATCTTACATTCCATGAAACATGTTAAGTAACACTGCCACCTTTTAGTAATAGATTCAATTAGTCTACTATCACTTTAGAAATGATCTTTACTCCTTTTCAATATACATATGAGATGATCATAGTGCAATTTTTATTTACTTTCTTGTTCATAAAGAAGTATTTAATCATCTTAGAGTAAAATTATCCTTTAAAAGTGATAATTTTAATCCATTTTTGAAAAGAAAAACAATTTAGGAACCTATTTGTCTCAAATTCAACCACACTATCTAGATGCAATATTCTACTAAAATTTCCACCTCATTTCTTATACATGTAAAAATCATGCTTATTTTGAAAAGTTTTAAAATGAAAATTATGGAACTTTGATTCATTAAATAAGTAAAAGGATGATTAACCTTATGTGGTAGTTGTTTGTGGTGATGGGTCGAATAGAGGTGCCATGGGTGGTGATGCCAGAGATAATGGAGGCTTTGAAGATGTCTTCAATAAGGATGGTACCTACTTTGTACTCATGGACATTTAATTTAATCTTCGTTTGACCTCTTATTTAAATCTTTTAGCTAGTGATTTGTTTAGATCTCTCCTTAGAGGTTTAACAATCAAAGGAGGAGAAAGAATATACAACAACAATGAATCAGATGACATTAGTGATGATGTATAATCAATGATGACTTTCTATCTTAGACTAGAGGTGGCCAGTGACATAGTTAAAGGAGGAGGAATGGCAACCACACTACATGTCTTTGTAATGCTTCAAGTCAATTTCTTCATAATTAGCTCCTTTTTCTTCAAAGATGATGTAGATGTAGGTGTCATAGACAATGAGATTGGGAAATTGATCCTTTTAGAGGTTGATTTCACACAAATTTATAGATCTAAGGTTTGGATTTGGAAAAAGGAAAGAGGATTTTGAGCAAAAAGATTTTTGGATCTTGAAAAAGGAAACAATAAGGGTAATTTTAAAATTGACATCAGTTAATCTATACTTTCACTCCATTCGACCGATCCCACTAGGACATAAAAGATTGATTTTCATATTTCAAGCATAACATATATAAATCATCATGAAACTTAAATAGTAGTCATATAAACATATATCATCATGCCACAAAACATATCAACTCACAACAATCACATAAATGAGAGATTAATGCAACTCAATCATGTATAATCTCTCTTTAATGGTCATAAACCTATTCTCACTCAAGGGTTTGGTAAAGATATTGGCTAATTAATCTTTAATGTTTTCAAACTCTAAGGACATGTCTTCCTTAAACATATGATCCCTAATAAAATAATTTCTCAAGTCATTATGTTTGGTATAAACATCGTGTATAGGGTTCTTGGCCATAATAATTGTGCTTGTGTTATCACTGTTGATAGACATGTGGGAGTAGTATAATCTAAAGACTTTTAAGGTTTGTTTCATCCGAAACAATTTAGTACAATAAGCTCCTATTGCTATATATTCAACTTCAGCTATAGAAAAAGCAACTAAGCTTTGCTTTCTATTACACCATGAGACTCTCTTCCTCTCAATTCTATCTCCTTAAAAGTTTGAATCTAAGTAGCTTACTAAGTCAAAGATTAATCCCTTAGAATGTCATAGTCTTAAACTTGGTCCCTTTCACATATGTATGCACTCTTTTAAGGGTATTTACGATTGATTCTATTAGGTTAGATTGAAATCTTACATACAAACAAATAGTAGACATCAAGTTTAGTTTATTAGCAATAAGATAAAGATTATTGATCATACCTCTATACTACTTTCCTCCATAACCTGACCATTTACATCATTGTCCAACTTGGTGGAAGTGGTCATTGGAGTGCCACAAGGTTTAAAATCATCTATGACAAACTTCTTTAAAAGTTCCTTTGCATATTTGGCTTGGTTAATGAAGATTCCATCCTTTGTTTACTTGATTTGAAGTCCAAAGAAGAAATTCAATTCTTCCACCATACTATTTTCAAATTATGATTCTATATCGCTAGCAAACTCCTTACATAATGACCCATTAGTAACACCAAATATAAGATCAATAAAAATTTGAATAATCAAAAAATTCTTTCTTTTGGATTTGGTAAAAAGGATAGTGTCAATTTTACCTTTAAAGTAGTTTATATCAATCAAGAAAGAACTTAACCTTTCATACCAAGCTCTTAGAATTTTTGTTTTTAAACCCATATAAAGCTTTTGAAAACTTATAAACATAGTCAAAGAATTCTTTGCTTTTAAAGCCAAAAGGTTGACCAACCTAGATTTCCTTTATGATGTAACCGTTGAGGAATTAACTTTTCACATCTATTTGACACAATATGAAATTCTTATGTGAAGCAAATGCAAGCAACATTCTAATGTCCTTTAATTTAGCAACAAGGAGTAAAGGTCTCATCATAATTAATACCTTTTTCTTAGTTATAGCCTTTGGTAATTAATCTTACTTTATTTCTCACAATTTAACCACTTTCATCAAGCTTGTTTCTAAAGACCCACTTGTTTCATATGATAATATGATCATTAGGTCTAAATACCAAAGCTTAGACTTTATTTTTCTTAAACTAGTTAAGCTTATCCTTTATAGCATAGACTTAAGATTAGTCAACCAATGCACCATTTATATGTAGTAGTTTTATTTGTCAAATTAGTTCTACAGTTCTAGTGTTCCTAGATGTGGATGGACTTATTAAAGGATTAAAAGGGTTACTATTAATTTGATCTTGAAATGCTTTTCTAGCTTGCTTCCATTCTTTTGGAACTCATTGAATAACACTATAATGATTGCCATCTTTTGGAAGACTAGACTTATTCACTTCAAGTTGTTCACTTTACTCTATTTGAACATCATTAGAATTATATTGTTTCCTTGATGATTAATTTTCCTTTTCCAAGCTTTTGTTTGTCACTATAAGATCAACTAGCTTTTCCTTTTTAGGAAAGAAGGGGTTAAATTCATCAAATATAAAATGTAAGGAATCCTTTACAACAAGAAAACTTTCATTGAATGCCTTATATGCTTTGTTATTAGAAGAGTATTCTAAGAAGATACCTTTATCTGCTTTAAAATCAAACTTGCCTAAGTTATCTTTTGTATTTAGAATGTAACACTAACAACCAAAGACTCATTTGAAGTTTATTTTAGGCTTTCATCCATTCCATAACTCATAAAGAGTCTTTGTAAGAGTTGAATGAATGAAGGCTCTATTGGACATATAGCATGTAGTATAAACTGCTTCTGTCAAAAAGTGTTAAGGAAGACTATACTCATTTAACATTGTTTTAACCATCTCTTGCAAGGTTATATTTTTTCTATCAATTACTCCGTTTTGTTGTGGACTTTTTGGTACTAAAAATTTATGAAAGATACCTTGAAAGTTTTAAAAATTCTCAAAGCCTTTACTTTCAAACTCATGACCATGATCACTTCTTATTAAAGTGACACAGTACCTCATTGCATTTTAGACTTGCTTACAAAACCCTTCGAAGGTTTTTAAGTATTCATCTTTATGAGTTATGCGACCCATAAAATCCTATTATAATTATCTATAATGAGATATGCATATGATGTACCAATTGAAGATAAAATATGAGTAGGACCAAATAAGTCCATATGTAATACTTGCAAGGATCTAAAAGTAGATACTACTTTTTTTGCTCTTAAAAGAGCTTTTACTTTGCATACCTATTTGGCATGCATCACACACCTTATCCTTGCCAAATTTTACATTTGGAATACCTTTTATAATGTTATGTTGGTTAAATTTAGATAGTTGTTTATTATTGCATCACCCAACCCTTAATGCCACATCTATGATTCTTCACTAACAAAGGTAAAGAAGCTAACATTTTGGTTAGCTAAAGTGTGTAAATTAATAATATAGACATTATTTGACCAATTAGCAATAAATAAGGAATTATTTTTTTTGAAGCGAGCAACATGGCAAACATTTTGCTCAAATGATACCTTATAATTATTATCATATAATTGACTAATACTTAACAAGTTAAACTTGAGTCCCTTGACAAGTGAAACATTCTTAATCTTTAGAGACTTTCAATTATCTTGTCAATGTCAACAATCTTACCTTTGGCATTGTCTCCAAATGTTATCATTTCACCATCAATTTTCTTAACGGAGATAAAGTTATTAGAATTCCTTGTTATGTGTTTAAAGCAGCCACATCCAAATGTCATTCATCTTTCCTTACACTACTCATAAGACATACTTGCTTACAATTCATTTATATTTAGGTATCCAAATTTTTTTGGGTCCTTGAGTGTTAGCTTTAATGCCTCTCACACCTACATGAGGATAACCATCTAGACTCCATCTCAAGTTGCACAAATATTGCATATAACCATAGTCACCGCAAAAATAACATCTAACATGATCTCTAGCATAATATCTATATTCATGAAAATCATGTTTATCATGATCATGCTATCTATCACAATAATGTACATGCTAATGAGATGTTCTGGGCTACTTTTGTGTGCATCTCATGTACATATATACATACTTGAGTGATAATTTTCTATCATGATATACCAAATAAAAATTCTTATGTGATGCACTACTAAATGCTTGTGCACGTATGTAAGTATGAGTTGTCTTACCTTAAGAAGCTTTTAATTAATATGCATGAGACATACATTCTTCTCACATTTAAGCCTTTAAGAGTCAAGTAACATGTTTAGTTTGTTATTGCTTTTAGCAAACTTATAGAAAGACTCTTGAAGTTTAGAAACTTCTTTCTTAAGATAAATATTTTCATCTAAGAGCTTCATGAGTCTTTTCTCATTATAGACATTATTTAAGTCATTATTCTTTCAGTGAGTGACTTGACCTCATTTCTTAAAGAAATATTCTTATTTTTTTAGAGAATGATTCTCATTTTTAAGTAAAGCATTTTCACTTTTCAAGGGTTCAATCTCATACTTCATGGAGATATTCTTAACATGAAAACTCTTGTTCTTGATAGATTTATCTTTGAATTTTCTTTCCATGTGATCTAAAGCATTATACAATTCATCAATCAAAAACTCATTATCATTAAAAGTTCAAAGTCAAAATTTACCTCATCCTTTATAGCCATGAATGTCAGGTTAACTCTAACATCATTAGAATTACTTTCATAATCACTTAGGTCATCCAAAGTAGCTTTGAGAGCTTTCTTTGTTGGTTTTTTGTCCATTTTCTTGCTTGTAACATAATTGTAAGTAATGTGACCTAGTTTTGTTACAATAGTAACAAATGATTTTATCCTTGTCTTGATTGATTTTTAAGGTTCTCTTGCCACTTTATTTCTTCTTTCTCTAAAGTTATGTGACCCTTTTAATTAGCATGGCAAGCTACTTTTGATCCTCTTGAGTGTATTGATCACTCTTATCATCATCATTGCTTTCTTTGGGAGAGAAGGCTCTAAAAGCAACTCCTTTCTTCTTTTTAATAACCTTTTAAGTAAAGGTCATCTCATATGTCAACAAAGACCTTTTTAACTTACCCAAGCCTATGATGTTTAGGTCTTTAAATTCAATAATTGTGATCATTGCTTTCTTTGGGAGAGGAGGCTCGAAAAGCAACTTTTTTCTTCTTTTCAACAACCTTTTTAGTGAAAGTCATCTCATAGGTCAACAAAGACCTTTTTAACTCACCCAAGGATATGATGTTTAGGCCTTCAAATTCAATGGTTGTGATTTCCTTAGGTATCTAATACTCTAGAAGTGATCTTAATATCTTCTTTACAAGATCACTCATCTAAATACTTTTTCCAAGGTCATTAAGTGGATTAATGATGTTAGTAAACCTTATATACATCTCCAAGATTGTCTCATAACCCTTTTATCTTAAAGAGCTCATATTCACACATAAGTATGTTGATCTATGTCCTTTACTTGTGTAATACTCTTGTGAATGACTTTAAGCTTGTCCCATATTTCCTTTGTTGTCTTACATGAAGATACCTTGTTGCCTTTACTAACACTTAAACCATAATAGGGCATATAAGTAGCTTTAGAGTTAAGGATTTTTAAATCTTTGGACTCTATGGTGGATTCACACTCCTTTCCACTAATACTTGCTTTTAATGCTTTCTTAGGGCCACTTATATGTATTTCCCAAAGTTCATAGTCATGGGATTGGATACACACGATCATCTTATTTTTTTAGTAGTTAAAATTGAAACTATCAAAGATAGAGGGTTTAAAGATGTTTCCACTGTCAACATGACACATAGGTATAAAGGATGTCATTGATCAATTCTAAGATGTTAGATTTGTGAAATATAGACTGAGCTTTGATAACACTTATTGGTCCCTAAGGCAACTAAAAAGGAGGTGAATTGAGTTTATTCGATTTGATCACTTAATCCACACTCACTCTTAACTCCAAAAAGCACTAAAAAAATAACCAATAACAAATAACAAAACAACTAAATGTAAATGAAATTAAAAAAAAAAAAATAGAGAAAGAGAGAGAGCCTACACCATAATTTATAATGGTTTAGCTTAAACTAGGAGCTTGCATCTACTTGTTAAGTTTCATCCCTTAAGAGTTTAACTCCATTAACTCTTTCTTCTTTTATAAGGTGAAGACAACCATTTACACTAAGTCACCTTAACCTAAATCACAGCAAAGTTTCCATAAAACTTTCATAGGAACCAATGGTTTTTCATAACTTAAAGACTCAAGTTCTAACACCTTTCTCTATAGCACTCTTGCTTTTTCACAATTTCTACTTTTTACTTTAAAGTTCTTGCTTTTAATCTTTCTTATAATAGCTTTTTTATTTTCACTAAATGTATACTATGAATAACTTTTTCTTTATCTTTGCTTGTCCTATAAAAAGACTCTACAACCCTTTTATAAACAACCATAACAATCTAGTTGTTAAAGATTGATTTTTTTCCATAAAGAAAATCAATTTCCAAATTAGGAAATTTTCTATGTAAGGCATTGGTCAACCACACTTGGACTAGTTGACTAGCCTAAAATCTTTATAACTTTCTCAAAATTTTACTTTTAGGTTGTTTAGTCTCATTGGTCAATCACTACTACTAGTCAAGTCAGCTGACTTGATTTTTATGTAACTTTTGTAACTTTGAAGCTTTTAACTCTTCAACTACCTATGATTGACTATAGCTAGTGGATAAGTTAGCTAGTCTAAAATCTTTATAATTTTGGGCTTCATAATTTCCTTTATATCTAGTCGACCATTAGCACTAATTCAATTGATTGACTCAAATTCTCTATTTCTTTCCTCTTCATGATTTTTATAATATCTAATCAACTAACCTAAATTTTCTATTTCTTTTTTGCTTCTCTTCTCTTGTCTACTAACTAACCAGTTAATACCATAGGTCAATCAATTCCAAATTTTTGCCAATTTTGAATCTTTGTAATTCTTTTCATTTTTTTATGAGATCACTCAAGATCTTACCTAATACTTTTATATAAATAGAGATTTAACATAAAGAAAGATTTTTGTACCATTATTAGCTTAAATCAAATTTGAAATTCAAAAATATTTCCATAGAAAGTATAAATCAAAATAATGACTATCCAAATAGAAATAATACTTATCTAACAAGTTATCTAATTAATCAGGTATGAGGAACATATCAAATAGAGAGTAATGGAGTATAACATAAGATTCCTGTAATCTTGGTAATCTCCTTAAAGACCATAACAATATCTCTTTGTCTTAACATTCTCAAAACTTAAGAAGAAGAATGGTCCAAAGGCAAAGCAAAGCTATAACTTAAGGGCTTATTCGATGGTCTAACTTATTTACTAATAATGCTACTTAGCAAGACTACAGTTTAATAAGTTCTCATTTGCCAAATTTTCAACTTTAAAGACAAGATTGGTTTTGCCAAGAGGTGTTGTGATGGTTTTAAGTATATATTCCTTAGCTATTTTTCCTATTTCTATTTTTTTTGCTTTACTTCTCATTTGATAAACTTTAAAGGTCATTAAGTCTAGATTTATCTTATAATTAGATGTAGTTAGGTTTGATAATTTTATTAAGGGTCGTTAATGCATCTATTTATACTTTGTGTTAAATTTAATAAACACTTTTGTAATTCTCTAGAGTCATACCACTTGCCTTTACTTTAGAGGAAGCTTGAAAAAAGGTGTACATGGCACATGAGTTGGATGAGTTTAAGAAGGAGCTTGTGCTTTTTAAAGCAAGGGTGATTTGTTTCAAATTATTATGCCAACAACTTGAGCAAAAACAAAAGAAAGTTGTCAATTTAGACAAAACCATTTAGTAAAATTTTCCCATAAGCAAGCTTGATCCACTTGCCTTGATTCCTAAGAAAAAACCTTGAAAAAACTCTTGAAAGTTCTATAAAAAGGTTCGCATTAATGTTAAGGTAATTGTTGCAAAAATTAAGCTCATTTTGTGAGCAAAGGTTAACAATCTTAAGCTTTAAATGAGGTAAATTCATAAACAAGAGGAGCTTCTTAAAGAGACAAGTCAACAACATAAGGTTTCTATTGCTAATTGAGGCTACACCAAGTGCATGCTCGACATGTTGATTCAAATTAAGGCAAAGAATCATAAGTGGACCCTTAAGTTTTTTAAGTTGTCATTTCTTAGTGCTTTTACTATTCCACTTCAATAACTACTCCTACTCTAATTACTTTGCCTTCTCCTCCTCCTTATGAAGGAATCCATGATGTTCCTCTTTTAACTTCAGCAAGTAAACCTGGTCCTTAGAAGGAGTGTTAACTAGAACTACCTTTTATCAATGATATGCCAAAGGGGGCTACCCTTTGTTATATGCCAACTTAATGATAATGTAAATAAACTTTATAGTGTAGGCCTCCTTCATGTAAAAATTTTAAGCAAAATGGATCAATTTGAGTCTTTTTTAAAAACGTCATTGACAAAACCAAGATCTATAATAAGATCCACTTTTTGCAAATATGGCCACTTCACTTTCTCTCCTTTCTCCTCTTCTTTAGCCACTTTACTCCCCTTTTTAAATACCTAAAACTAAATGAAGAACCCTAGTTTCCTTTAAAATCATGAGATAGATGGGGGAGTAAGGGAAGAAACAATGGTGATGAATTTGATATAATGAGTGCACAAACCATTCTTTTTGACAAGGTTTTACAAAGAAAATTTTTTACTCGAAAGCCAAGAAAGATTGATGATGTACAAGAGTAGGATAGTAATAGGAAGATTAAGGTGTCAAAAGGAAATTACAAAAAAAGCTAAAAGGCCAAGAAAATCCTAATCTTGGAGTGACATTATAAATATAGAGGGCTTGACCCCTAAGGAATATTACAAGATAATGAAACTTAAAAGAAGGAGATTTCAACAATGTAGAAAAATATAGCAAAGAACTATGAATCTTGTAAAAGACTTAAAGTCCAAAAAAACCCATTAGCAAGAAGAACGACGAATGCTTAAAATTTGAAAAGGCATAGTAGACCTTATTGGAGATTGCTCTTTTGGCTTCTAGCTTAGAGCATATTACATTATTTTTTATTATGGAAGCATGATAATAATCACTTGAAATGGGAGTTTCCAAGCACTTGACCCAAATTCAAAATCCTTTTATAGTGCCCCTCCTTAAATAATAGGGAAACTATCGAGTTTTAGATTCAATACTTAATGATTGAGTTTTGAAAACCCCACTCAAAACCATCATTATTTAGATGGTGAGTCCTCCAAATAGGAACAATTGAATCATGATAATAATGAAAGACTCTAGCCTAGGTCCATAAGGGAAATGACTAACATTTTTATAAAGCCTTTTTCTTAGTACTCAGCAAAAAAAAAGAATGATAGTGAACATATTATTATATGTCCAAATTTTCCACATGCTTATATGATTTTAATTCTTAGTGTTATAGGGTTCTTAGGTTTAAAAATTTGGAAAAGGGAAAACAAGAAGGCTAAATGAGTAAGAAAAATTAGTTTTTCCAAATTATATATTATGGAGAAATTTTCTTTTTGTTATTCCAATTAAGATCCAGTCTTTTCCAAAAGCTATATATATAAGAATAATTCTTATAGACTACCAATGGACCCCCAATCTGACCTAATTATACCCAATACACCTCTCCACGACCTAGTTTGATGAAAGCTCTACCTTTCTATGGTTAATACACTACACCTTAGGCCTCACATATGTAACCCATTTGGATTATTCCTCTAACCATGTGTTAACACCTAAACTTGACTATAAAAACCCTATAGACATCATTCTTAATGTATGCATTCATTATTTCCTTACTTTGTTAGCTCCCACTTGATCACATCTTTACTAACTTAAGCATTAAAAGTAATAACAATAGGTTGAGACCCAAAACCCTTTAGCCTCCTCTTGTCCTACAAGTCACATATCTTATCTAAGCCTAGCACTTGGACTTGAGCCCTCCTTAATCCAATTTCATCTAGATCTTATCTGATGTGTGTGCATGTGTGTGTT
Source organism: Rhizophora apiculata (assembly GCA_037832385.1). Taxonomy (NCBI): domain Eukaryota; kingdom Viridiplantae; phylum Streptophyta; class Magnoliopsida; order Malpighiales; family Rhizophoraceae; genus Rhizophora; species Rhizophora apiculata. The sequence continues at coordinate 14,421,731 of CM075426.1, forward strand.
ACATGGCACACTTCTGATTTATTTCTCTTTATTTTTAAATTATTTCCATCACCAACTTCTAGATTTTAAAACAATTCATTATGATTTATGGATAATTCATAGAAAAGTTGAAAAAAAAAAAAAGAATTAAGCATTTTGCCTTTCCTTAAGAAGTGAAAAAGACACCCAAAAATGGGAAAAAAAAAATTTAAGAGTTACACTTTTGCTTGCCTTTTACTTTCCCTCTTTTGTTCTATTTATAACATTCCACATTTTCTCATCATCTTTCCCTCCACTATATTTATTGGAATTAAGGTCAATGGATAATGATAATTTGATCACCATGGTCCCAACCTATTGGTCTCAATTCCTAGCCCTTTGTATCCCCTCTATTATATTTCTTTTATTGTCATTTTACCTATGGCCTTGGATTGCATTTCTTGTTGATGGGTCCTGTAACACCTACTAAAGGATTGGTTCATATGTCTCAAAGTGTTATCAAGGCAATGAAGGTTACGACACAACATTTAGTTTTCCATAATAAGTGTATGCTAGGTAGCTTGCACACATTTTGTTATAGATTGCACTTTTTTTTTCCTTTTTTATTTAAAACAAAATTAAAATTGTTTTGTTAAATTATTGGTAATGAAATTTATAAAAGGAAACATTTAACTTTAATATGGCTATATCATTGAGATGTTATGGGCTATTTTGTTGGTGATCTAAGCTTTAGGCTTTTTGGGTTCTTTAAGATAAAATGTTGTTATCTAGTTAAGATTTGTAGTTAATTAATTTGTCAAATTTTCATTCAAAAAGTTATTCTAATTGAAAGTTTTGTTGCATGACTTCTATTGCAATCACATGGAAAAAGTGATTAGCTTTTTCTGAGATTCATTATAAGATGCAATCAAATTAATTTATTCTCTAAATATGATCATTAAGTTTACCACATTCAACTTTTCATATTAACATTTCTTTCACTTAAGACAAGTAATGTTGTGTAGCATACTCTAGTGCAATCAAATTGTTTATAGCTTTTGTTATCATTGAATTCATCTAAGAGGTGATATGGTTTTAGATTTAGTTGTCTATCTCTAATATATTCCTCTAGAAGTGAAAGTTTCATCTAAGAATGTTAAAGCATCATCTTATGCAAGAGAAATATGAAGTATATAATCTCACAATTGTATGATGCATCATAATTTATAGGGAAGGTGTATCTTTTAGTTTTTTATTTCCTTTTGAATTTGCATATTTCAATATCAAATCCTAAAAGGTGAAAGAGATTTAAATGTTATCATAATGGAGGATCTAGAAATCAATTAGGTGTATGGCATGTCAAGTTCAACTTGTGTCACTACCTTTTTGTAATGCATTAATTGGAGTTCTTCCGAAAGGAAAAAAAGGAAAAAAAATTTGGAATTACTAACTATTAGATTTTTTTTATTTCTACAAAGAAAAAAAAAAAAAAGAAAAAACACCAATGACATTCTTTGTGAAAGAGTTTCTTCAATTTTAGTTTTGATTTCTAGCAATTGAAGTTCAAAAATAGTTGCATTTTGAAAGTTTAGTTGATGGTGCCACTTAAGAAAATTAGCCTAAATAGGATGGTACTATTTTCTTATGATATTCGGGATGTTTTTCCCCCGTTTCATAGGTAGCATGCTTCCCGTTTGATTACCATAATTGCCCTCCTCCTCAACTTATTACCTTATTTTGTCAAAGTGCATAGTCATGGTCAAAAAAGGACATTGAAAATGTGATGGTTGTCTATTGTAAAGTGGGAACAGGAGGGACAAGCTTAATGATACGTCGAATCCTTTTTCTATTCCATAAGGTTAGAGTTTTTTTTTTTTTTTATCTTGAGCCATGATATTGTAAAATTATTGACTACAAAAAAATTAGTCGCAAAATTAGTAATTATATAAAAAAAATATTGATAATTATTGTAATTTCCTTTAATTTCATAACTTTCATGATATTTATATTAAGTACATAAAATAATTTTATAATGATTTCTAAGTGAATCGATTAAAACCAAAATAAAATATGTGCGTAGGGTAGTTATGTGACTAGTTTCAATATTTTTGTTTTTGGCATCAAACATGTATGAAGTGGGCATGTTAGCAAAAAGTGGGTCCTATTATTAGGCTGACATTTGCCACATGGATGCTAAGTGTATCTCAACAGATTTTTGTTGACTGTAGTTCATGGCAGATTCACGTTGACTCTTTTTAAAAAAAAAAAAATTAGAGACTCAAATTAAAATAATTGAAAGTTTGTGACTCAAACTCACAAAATAGACAAAGTAACACTGGCCTGTAACATGGTGCCACCTCACCTCGCGGTAACTGGAACATTTGGAGAATCAACGGCGCTAACAATTTGACTGTAAAATATAAAATTTTTAATTACACTTGAAGAATCAGCAGCACTCACAAGTCCTAATTAAAATTGAACATTATGCTGTCCTCAAATATTTTATATATATATATATAGAGAGAGAGAGAGAGAGAGAAGTAAAACTTTATTACAAAAATTCTTACTTTTCTGAGTAAATTTCCAATTATCATATAAAACATCATCATAATAATATATCTTATAATAAAAAATATACTTTAAAGTATAGTTTATGATGAACATAAATAAAGGAACAAAATTATACATTTTTTTTTACTATATTAATGAACTTTTATAACATACACTTAAAGTTTTATATCAGTTGTGAAAACATTGTATTAAACAATTTTAATAAATAATTTTAAATTTAAAAATTTATTTTCAAGAATTTAATATATGAATATAACATTACATTAGATTTATAGTCTAGCTGTCAAGTATAAGAGATTTATAGATATTATGTGTCTCACAAGTACTTTGCAAAGAAGATAAATTATGTTTCACACAAGAGACTTTCAATATTATTTTTTTCAATTAATAAAATGTTATTCCAAATATTGATAAAGTATTTTCAATTTAGATAAATTATGTAAAAGATATATTATGGAAGGTTAGTGTTATTTCTATATTGGCACAGAAGGGTAGTTTAGGTGTATTATATGTTTCATTCCTTCTAGATGCATGATATACTTCAACTGGTACCTGCGACACTGGAAGTCACACTAGCAACCTAAGCTTTACTTGAAAAGATTTCTCAACATAAAAAGATCTCAATTTTGTAAGTGAAATATTTATGAAATTAGAAAATTAAATAAATAAGAAGTTGAAGGAAATAAACAAATAAGAATAATATACAAAATATTTTAAGTCGATAAATAATCCAAAATTCAAAAGATTGATTGAGAAACTCTTGAGGATCATTTAAGAAAGAAATTTTCTTTCCTATCTAAGTTTTCAAGAGTGTGACACCAAAGATAAATTTTAAGTGGGGCAGATATGAAAATTAATATATCCCCCTTTCTATATTTTTTATTTGCGCAGGGACAATCAATGAATACATCCACCCCTTATTTCATAGATATTTGACCGCTTGTCCATTGATCAACTATGACTATACATAATAATTTAGGGAAAATTACATTCCACACCATATATTTAGGGTGCGACGTGTTGTCACACCTTATTGAATGTAACAAGCCACATTTTAATGTTTAATCCCGATAATAAAAATTATTCTCTATCAAGTCTCTGTTAAGAAATGTTTGAATTAATTACAATAATATCATTATAATCAACATGAGTTAACCAAAATATGTTTAGCAAGAAATATATCTACTTTGTTTTTGATATATAATTAAGGATAAACACGTCTTTTCATAATTTTTGTTATTGCTTATTGACCTTAGTCAAAGTGTACAGCTTGTTACTTGTGAAAATAGGACATGCAGTCTGTTACCGCATTCTAAATACAGGATGCAAGATGTAATTTTTTCAATAATTTAAAACAAAGACAAAAATTAATACGATGGGTCTCTGGGATATTATAATAGTCAAAAATTCAAATTTTTATGTCAAGGTCATAAATTTTAATCTTGAAAAGAAAGTGTGAAATTTATAAAAATAGATAAATTATCCAATTGTATAAACTTATAGGCCAATAAACTTCATGATAAATTAAAAAGAAGCTAATATGATGTAAAAAAAACATTCATTCATTTTTCGGTCAATTCAATGTATTGCATGACAAAATGGAATTAGTGTCTTTCACATAAGTGATGCTAAATGCTATTAATGTATGAAGCATGTGTCGTAGACTATTATGAACGTCAGTTATATATTTCACTGCACTGTAACTAATTGGTCATCAAATAAATGATGTTCAAAATGAAATCTATAACCACTAGGATGTAGTTTATATGAAATGTAATAAATAATTGCACCGCATACTAATTTACACACATTTGAACTTCTGCATTTGTTAACCATAATAAACATGGGCACAATTTTGAAACCGATGTTCAAAGTTAATATGATATTGAAGGATTCGTTTATTGACGACACAATTCATTGTATAATAAGATCACACAAGTGTCTTTTACATAAGCTAATGCCTCGTGCGGTGGGCAAACATTAAATTTTGCATATTATCATCTACATCAGATATTTAATAAACTACCATGTTGACTTAGTAAATCAAATTCCTAATGTAGTACATGTGCAATCAATATGGAAATCTTAAAAAGTGGTATAGTACTCGTTACTCAAATGCATTCACAGTATAAGTGGTATAAAATTTTGTGTTTATAGTATAAATATCCAAAACTGTGGTAAATGACGTTATTAATTGTTGTGTAATTATTTCCTTTCGTTGATAGATTATTTTCAACCCCTCGTTAAGAATACTATGATTTGGTTGTATATTTCATTATACTAGATTGATAATGTAGTACAACTTCGTCAATTGTGATATAGTAAAGTAGAACAATTAGTAAACCACTTTACTGGTGTTTTTGTTAGAGTATTTGATTGGTTATAAAAATCAATAAAAATATAAATCCATTAAGATGCAATCTTTATGAAATTAAAAATAAAAAAATTATATAACATACTTTTCACATTTTGGCAAATTGATGCCCTCTATGCATTATTGAAACTACTTGAAGGTGGTAATACTACATGAACCTTTTTCCCATTAGCCATTTTAACAAGAATTCTTTTACCCATGAGCACTAACCAATTATACCTTTCAATTGTTCTCATAGCTTCCTCTAAATGTTTAAAACAAACAAATACATATACATCACAACAATATGGTCTCTTTTTCTTTAGATTGAAAATGTTAGCTACCATTCCAAATGAGCAGATTAATGCCTTCTTTTAGTATCAACTTCATTATGTAAATAATCCACAAATAATGTCACATATCTTAACCTCCATTATAGACTCACCTTGTTTTAGGGTAAGTCCACCCCAACAAGTTGATAAGAGGGTTGCTTTAGTTGCCATCAAATTGAAGTCTTGTGGTTTGAGTTAGAGTGAGCCATGGTTACAATCCTAATCCTTTGTAAAGCTTGTGTTAGAAGTTTTGTTGAACATATGATTGGCTGCAAACACTAAAACAAAGATGCCAAAAACAAAACATAAGACACTAAAGTAGAAATCTTCGAATAAGAAGAGTGTTCTATTGGATCATGTGCTCTTCACTATGTATTTTGATGTGCCAATATAATTAATTATGATCTTTGCCATATGTGTTGTAAGCATTTGAATTTATATATTTTTATACCAAGTGAATTATTTGAAGCTTAATGTATATATTCTCAATAATTATATATGATTATGCTAGTTGGTGAGTTTTGAAATTCCATCATATGATATGTAAATTATCTTAATTATTTATGATTATGACTATTGGGTTAGCTTATGAGCTATTAGTTTTTAAATTTAATTTTATATTATATTGTTAATCTTTAATTAAGGTGTCACAACTATATGTTTATTTATACTCTTATACGAAATTATTTTTGAATAAAATCTAAGTGAAAGGCAACTCTTTATTAAAATTTACTTTAATTGAATAAGTTGCCACATTTATCTTGAAGAAGAGTTGTAAAATTTTCATAATATCCTTTGTACAAAAGAAAATATTTTGGAGCCTTTAGAAGATAATTCTTTCCTATTGAAGAAAATTTGTTTGCACAAATTTATATAAAGAAATCCTCAGTACTAAAGAAAGTTTCAATTGATAATAATTTAAATTATTTTATTTATGAAAAACCTCATTAGTAGAATTATTTTTGAGTGCACAACTCTTAATTCTTTATCGCATAAGGAAGGTCTTTAATATGGACTATCTTGATACAAATTGATTTAAAAAATCAATTTGTTGATTTATTCAAACAAATCTTCATCAATTTGATATAGTTATCTAACAAACAAATTATAGCTATCTAAACGATCTTCATCAAAGATCTTTATGACTTTACACATATAATTGCCAACAATTATATGCATAATATAGACCAACCACAAGTTGTATCTTGTTAGAAATTGTTGTTAATTTTGTTATGAATATTACAACATACAAACCAACAAAAAATGTTTTTTGCTGAAAATTATTGCCAATTTTTCCGTGGAGAAGAGCTAGAAACAAAGACCAATGATCAAGTTTTTTTGACATGGAAATAAAGACCACCAACTAGCAATTGCTTTAATATGGAAATATTTTTAACCTGCTACTTTTTTGGTAAACCAATGGACATATTTTTGTATTTTCAACAACTCTCTTTTGGCCTATATATTTCCACTAGTAGTAGAAGAAAAATTGTAGAAAACAATATACAAAGAAAAAGAATCAAAGAAATGAGGAAGCTTTCAACCCTTTTTCAATTTTTAAGTTGTGCAATTTGAAAGATAATAAAAAAAAAAGAATGTGTTCTTTGTAAGAGTAAGTATTGCTCAAAGTGAAAATAGAATAGTTTGAGATTCTAAGTTTGTAAAATCAAAGTGGGTGGATAGAGAAAAACTTAAGGTTCTAAATGTGTAGAACTAGAATTTATATTGTATCAAAGGTCAAGGATCTTTGTGTGTTGAGTTGAGAGAAAGGTCAAGAACCTTTTGTGCTATTATTCATTACTCATTAAACTTTAATTTTATTTGCTTTGACATTTCATTTATGTGTGGATGAAGATGTTCCATCCCTTATTTAGAGCAAATATTTGATTATTAGTTTCTATAAAATCTATAGAAAATTCTATTTTAGAGGGTGAAATTAGTTATACATGGACTTATCTTCCTAGATCAATGTGCTTTTGATGCAATCTATTAAGATTGTGTGTTCCTATTTCAAGTGGTAGGTCACAATCTATTAAGACATAGAAGCAAGACATGGACAACTAACAATGTAACCTTCTAGGGAGCACACAGATTCTAAGGAAGGGATAACTTCTGATGTAATGGGGGCACAACCTTCCAAGAAGGTGAGATCAAGACAATAGCAATAAGAAGAAGGAGTGATCTAAGGTAATAAAAAGAGATATCTCTTAGTTATATTACATGTTCTCACCAATATTATTTTAATGCATAAAAAAAGAAAAGGACCAATAATGATGAGAACAGTACATGCTAGATATGAAGATGAGAAGAAGCTCATTTTCTTAAAGGCTGAAAATCAACCTATATGCCCAAATGATAAAACTCATTGTGAGTTTAGTAATTTGCTTGGGACATTGGTTAGAAATGTTAGATTAGTGCCTTTCTATGTAAAGAGTTGGCATTTATTGGATCTTAAGATAAAGAATTCTTTGTGAAAGATTATACAAGTAATGTATATTTGAAATTTGTTTCCTTATCTCTATGAAATGTATTCAATACAATTAACATTTTTCACATTTTAATTGATTATAGGATAAGTATATAATGCCTGAAGAAGGCAAAAAGTGGATGATGAGCACCAATAAAGCAAGTTGAAGGGCCCAAAAGTGCAAGTTAAAGAGATTGCACTATAAGAAGTACAAGATTGACAGAAAAAGATTAACAAACCATTCCCTTTATATACTTTTGGATCAATTTAGATAGCTTTTGCAATATTGGAATTCTGAAGAAGCAAAGCTTTGATATTATCTTATTCTTTCTAATTTGTCAAATATTTTTCTATAGATTTTATATTAATATATTTTGACTTTTTATTATTCCTTACTAATGTTTATAGGTAATGGTAAGAACCAATATTACTAATCACCAAAAGCAAACAAGAATGCACATTATAGGTAGAAAGAGTTTTGCTAAGTTTTGAGAATAATTGGTACTTAAATTACAAAAAGAACACTAATATAGTTAAATGTTATATGTGATACTTTAATCTTATGGTCCATAGTATTCATGATTTGGTAACTTTAATTTACTTTATTTAAATTTATCTTATTCAATTTCATTATTTAGATTTGTATCAGAAAGTTAAAGATCCTAGTAAAACCTCTCTATCTTGACTTGACATATTTAAGGCTACTCACAAAAGACATTTTGATTGAAAATATAAGTTATTAGATCAAACATCTGAGCAAATTGTAAGCATTTCCTTTTGTTTTCCCCTTCTTTTTTTTTTTTTTAATATAACTTGAGGTTCTATTATATTCTTTCACTTGTAACTTAATATGCTTTGGATTCAGAATTGGATTGAGGAGCTTCAAACTCAGGGGGAAGGAATAAGTAGTCAAAGTCTTACAGATGCCTTCATTGCAATTATGGGGGATAAACATTCCAGAAGGGTGAGGCTATATGGGAAAGGTGTGAACTGCAATACTTTGAAGGGCAAATTAGTTGTTGGAGATGTTGTTAAAGTTTTATTAGACTTTATACGACTTTTTAGGGAGGATATGGAAGATGAGATGCAAAAGAAGTTTGAAGTATAGACAGAAAGGCTACAAAAGATGATGGAACAACAAACTATAGTAATAGTACACCATTTCTATGCAATGTTTCAAAAATTGCAATAGCAAAATCTCAGGTTAAACATTAATTTTGAGATGTCTCCCTTAAACATTGCAATAGCTCCTTTACTTGATAATGTAATTGGTGCTTCCAAGCAAGAGTTACAATAAAAACCCTATTTATTCTCAGGAGGCACATATAGTCCACGCATTTAGATATTCCTTTTATTTTCTTTTTATTCTTAATCTTTCCCAATGTGTAATTTATTTCTCTTTTTTACTTATTTTTAGTTTGTTACTTTATTTTAAATGTTTATAAGTTTAGATCAAAAGTTATATTCATCTTTTGTAGGATGATACTCTCCCTTAAGGCTAAAGATATCAAGAAGGCCTTTAAAGATAATTTGAAGAAAAGAAATTCAAGGTTTGTGGACTTCTTTAGGTGTTACTATGATTTGTTGATACAAATGATGTGATTGTATATAAATTTAGGACTTATTTAGTAATAAAATTAAAGACATTTGACATGATTGTTTTGTGAATTACCAAAGTATGCTTGATTACAATTGCTATGTGTATTCATTACTTTAAAAGAGTATACCCTATCTATTTGATGTCATATTTTTTAGCAAATGTAATCATTATACTAATGACTACATGTTGCCCTTGAAGTTGAATTTCATTTTAAAAATGCATTCATTGTGAAGAAAAAAAAATGTTTTTTAAGGAAAAGTACATGTTTTATCAATCTTTGTGGTTTCATTTAAATAACTGTAATGAATGTTATAGTTTTGGAATGTTGAAATAGCTATAAAATTGATATTTATTCACTCAAAAAGCCATTGTATATTCACATAAAAAATCGCTACCTATTCTTAAATAATCACTATTTATTCCCTTAAAAAGACCACTACTTATTCTAAAAAAAAATTATAGTTTACTTACTTAAAAAATTACTACTTATTCTTTAAAAAAAAAGTTGCTTATTCTTTTAAAAAACTACTACTTATTTTAAAAAAAGTGCTACCTATTTTCTTAAAAAAGTCATTGTCTATTCTTTAGAAAATAGTTACCTATTCACTTAAAAAATCACTGTCTATTCTCTAAAACCAGATACAAATAAGAAACCAGAGGCACAGGAATTGATCCCTTCTAAGAAATCAATCTGCGCAGCATTTGTTTTCAGATGTTTTTGATATGATACACTCTTTGCCGTTATGCAAATACAATGTATTGTGCTAGTGAAAAATAAGTTGTAATCACAATGTTATGAAATTATTGTCAATGAAAATGTTGTTTATCTAAATAACATGTTATTTGATAACAATAAATAATCATGATAAAAATTTTTTTCTTATATTTAAAATTTTTTAAGAATAAATACTATTATTAAAAATAATTTTAATAAATTTAAAATATTTTTTTAAAATAAAAATTTTATAATAAAAATATAAAAATTATTGTCATCAATAAAAATTTTATTAAACTTAAGATTTTTATAAAAGATGAATTATGATTTTATAAATTTATTTTTAAAAATTTAATGAATTCAATAAATACTAAATTTTTTAAATAAAATTTATATAATAATATATTAAATAATATTTTAAATTATTATATTTTTATTTATATAATTTTAAATTAATTATGATAAAATAATTAAATTTTTTTAAAATTAAAATTTTAAAAAATATTAGAATTAAGAGACATTATTTGTATTTAAAAGAGAAAGAGTACTGATATTTCAGTAAAGTTGTCAAAAATATGATTTGCTAAAGGGACAACAATTATGCATCCCATCAGCAAGACATAGCAAAAGAATCCATCTAACCTACCCTTGACTTATCTTTTATAAATTGAGCGGAGGCATCTGTCTCCAATTTTCTTTTTGAGGAAATATTAAGATTTTTAAATTTTTTTAAGTTTCTATTTATAAGGGACAAAGCATCTGTCTTCTATTTTCTTATTCAAATTTGTTTTCTTGTGTAATTTCTTGATTGACGGGTTCATGGCTCGTGAGGTGAATTTGAATTCTATCATCGCATTCTACTCAGCCCTCGTAACACGCCCCACAGTTTTATCAAGGAAGAAGGGCTATGCATTTCCATATTATTTAAATTTGTATATATAAAAAGTGTAAATATAAATAATTAAGAAATTCTTTTATTTTTTTTTAATTTTAATATTAAATTTTTATTAATATTTAATAAGATTAAATATATATTTAAATTTATAAAATTATAAAAATAAATTAAATTTATATTCTAAAAATTATAGAGTATGTAATTATATAAGTTTAATTATAATTAATTTATTTTAAAATGTAAATATATAATTATTTTTAGTAAAATTGTAAAGTATTCAGATATTAGTATTACATTTACTTTCTCATTTATAAAAACTAAAAAAAATGTACATGCATATTTGGTAGACTTTATACACATGCTTGCAATTATTTTTTGGCATCAAAATTAAATTAATGAAAATTTTTGTTATTATTAAGTTAAATTCAATTTATATTGACATTATTAATTATATTATATTATGATTAAATAAAATTTATGCATTTGACACTTTAATATATATATATATATATATATATATATATATTAAATCCTAATATTTTTTATAAAAATTTTGAATTAAGTATCTAATTGACTTCAATTTCAATTTATTACGTATTACATCCAAGGAGAAAAGAAAGGAAAAAAAAAAAAAAGAAAGGGCAAAACTGGAAGATAATAATTTTTTTTTCTTATACGACAACCTCAGGTCCACGTAACAGGAAGCTGGACGGTAAGGTTTCATAGAAAAATAGAAGTTTATACCCAAAATGAATAGTAGTCATGTTTTTTAGATTTTCTTTATTATGTTTTTACAACTCTATTTAACGGAAAAAAAAGACTTAAAAAGTTTTTGACGAGACATTCTAACATTTAATAATTTAAATTTTTATTTTTAAGATTTAAAAATAATAAATATAAAGAGTTAACTTCTATTATATAATTTATAATTTAATAAATTTTTTAATAAATAAAAAAATTCTTAAAAAATTAAAATTAGTAGTCATTTTTCATATTTTAATATGAAATTTTGATAAAATTTATAATTTTTATACTATTGTCACTTATTTATGGAAAGTTTTTGCTAAAAAGAAAAATATAAAGAAAAAATAATTTCTTTATATTCAATGGTCAAGGGAAAAAATAGTCTCATTTGGTTCATATTCAATGGGCAAGGGAAACATTTTCCTTTTGAACCAAAAAAAAAAAATCTATGTAAAAAATTGGGAGAAAAGTTAGAGCAAGTAAGAAATCAATTTGTCAAATATCTTGTGTAGTTTTTGTTGACTAAAAAATGTATGTAATCTATTTTCTCATGCAAGACGAGAGAAAATTTTCAAACTTATAATCTTATTTCTGCCTTCTCCAAATTTTCATCCTTTCATTTTCTTCTCTCCCTTATTTTTTTCTCAAATATGAAAAATTTGAGAAGAAATTTTGTTAATGTGGTTTGTTTGATTGAAAAAAAGTAATTAATTTTTTTGTGCAAGGGTGAAAGAAAAATTTATATAATTAATTATTATATTATTATCATAGATTAGAATATATAAATTATAATATCCATAGTAACTAAAAATTAATCAATTGAAAAGAGTTTCTACACTATAAAATAGGTTGAGTTGCATTTAGCCTTTACAGTTGACCCAAAGTTTTTAAGACTAAAATGACCATTAACCAAAATGGCCCAAGGATTAATATTTAATTAATTTAATTAAAAATTAAATTTATATTAAATAATAAATATATAAAAATTAAATATTTATATATAATTAAATTTGTAAAATGAGTTAGGCAGACGTATACTCAAATCCAAGTTGGCTTGGTACGAGTCGTACCATAGCCCGTAATAAATACTAATAAAATGGGTCAGATATGGCCCATTGTCCACACCTAGGCTAGGCTGAAAGCCTCCAAATAATGGGTCGTGCCTAACACAGCATGTGATAGGCCCGTACTTGGACATGACTCATAATGAGCCCAAATATGACCCATATTGCTTTTTATTTTCTTTAAAAATTATTGTGTACAATTAAAATTTAAACATTAGATCTTAAATGTTAAACAAAGTAATTTTAACGTTAGATCACATGATTAATAGTTGATATTTATTTTAAAAAATAATTTAAAATTGAACAATCACAAGCCTATAAATTTAAATTTATCAAATAAATTTTATACAAAAAATTTTATTATATATTTTTTATTTATATTATATCAACTTATTTATTTATTTTAAAACATAAAAAATAATTATTATTTTTTCTTTCAAAATAACAATTTAACATGACTTGAAGTATAATAATAAGTATAAATAAAATACAAGTTAGGAATGAAAACTGGCCTAAGTATGACATAAGGATTAGCACAAACACATGGCTAAAGCCCATAATACTTAGGCTTAGGGATTTTATTGCTTTCATTATTTAAATATTCAAGCACACCATAACATAATCCATTTTATAGGTTTATGTATAATATACAAAGTATCAATAAATAAATTTAATAATATATAAGGTATAATACGTACACACACTTACATTCACATATTTAATAATATGTGATTTATGAAGATAAGATTGAAAAATTGACAAAACTAATATATTAATGTATGTAAACAATTTTTGTCAAAAAAAAAAACACAAAGTATGTTGTAATTTATATATGTTTAATTTGAAGTAATTTCATTTATATAAAAGTTAAAAATTTTCTTTAAATTATATGGTTCATATTTATCTTTAAAACTAATATATTAATTTATGTAAACAATTTTCATCAAAAAAAAAAAAAAAAACATGAAGTATGTTGCAATTTATATGTTTAATTTGAAATTATTCATTTATATAAAAGTTTATCTTGTTAGGGTACTTATAAGAAAAAAAAAATGTAAAAAGATAGATTAAGATGGTACAATCCCCACATAAAATGGGAGTTTGGTGATAATTTAGTGCATCTCTCCCAGCTTTAGCCTAGGTTTGAATCCCCTTAATGCACCCCTCCTTAAATTTCAAGTGAATGAAGATAAATGTATTGTTGGATCCTAGATTTGATACATTATGGCTAAGTATAAAGAAGTCCTTCTTAAAGCCATCATAAGTGGTGGATTATCCTTATAGGAGAGGTTGAATCAAGATAGTAATGGGTGACCGCTAACTTTGGCCTATAAGGGCAACAATTAACATCCATACGATGTCCCTTTTTTTTAATGTTAATAAAAAAAATTAAGTTGGTATGATCATTCTTTGCTAAGTCTTAGTTTAAGGTTTTAATCCTTTTAGTTGTTGTAACTAAGTTTTATTCTATTACCAAAATGATAACTAAAGACTATGTTTCTAATTTGCCCATTGAAATGTTGGCACATGTATGTAAGAATATATACTAAGAAATGATAGATTTATTATTTAAGGTTAATATACAAATAAATCATAATTTTTCAATTTGTAACAAATTAAATATGACCTTAGAAAAATAACGAAATATATCTCAAAAAATGTGAGATTTACTTACATAACTAGCTAGCCTAGTATGACACGCATTAAAGAAAAACATGTGATTAATTTACCTTGACGCATTAGAAGGCTTGGGCTATTTAATTTTTAACCTAAATGCAAACCAATTGGAAAAAAAACCCTTAAACATTATAAAAAAAAAAAACTTTATCTATTATTTAGAATTAAAAAGGAATTAAAATTTAACTTTATTGTTGTCAATAATGGTTAAAATGCATCCTTCCTCTTCTTGTTGCAAATTAAACTTCCCATCTACATCTCCTCCTTTTGCAGTTAACTCATATATAAGGCATGGGAAGCCCAAGTAATAAATCCATAAGCTTCTTTGTTGCCCACCACCATTCTTTGCCTTACAGCAGCACTCACTATACTGGTGCTTGATATGGATCAAGTTAGCAAGAAATTTAGTGTGTGGACTTGAGAAGGGAAACATGACAGAGACTAATGAAGGGATACACTATAATATTGTAGATGGAGGGAATTTCTATTATGATTAACTTGCTTGGATATAAGTGGGAAATGTAGTTAATATTGCTAGTAATTGTAATTGTGTACTAAAGGGTACATTATAATTTTGTAAATGCAAAACTTTGTTTAAGAATGAGTGCTTGTATTCATTGATAATCAATGAATAATATTAATCAATTTTCAATCTTTTGTTTTATGTCTCCTTGCTCTCTCTCTCTTTCTCCTTCTTGATTCATTCTTGTTCTTAGAACTAACTAGATTTTAGTATTGAAGACTTAAAAGAGATTCCTTCATTCTTTTGCTTATTATTCAATTTGACCCTATCATTTTTTTTTATTAGAGTGAATCCATCTTTGGACTAGTCTTGCTAATCTTACAATCATGCAACAAATACCATATCTCATGACAATACGAACCAAAATACGAAACACATTGAAGTAATGTTGCAAGAGCCTGCTCATGACATAGTTGGGATTACTCATGATGTAGCTAGGATTACTTACAATATAGCAAAGCTTAAGGAGTCATAGCAGAAAGATAAAAAAGAAGTAGCTAAGTTGCATAAATTTTGCATTTTGATCATAATGCAAAATATTGTAGCGCATAATTAACATATGAATGAAAATCAAAGTCATGTTAATGAATCTCCTTTAATGTCCATAACCACTTATTCTTTAAGAAGCAATTTTGCCTTGAATTTCCAATTTTGACAAATAAGATCTTTAAGGTTGGCTTTACAAGTGCAAGAACTTAGAGTTAGAGGAGGGTATAGAGGAATTGAAGGTAAATCTTACAACAAGTTACTTGGATGAGGGTACACTACAATGTCATCAAAATTTTATGGCAAAAAAACTCAAAGGATATTTTTCATCATAGAATGAATATGTGCGAGTAGTTTCCCTCACGTGTGGATAAAATACTTTTAATGATCTTTTACCATGGTTGTCCTTGAAACAAACTACTAGTGTTAGTCATTATCAGAATTTGTTTGATATGTTTCTTAATAAAGTTCAACTCACTGAGGAGTATGCAATAAGTGTTTTTCTAAGTGGACTAAAACAAAAAATTAAAATTTAGTTAGAATGTTTAATCTAAAGGAGTATGCAATAAGTGTTTTTCTAAGTGGACAAAAACAAAAAATTAGAATCCAATAACAATGTTTAATCCAAAGACCTTTTAGCATGTATTTGCAATAACTAAATTACAAGAAGCCACAAATGTTGCTCACATGCATAAAGCTAAACCAATTTTTAGGACTTTGAGTCTACTTCCTAGCTATAGGTCCACCTTTGTTTCTTAGCCTAGCAATAGCACTGTAACTAACAGTGAGGGAATTGTAAGTATGGGGAATTATAAACCTAATTGGATATGCAAGATTTTTAGATTTAAATCTAAAGAGTTAGTGGAAAAAACGCAAAAAGTCTTTGCTATTGGTGTGACAAAAATTAAGTTCTTAGTCATAAATGTAGACAAGAAGAGTTGTTTATGATAAATGTAAAAGATGATAGCCTTATTGAGAAGTTACAAGAGTTGGAGGTTGCCACTATGTAGCTAAAAAAAGTTGAGCAACAACCATAGATTTAATTACATGCTACAACAAGTACTACAATAGGAGGAGTTAGAACTATGAGAATCACTTTTCATGTGAACTTTAAAGTTGTCCATACATTAAAGGATTTTAATAGTACTTATAATTTCCTTCATGCCATGCTTCTATGAAATTGGGGTGTTAATTAACCCTTATTAGTGATCTTAAGGTCATGGGAATAACGGGAGCACAATGGCCTGAACTATGATAAGAGCATATATTTTAACTTGGGACAATTGTGATATGGTGTTTGAGGTATAATCATTAAAGACACATGGAAATATTAGCTAGAACTTGAAAGATGTAAGGATGGAGTTCTAGTTCCTTGGCAAAAGACATATGTTCCTGTAATTAAAAGATTTGACTCTAAGACTATCTCAAAAGTCCTTACACAATCTCATTAGGTAACATCAACACAATTATGTAGTATAAGTGTTTGAGGTCAAAGTTAGAGCTTATTGTAATCTTTGCAATTAACATCTTTGTTACAACTATAATTCCAGCTATATAACAAATTAGACTTACACTTTAGCTATAACCAAATTAAGATAGATCTAGCTAATATATAAAAAATTGCCTTTAAAAGATATGATAAGCATTATCAATTATTGGTTATGCCATTTAGCTTAACCAATGTGCAGCCACAATTCAAGGGCTCATGAATGATATTTTCAAGCCATATTTGAGAAAATTTAGTTATATATATATATATATATATATATATTTGATGACATATTGATTTATAGTAAAACATTGCCAAATCACTTGTTTCACTTAAGAAGTAATTGGCAATTATTAAAAGATTATTGTTTGTATACTATGCATAACAAATGTTTCTTTATTGTTACTAAGATTGAATAATTAGGCCATGTCATCTCTTCTAAAGAGGTTACAATAAATCCTAAAAAAGTCAGAAGCAATGTATTAGTGGCAAATTCCTTTTACATTCAAGCAATTGAGAGGGTTTCTTAGGTTATTTGGTTGTTACAAGAGGTTCATTGTAAGGTATGGGAAATCAAGTAAATCCTTGATTGATTATTAAAGGACTCTTTCACTTGGAATCAAGAGGCATCTAAGTCTTTGGTTCAAATCAAACAAGCTCTTACTAAGCACTTATTCTGGCCTTGCCTGATTTTTCACAAGAGTTTATGGTAGAAACTAGTACATTAAACATATGAATGAGGTTAATTTTTTTTTATGTAAAATGGTCATCCATTAGCATTTGTCAATAAAGCTCTCTTTGCTAGACATTTAGCTTTTGATGTCTATCAAAATGAGTTGCTTGCTATCATTTTTATTGTTACCAAATGGAAGCATTATTTGCAAGATAGGCATCTTAAACTTAAAATTGACCATTATAGCTTAAAGTACCTATTGGATCAAAGGCTCTCCATTATTAGTCAGCGTACTTGGTTAGTCAAACTAGTGTTCTGTGACTATGAAATTTTGTATAGAGATGGTTAGGAAAATGTAGTAGTTGATGCTTTCTTTAGAATGATTAGCCACAAAATTCATTCTTTTATCATCTCATCTGTGTTTATTAATCCTTAACAAGATATTAAAAAGCTATGCCAATCTAATCCTCAACTTTAGAGCCTAAGTTCTCAACTTTAGCAAGGAGGTTTGAGTTTTTCTTTTTATTCCTTAACTCATAAAAAGCTTTTATGGAAGGATAATCTATTAATTGGTTAAAAACTTACTCTTAGGGGAAAAATAATTGAACTATGAAAAGTTGGTTTGTAAAGAGGTCATTCAAGAGTCATTATCACCATTGAAAACTCTTAACTTTGTTCTTTTGGAACGGTCTGACTATTGATGCTAGAAAGAAAATTAGATAGTGTTATGTTGGTTAGTAGTGTAAGTATGATACCTATGATTCTTTTAGATTATTGTAGCCTCTACACATACTACGGGGGATATGGGAGAGTAATAGTATAGGTTTTGTTAAAGGCCTTTCAATATATGGTTTCAAAGGACCCATTTTGGGTATGATAGATAGGTTTAACAAGTATTCTCATTTTATAGCTTTGTGATAACCATATACATTCGACTCTTTACTTAATTGTTCTTAGACAATATTTTTAAATTGTATGGGCTTTCAAAGTTCTTTGTTAGTGATCAAGATGATGTATTTTTGAGTGCTTTCTAGCATGAGCTTTTTTGTTTATAGGAAATAAAATTGCATATGTCCATAACTTATTGCCTTTAGATAGATGACCAAACTAAAATGGTCAACAAATGTTTGGAAACTTACTTGCATTGTGCCAATACTTCAACTCCTCAACATTGGTATAAATGATTGACTTTGATGAAGTGTTGGTACCATTGCCATACTAATATTAGAGTTATGCCTTTTGAAGCTTTGTATAACTACCCTTTACCCATCCATTTACCTTACTTGCCTAGGATGCTACTGTTGCCATTATGCAATGGCAATTACATAGTTGAGAACTATTATTATGAATGCTAAACACCTTTTACTTGAGCTTAACTCAAGATGAGTCAAATAGTTAATAGGCATAAAAGTGATAAATAGTTTGATGTATCTTAAGCTTTAATCTTATAGGCAAGCTTTTATTGTTCATAAGACATTTATGGAGTTAGCACCAAGATTTTATGGAACATTTAAAATCCTATCTCACATTGGCTCTATGACACATAAACTAGGTTTTCTTGATCGTTCACTTGTTCATGTGTTTAAGCTTAACCAAAAGCTTAGAACCTTGTGCAATGTTGCTACATACTTTCCTAATGACATTATTGGTCTTAATGATGATGCTTTAGTTCTTGTGACCATTTTGGACAAACATATGGTAAAGAGATGCTAGCAAGCTGTCACTGTCAACTTAGGAATATTACATTGAAATTTAGAAGTGATTTTCTATATTTTACCTTGAGGGCAAGGGTCTTAGAAGGGTAATTCATACATATCAAGCTAGCAGGGTAGTTAGGGTATGGACTTAAGTAGGATACATGTTAAAGACTAAAGGAGGGATGTGTGTCAATAATACACTAGAAGGATATAAATAAAGGGAATTTTTATAAGGATTAGTTGGCTTTGATATGAGTGAAAAAAGTAGTTAATATCATTAGTAATTGTGATCATATAATTAAGGGTGCATTATAATTTTGTAAGTGCAAAATTCTATATAAGAACAAGTGTTTATATTCATTGGTAATTAGTAAATAATATTAATTAATTTCCAATCTATGTTTTCTTTCTCATCTCTCTCTTTAATTGGTCCTTGTTGTTAGAACTAATTAGATTTTAGTACTATAGACTTAAAAGAGATTTGTTCATTCTTTTCCTTGTTATTAAATTTCATCTTATCAATTATCCTCATAATCACCATCAACTTCTTACTCTTATGCATATTTGACTAATCTTTTCTCCTTGCACTCTCATTTCTCCTTCAAAGACATTTGCACATCAAAATCATAAGGCCTATCATCCATATAAATATTGAGCAAAGTATTGACACAATATGCGACATTGGTGTTGAAGAAGGAGAAGTGGATCTTAAAGAAGGTTCCTTTGATTCACCATCTTCTAAAGCAATGATATATTGTTTTTTTTTTTAGCTTTTTCTTCTTAAAAACTTTATTTTTGCCTTTTATTCTTCTATATAATTGTTTTGCTTATTTTGCTCATCTTTTTTCAATTTCGTTATAATTTTCTTTCTATTATGGTCCATCTCTGAAATAAAAGGAATGAGTAATTACTTAGGGTTTATTTTTTATCTATTGATAATTTGATTAGTTTTTATTAAATTTAGTTTCTAGAAAATTTACATCATGCACTTGTTATTTATAATATAGTAACAAGCCACACACCCTTTTTTTTTAATGTTTTTTTTTTTTTGCATGCAATATATTACACCTTAATGTTTGATTTCAATATCAAATAACACTTTTTATCGAGTTTTTGTAAAAAAAAAAAATTGAGATAATTATAAAAATACCATTATAAAAACATAAATAGGCTAAAATAAATTTTAATACATACAAAATGAAAAATACCAACATTTACATTGTGCACATTTTATTTAAGATGCGATAATAAGTCTTACATCTATTTTTATTTCTTATAATATGTTGCACCTTGAAGTTTGATTCCAATAACAAATAACACTCTTTATCATGTTTTTGTCAAAAAAAAAAAAAACATTTGAGATAATTTTAAAAATATCTTTATAAATGATATAAATAGGTTAAAGTAATCTTTAATGCATATAAAGTGAAAAATAGTAACATTTAAACAAAAAAATGGACATTACAAAAAAAGAAAATGAACGTTGGAGCATATATTTGCTTTCTTATCTATATAAGTTAATATTTATTATTTTTCTAAATTATATTCGACAAATAATATATATTTTTAAAATGTTTATGTATTTTTAATTATATATATGTATGTGTGTGTATGTATTTTATTTATTTATTAAATTTACATTATATATTGATTACAATGCTTATATTTACATACAATTTTATTCACATATATTGATCAAATTGAAAGAATTATATAAAAAATTAACCAATATATAGAAGTTTTAATGATATATTTTATAAATAATTAAAAATTTAGTTGACATTTAACCTCATAATATTTTAAAAATATTTAATTTAATATATTATTATTTGAAAAATAATCTATTCAAGTATTAGTATTTAATTTTATCATTGTAACTAAAATATTTTTTAAGTTTTGATAGAAATAAATTAGTTTGTTGGGTCATTAATACTAAATAAATATAATAAAAATATTTTAAAAATTTATTGTATAATATCTTATAATTTCAAATAATATAAAATTTGCTTCTTTAGGGTATTAAAAAGTGCTAAAGAAAATAACTTGATGAATGGTGTTATTTGTTACTAAGATGGAACATTAGGGTGTAATTTATTACATGTAAAAATGAGAGTTGCAATTATTGTAATTTAAATAGACGTTGCATGATGTAAATTCCTCAAGTTTGATATTTCATATAAAAAAGAAATATAAAGTGATAAAGAATTCTTTTAAGAATTTTGTGTTTGAGTTGATGGACACTCATTAATCATAGAGTATATGATGTTACTAAAGACCTAATCCAAGTAATCTAACTTAATCCACTTGAAACTTAACTTGGCCTAACATGTTTTGACTTTGAAAGTTAATGACTTGTAACCTAATTTAACTTAAATTTGAAATAATTTGAAATTTTAATAATTTATATTCAAAATAACCCAAAACTTGAATAACTCAAATCTAAAATAACTTAATACTCAAATAACCCAAATTTGAAATGAATTGAACTTGAGATAACCCAAAAGTTGAACCCAAGTAACCTGAAATTTGCAACAATCCAAGTTAATCTAAATTGAACCCTACTTAAAATTTTAATTTATTTTAATAGAACTAAAATTTGTAGATATTTTTAATTAAAATATCCTTTTTCATTTGATTTACTTTTATTTATAAATAAACATTATTTTTAACATTATTTTATTTTTATTCTAATTAACATATATACTATGTAAAAAATATTAAATATCTATTATTTAATTAAATTTCTTTAATAACAAATATGAGATAAAATTTAAAATTTATAATATTATTAATAATCAAAATCATTATAATTAAAATAAATTTATAAAATTACTTTTGTGATATGCATGTATTTAATTTTAACATTTCAAAATAGAATATCACTCCTTATCTTTTGAGTTTAGATTTTTTTTTCATCTCTTTTATAGATTATCACATTTTATTTTCTTAAAAAAAATTTATTTCACTATTTAATTATTTTTATTTACATTAAAATAATAACCATTTTTATTAAAAATTATTCTTTATTCTTTAGTAGTAAAAAGAGATAAATTTATTATATTAGTCTAGGAAAATAGACAAAATGCTTATAGATAGCGCTAACAAAACTTAATTTGATATGAATAACTTGACTTAACTTACCCAAAAACCAATTTGATTCAACCTTCATCAACTAAAAATTTAACAACCTTTAGCTTGATTCAACCAAAAAATGAAATAACCTAAAATTTGAATAATTTGTATCCAAAATGACTTAAGATTCCAATATTTCGAAACTCAAAATAAAACCTAAAGTCCATACGACAAAGACCCAAAGAGACCCAAAATCTCAATGACTTGAAACTAAATGACCCAAAATTCAAAATAATTGGACTAAAAAGTGACTGAAACCACTTATTTGCCACCACTACATGTTACACCTAAAAAAAATAAGAATGTGACATGTGAGCACACTTTAAATAGAAAATACAAGATGTAAATTTCACTTCATTTTTAAATAATTATAATGGGATTGAGCTCCAAATTACATGGCAATTAGGCCGAATGTGTCACATGTCACATACTGATTCCTTTTGTTGTTTTTATCTTTTGTCCACATCATTTAATGAAGCAAATTAGCACACCACGTCATCAACATTAACAAAATTCATCATGTGAACTTGAAGATGCACTAGACTTGATATGAAACATTATATGGGATATAATTTGTTACTTTTCAAAGGTAGTATTATATGTATTATAAATAAAAAAAATGTGAAGTTATTTTTATATATCAATTATATTATTTATTTGACATAATAAATAATAATATAGACAGCTCGTCTTAAATAGCAGCAGACCCATTCCCTCAAGTTCGAGGGAGCGACTTTTTTCAAAAACAAAAGATTTCCTACTATTTTCTGCGTGAACACCGTGGCACACTTTGAGAGTGCACATCGCCATAGATGATTCCAAGTTAAACTCGGTAAACTGGAAAAATCAACCAATTATTTCAACAATTTTTTGATTCATTTTGACTGACCAGCTTCTGTATAGTAATTACATCATAAACTAGTCGAGTTCTCATTTTTCAGTTGAACCAATCGATCTAATGTTTATATAATATAGAAATATATATATATATTTGTTTGAGAAATATTAATAATTTTTTAAAGGATGAATTAACGCACCAGCGGCCCAAAAGGTCGCACACTTCTTCGGCAAGTGCACTTTAGCTGTAAAGACTACTCCCCCAACCTTTTCTTTCCCTCGCAAACAAAGATTTTTGCCTTTCGGATTTACGCGAGTCACTTGATCCAAGGCATCTAAAAACATGTGATAAAGTCTACTGCAGAGACATTGGCACCCGTGGTTGGTGGTTGGGCCGATGGCAAAAAGACGATTGTCCCTTCTGCAACAGTTTGACGAGATTCTGCAACACCATAATGGGATAAACCATTATTGATTTGACCAAGTTTTGTTCCCAGGAAGATCACATCTTTGACCATCAGAGTTTTCGTTCTTTTCAGAATTAAGGGCGCAATTTCAAGGGCTGGCCTTTGCACGGATAAAGTTGTAACCAAAAATTTGTGCAAGTTGACAGTCTCTCATTTTGGCAAAATCTCGTGACTCATGCACTCGCATTTTGTTTTAAGGGTCTCATTATTGGGACACATAAATCAACGCCGATCAAAACGCGACGTGGGTGTGTTCTCAATAAAACAATAATTTCTTTTAAAAATTATAAGTTTTTATTAAAAATCATATGATGTGAATTAAAACTAGTAAAATATTCAATGAGGCAAACAAAAGGTGCATAAAAATTTGTAAAAAGCATAGTATCATAAAATAATATTCTTATTACACTTTTTTCCAACTTTCATGTATGTCTTATTTTACTTCATGTACATTTTGTTAATAACCGTGTACATTATACAAATTTTGCCAAAAAACAATTCAAATTGTTTTCAAAAAATGATTTTACTTTTCTTTTTAACCCAACATTTCGCGAATTGCATAATGTTGGAGTGACCAGATTTTTACCGGAACCATTGTTTCTCTGCGAAAAGTTGATCATGTTGCTGTCATAAACAGGTTTATAAGATTGCGTTGCTTCAGAAATTTTAATATCTATGGTTTGAAACAATGTAACCCGCTGATTAGTGACAGATAAAATGCACAACCCAGGTTCCAACTAGTTACAACAATTGCGAACTTTGCTGTTCTGTTACCACATCTGGGATGTAAAGAAACAGTTCTAAGGGCCTTCAAGAATTTTATAAATGTTGGTTAATCAATTTGAATCCATGCAGGTGCGCTCATATATTGTTAACCAAGAGTCGAATCTTGGGACAATATTACAAGGGCAATCCATTTATGAGAATCTTAATTTGTACTCAAACAGGTCTTTTTACGGGCTTGGTAATCATAAGCGAGGCCCCAAAGCACATCAAATTCATTAGGTGATTAGTTTAGTCACTATTGAATTTGCGATCTTCGAGGCATAATTTCTTGAAAAAAGAGAGCGCAATCAAAACAACTTAAATATGCGGTCTGTTGCTAAAAGGAAACAGCGTTAAGACACTATAATTGACCCCGCCCGTTTCTCGTTATTGGTGCATTTGGGACAAATTTCCTGATATGAGAATAAGTGGTAGGTCAGGTGAAATATCAAGTGCCTCGTCCGAAGCCGCATAGTTCAAACATTTAATGATGTTGAACTCACTAGCATGGCATTCATCTAATCACCTATGGTAATTGAAGAGTTGAACAAAATCATTAGGCGTAACAACTTTAAATTTTGATGGCTTTGGACAACAAAAATAAAGTCTCAAACAGGTGAACAATCATGAAGTAACCGCCCAAAAAGCAGACATATTTTCAATTATCGTCATGGTAAAAATTAAGTTAAAAATAACCATTAAAGCCAAGAAACTCATATCATGAAAAAAATAGTATTTCAGTGCACGAAACTTGGTGAGATTCATGGAGTTGATGCAAGGAAAGTTTCTAAAGATTTATAGAGTATTTACGAATCTATTTTTAAATAAGAGATGAAAAAGACATTTAATAGACTAATTGAAAAAATTTAAATTAAAAACAATCATCCAAACTTGAAATGATATAAAGTATAAATTTCATTAATTTGATTGAAATATTTAATGAATTATAATTATAATAAATTTATTTTTAAATAAGAGATTATTATAAAATAAAAATTTATAATAAAAAATGAGTATTCTTATATTTTAGAAATTTATCATTTTTTTATTTTTAAGATTTTTAGAGTTGTTAATTCAATGTAAAAATAGAATTGACTTCATTTTTTAAAAAACAAAATATTAGTAAAAATAAAGGTAATATTTTTTTTATTTCGATTTTTTTAAAAATTAAAAAATTTATTAAAAATTAACTTTTTTTATGTCATTCAACCCAACTTATTACTCTAAAATCCTTTCTTTTTTTTATTTCTAAAGTATGCAGTCCATGTCATTTTTTTACCATAAATTTGTGTTCCTTAAACATTAAGTTTAGGCCTTCTATGATTAAAATTTGATTTTTTTTTATTATTATTTTTTTAGTTTGTATGATTCCTTATGCATGTTGGATTCTTAAAGTATATCTTTTAGGATTTACATCAATTGATATCAAAATTTTAGAGCTAAAATCAAGTTTATTTATTTAAATTTTTGTTTTTCTTTTGTTATTTGTTTTAGTCACATTCTATAACCTTTTGTTCTTTGAATTAACAAACCTTTATTTTTTCTTTCATTTGCAAACTATAGTTTATACTTTCTTGTTTTTAAATTCATGCCCAATAAAAGAAAGAAAATCCTATTTATGAAAGAAAAACAAAAATAAACAAAGAAAAAGAGAAAAAAAAAAAAGAGAAAAGAGAAAGAATTCATGTTTAAGAAGCAAATCATGTTTGATTAAATCAAAGAGAGATAGAGGCCTTAGATTTTTATTTCCTTGACATTCCTACAAGGATTTGGATCTAATTAATCTTTTTTTTTTTTTTGTATTTTGTAATTTAATCTTATTAAATTCTTTTAATCTATAATTTTAATTCATTAAGTTTTCCTAAATTTCTTTATTTCTGATTTGTTGGAATTAATTGGTTATAAGGTGACTTTGATGGAACTTATTTAGTTTAATAAATGACTAGAAGAGAAAAAATCAAATTTATATAATGTGCAAATACGAGAGTGAGTGTCATATTGTTAAAAAGTAGAGTGAAACACACGAGGGAGTGCATGTGAGGTTCTTCCCAACTTTTATTTTTAATTTTATATAAGTGATGATTTGAGGACAAATGCTTTTAAGGAGAGGGGAAATGATGAGATTCATGGAGGAGTTGATGTATGAAGGGTCTCTAAGGATCAATTAAGCATTCAAGAAGGGCCAATAACACATTTAAGAGCTAAAGGGATGAAATAGGCACTTAGCAGGTTGATTGGAGAAATCTGGGCCAAAGAAGATAATTTAACCTTGAAAGGTAATAAAGCATATCTTAATATAGATCAAGGCTTTAATAATTTGATTGGAATACTTAATGATATAGGGTTATAATAAAATTTACTCTTAAATAAGAGTTTGTTATAATATAGAAGCCTATAAAATAAAAATAAGTGTTCTTATAATTTAAGAGTCTAACATTATCTTTATGTTTTTATATTTTAAGAGTTTGTCATTGTCTTTATTTTTAGGGTTCTTAAGGTTGTTAATTCATCTTATAAATATACTTGATTTTATTGTTGAAAAAAAGTAGAACATTGGAGAAAATAAATGTGAAAATTTTTTCCTTCAGTTCTTTCAAAAACTAGAGAACTTAGTACGAACTAACTCTTTTTATGGTGTTCAACTTGACTTACCACTTTCAAATCCTTACCTTTTTAGAGTGTGACTTCCATATCCTTCTTTACACCTTAAGTTTGTATTTTTTGAACATTGTGTCTAGGTCTTGCATGATTGAAATATCATTTAGTTGTCTTGGGTTTGTTTGATTCTTTATGTGTGTTGGGTTCCTAAGCCATGTTTTTTTGGAGTTCGCATCAAAATTATCATGTTATAAGCTTCATAAAAGGTTATACTAGGAAAAAAAAAAAGTGTTTGTTGAAAGCATAACATTATTAGATGATGTGCTCATGGTATTTATTTTAATATGCCAATATAATTATTTTGATCATTGTTATATTTGTTATTTGTTTGAATTTGATTTACTTCATACAATTGTACAATCATTTATAGTTGTCTAATTCATAACAATTTATTACATTGTTATGTGTATTGTGAACATATGAATTCACTCATGTTTATAGTAAGTACTTTAATGTGTATATTTTTGATAGTTATACATGGCTATATGAGTTGATAACTTTCAAATTTCATTTTTTGTATGGTAAGAAAATTATTTCATTTTGTTAACTTAAGGATGGTAACTCTCTTCAACCTTCAATCTTTGATGGTACTAATTACAATTATTGGAAAAACAAAATAATCATACATCTTCAATGTTAAAACTTTAAGCTACAACAAATTGTCTCCTTACGGCCCTATAAGGATCACCAAAATTGTTAAGGGGAAAAATTGTTGATAAACTTGAGAATAAGTATGCCTAAAACACTTCAATGTCCAAACTCTTAATTTCAAAGACTGTTATATGCTCTATTGTGCCTTGACTATTAATGAATATAATTGAATCTCCTCTTGCAGGTTAACTAAAGAAATTTGGGACAACCTTACGGAAACATATGAGGGAACTAACCAAGTTAAGAACACTAGGATTCATATTCGTATGCATGAATATGAATTGTTTGAGATGAATAAAGATGAAACTATTATTGAAATGTATATGAGATTCATTAACATTGTTAATACTCTTAGAAGTCTTGAAAAGAATATTGACAATGTAGAACTCTCTAAAAGACTATTTAAATGATTTCTAAAATCATGAAACCCTAAGGTTATTGCAATTTCAAAGTCAAAAGATGTCAATATCCTGCCTTTGAACTAGTTAGTGGGTTCACTACTTATGTATGGAATGATTGTAAAAAAGAAAGTCTTTAAGAAAAAAAAATATGTGACATTCAAGTCCTCTACCTTGACTATAAAGAAATTAATGATGATGATGAGGAGTATAGTAGCTCATTTAATGAGCAAGATAAGGAAGAGCTTATGATGTTTGCTAGGAAATTTACAAAACTTCTGAAGAAAAAAGAGCAAGCTTGTAGAAAGTCATTCAAGCATTTTACTTAAACTAATGAATAATAAAAGGAGGAAATAGTTTGCTACAAATGTAAGAAACTAAGACACATTGCCATGAATTGCCCTAACAAGAAGAAAGGTAAAAAGCCTAACAAAAAGGTATATAAGGCCACTTAAGAAGATTTTAGTAATTTATACAATGAATCATCAAGTGATGAGATAAGAAACATGTGATTTATGGCCAATGACAATGAAGTAAACTTTGAATATGAATCTTGTGATGATTATTTAATTGATGAACTCTATAACACTTTTATGCATATGAATAGAGAGTTACACAAAGTAGTAGCCAAAAACAAAGATCTCAATGCTTATATGAAGTCATTAGAGTAAAAAGTTGAAACCTAGAAAAGTAAAAATGATTCACTCATTCAAAAGGGTGATGATTTGCAAAAAAACACATGATAAATTAATCATCAAAGTAAAAGAGAAAAACAAGCTTAAAGAGGAGAACCTTTTGCTTAAGAAGGAAATCTCAAGTCTCCAAAATTTCCTCTCAAGTTTTATCAAAAAGAAAGAAAAGCTTGATTTATTGCTTAGCTGTCAAAGGCCACTTAAAGATAAAAGAAAATAAGGTTTTGACCATGCAAATCATTCACTTAAAACCCAAATTGTGGCTGCCCACACAAAAGCTCAAGCTTCAACATCATATCATTGGATTTTTACCAAAAATTAATCTTATATGTATTCTTAAGCATCACAAAAGCATAAAGCTTCTCATTTTCATAATGTTTTAGATAAAAATCATCATTTGTGCATGGTCATGCATCACAACATCAAAGAATCCATGCTTATAGTGGTTTGCTCAGGAGACCATCTCATACAACACAAGCACACAAAATTAATTTTTTTTTTAAAGCATCTCACAAGCATTCATTTCCTCATAACATATATCATATTGGATATCATTATTGTGGGCACTTTAAACACATGATTCGTGCCTACAATATTAAAAAGAGAATAAATGTGATGAGGTGTTTTTATAGTGGCATCAAAACTAATCCCTAAAATCTCAAAAAAAAAAAAAAATTTGGGTACTTAAAATTAGATGGTTTTCATGTAGATATCTTTAAAAGACCAATTGAATAGAAATAAGTAGTATTTGGATAGTGTGTGTTAAAGGTATATGACCAAAAATACAAAAAAATTTCTTTCATTTAAAATTATTCATAGAGAAAAGGTAACTATTGGTAACAATGCTAAAGGTAAGATAATTGACATTGGAAAGATCGATAATGACAACTTTTTTACTATTCATAATGTATTTTTAGTTAGTGGCTTTAAGTTTAATTTGCTTAGCATTAGATAACTTTGTAATTGTGATTACAAAGTCTCTTTTGAACCAAATACATGTCATGTTACTAATTCAAAAACAAAAGAGACATTGTTCATTACAAGTAAATGGGACAATATTTATGATGATCTTTATTTCCTTATCAACCAAAATGTCAAGTGTTTTATTTTTATGTAAGAAGAGAATTGGACATGACATAAGCACTTGAAACACATGAACATGAAACTTCTATCCAAGCTAGATCATCATGGACTTGTGAAGGGGTTGCTCAAGCTGAAATTTAAAAAGAATAAGGTTTATATAAAATGGATAAATAGGTAAAAAAACTATTTAAAGAGCAAGAAGGTTTTATCTACCTTAAAATCTTTTCAATTATTGCATATAGATTTATTTAGTCCATTTAAGGTGTCTTCATCAGAAGATAAACATTATGCATTTATCATAATAAGTGATTAAATTAGGTTTGCATGGGTTTTGTTCCTTGCACACAAGAATAAAGCCTTAAAAGTCTTTGGAAGGCTTTCCAAGCAATTCCAAAATGAGAAGGAATGCCTTATTACTTTAATTAGAAGTGATCATAGAGATGAATTTATGAAATAAGGACTTTAAAAAGTTTTGTGATGCCCAAAGAATTTCTCAAAATTTTTTAGCTCATAAAATTTCTTAACAAAATGGAGCAGTTGAACACAAAAATATAACCTAACAAGTAATGACTTGGATCATGCCTAATGAATTTTACTTGCTTAAGCAATTTTGTGCTAAAGTTGGTATTTGGTTGCAAATATTTCATTTTAAACACTAAAGATAGCCTTATAAAAATCAATTCAAAGGTAGATGAAGGTATCTTTTAGGATACTCTTTAATTAGCAAAGCATATTAAGTTTTCAATAAAAGGTCATTAGTAGTTGAAGAGTCCATGAATATAAAATTTGATAAAATAGACCCCTTTAACCTGATAAAGAAGGATGATTTGGATGATGCAGATATAATCCAACAAGTAGAGGATGTTGGCTCAACTGATACATTAAGCAAGAAAGCACAAAATCATGATGAAAATGCTAAAATTGAACCACTCAAAGCAAGCACATCAAATTTGAAAAATTTTGGCAGCTTATGAAACATGGTGTAAGAGGTGCTAAAAGAGTGAACATATACTAGTAAATCATTCCAAGATTAAATTATTGGTAATGTATTGGTTCCCCTTAGGATAATGTTGTCATCTAAGAACATCAACACCAACATTGTACTCATTTCTCAAATAGAGCTGAAGCATGTAGAAGATGTATTGATTAATGAGCATTGGGTACATGTCATGGAAGATGAATTGAATCGATTTGAAATGATTAAAGTGTGGATCTTAGTTTATAGACCTAGAGGTCATCCTATCATTATGAAAAATGGGTGTTAAAAAATAAGTTAGATGAAAGTGAAAAAATGGTGAGGAATGAGGCTAGACTTGTTACTAATAGGTACAACTAAGATGAGGAGATAAATTATGATAAGACTTTTGCACCCATGGCTAGGCTAGAAGTCATTCCCATCTTACTTATGTATGCATCTTGCATGAATTTTACTTTATATTAAATGGATGTAAAGAGTGCTTTTCTTAATGGTTTTATTGTATAAGAAGTATATATTAAGCAACCCCTAGGTTTTGAAATCACTAAATATCCAAATATATCTTTCAACTTTATAAAGCCTTATACGGATTGAAACAAGCTTTTCAAGCTTGGTACAAGTGACATAGCTCATTCTTAATTGAGCAAGGTTTCATAAAAGGTAAGGAGGATGCCATTTTATTCATCAAGACAAAAAATAATAATCATTTAATTGTATAAATTCATGTTGTAGATATTATTTTTAATGCCCTTAATAATTCTTTGTGTGAGGAATTTGCTTCTTAAATGGATAAGGAATTTGGAAAAAGTATGATGGGAGAAACTAGTTTCTTCCTCAATTTATAAATCAAGTAAAACCTCAAGTTGGATCCTTATCAACCAAATGAAGTTTACAAAGAAGATCTTAAAAATGTTTAGTATGGAATACTTCAAGCCCTATGGTACACCTATGTCAACATCAACTAAACTTGATAAACATGAAAGTGGAAAGAAAGTAAATGAGAAACAATATTAAGATATGGTTCAAAACCTACTTTACCTTACCACAAGTAGACTGAAATTCCTGACTTTTCCCTAGGATCTACTAGTTTGTGATACTGAGAGGGGGGTGAATCAATATCACCACAATTCGCAATTCGCAGGTAAGTGAACAACTTTAACTTTTTTTTAAAAGCAAACTCTTTCTCAGACTTGACTGAGGTAGATCTATTACTACTTACTAATTACAATAGTCCCCAAAGTCACTTTTCAAACACCTTGCCTAATAGACAATTCAGATATTCTTATTTAGGCCTTCGTTAGGTTATTAGTTGGCTGATACTTTAGCTGCGTTCATAACTCAATTCAAAACACAGAACGTAAAGTAAATTAAGGATACACGAGATTTACATGGTTCCGTGAACGTGACGTATATCCACGGTGGTAGGGACTCTCCCTTACCGAGATTATCCACTATACTTGAGAATTCTAGTTACAATGAATGTCTTAATCCTATACTTCTTTCACTATTGCAAATACTAAGTAAGTATAATACAAAGAGTGTCACTTACTGTGTCTACCCTTCTTCTAGCTTGTCTTGCCTCTGTTGAATTGAAAGGCTACTCCACTGCCGCTTAGAAGTTCACCGCAACACTATCTAACCTTTCTTGAAGAAATCTAGAAATACATTAAGTTCTTTTCGATGCTTCACCAAATTCCTTCTCTAGGTTGTCTCACACAGCTTCTGTTTTCACCGTCTTACGGTCTCACCCGTCTCCTTATCTCATGGCTCGCCTTACGTTTCTGGTTTACCATTCCACGTCTCACGCACGTTTCTGGTTTGCACCCTTTGCTGGTCTCACGCCTCACGCACGTTTCTGGTCTCAAGCTGACGCACGTTCTGGTCTCACGCCGTCACATGTTCAGGTCTCAAGCCGTCGCACGTTCTTGTCTCACGCCGTCCAGCTAGATCTCTCACCATTCAGTCAAATTTCTCACTGTCTAGTCGGATCTCTCTCACCGTCCAGCCAGATTTCTCTTACTGTTCAGCCGGATCTCTCTCATCGTCCAGCCAGATTTCTGTCTACCGATAGTTTCTATTTTTCCCGTCCAGCCCCTGTTCTACTATGTAACCCTCTTGGTTGGCCGAATCAGGTTTTTCCGTTCACCTCTTTTCGAGAGTTCTTGTGTTTTTCACCGTGCGTTCCTTTGCCGTCCACTCTCCTCTTCAGCCATCTCTGTATTTTCTCCCTTTTGACCCAATTGTGTCGTCCGTTTCTCTCTCTACCTCTTTGCCATGTTGTCTCCTCACCGACCGCTAGTGTGCCGTTCCTCATGAGTTTCTCTCTCTTGCCGGTGGTGTGCCGTTCCTCACGGGTTTCTCTCTCTTGCAGGCTTTTCTCTTTGGTCGGCTGGTTGTCTAGGTTTTCTGTTTGTTTTGCTCAATTGCCGACTTATCTTTTTTTGTTGTCTTCTAATGGCCTTTATATACTCCTCCATGAAACCCTAATAGGGTTTACTTGCGACGAATTTACTGTCTTACCCTTCCATGTGGCTTTTACGTTCTTACCCCTCTATGTGGTTTTTACCTTCTTACCTTTCCATGTGACTTTACTTTCTTGCACACTTAAACTTAGTTGACAACAATTACAACCCATACAAGACTGTGAGAACAACATAGACTCAATATTATATTTATTATATGTCTTTGTGCCTATTTTCAATCATCATTTATGGAGTCTAATTTTAGTGTACTAAAAAGGATATTACATTATATTAAAAAATTTAGCAATTTAGGTTTATGATATCTTAAGGGTATGTCTTTTGACTTAGTTGGATATTTAAACACAAATTGGACTGCTGATAGGCTTGATATAAAAAATACTATTGATACTTACTAATTCCTAGAAGGTCTATTAGTTTCATGGTCTAATAGAAAATAAAGTTCCATAACACTTTCCACAGTTGAGGTTAAATACCTTGTAGTAGGTAGTTGTTGCTTATAATTTCTTTGGATCAAGAAAACCCTTAAAGACTTCAAGGTGTACTTTTCTAAATTATCAATCATGTGTGGTAACACTAAGTGCCATCAACCTCACTATGAACCTCTTCATTATTCTAGAACCAAGCATATGGATCTAAAATATCATTTCATTACAGATCATGTGCTTAAAGGGGATATTGTTCTTGAGTTTGTGGCAACAAAAATTCAACTTGTTATTTTTACAAAATCATTAAGTGATGATAAGTTCTTGAGTATTATAGAGAATTTAAGCATGGTAGATGCATCTTAGTCTCTCATTTTTACATCTTATGTACTTTTATGGCGATTTGCTCATTTGATTAATATTCGTGTATGTTTAAGACATTATTTGTTTGTTGATGCATGTGATTATTTCTTTTTCGAAAATATTCTATCCAAAAAATGAGCCTTTACCCATTTTCATGGTCATTTAGCCCAAATTTTTCATACTACCTAGTCAACTTAATTTTTTACACTAGCTAATTAGTATTATATTTCAACTTGATTGATCAGGGTTATTCTATGACTTATCTCTTTCCTTTTGAAAACCCAATTGACCTTACATTTTAAAATACTTATCTAAAATTTCTTAAAATTTAAAACGCTAAATCCTAAAATCAATTGACAAACCCTCTTTTTTAAGATTAACCAAAATCTTTTTATAATCCACCAAACCCACCAAATCTCTTCTCAAATCCACTTGATAACCATATAAATCACAATAATCTTCCATCAATTCCTTTAATTCTCTACTCCTTAAGGCACTATAAAGAGGAAAAGATAAATATCAAAGTCTAAATCTTCTTAAAAGGAGAACTCACCACCACTATTGCCAAAGAAGACCCCATCTCTACCATTTGCAAGAGATCCAATGCCACCCTCATCGCCTTAAGTGGTGACCTTTGTAGTGTCACTGTCGTTGTTGCCTCCTAGCTCACTAAAGAAGTTATGGTCATCTACTTTTCCTCTGCCTAGATTGGCTTCACCTCTACCTAAAACTTCTTTGCCAAATGTTGGTTTGGTTGATCCTTAAAAATGTGAGGATGAGGTAAACAAACCCAATTCTCCATAAGAGACAACAAGCTCTCCCTTAAGGTATTCATCTTTTCAATATGCTAGTGTTGATGCTTTTAGAAAGTTTGAAGAGAAGTTCAAGAATGGAGCAGTTTTCCCCCAGAAGACCCATTGATGTTGCATCAAAAATAATTTTTATCACTAAAAATTTTTTGGATTGCATTTATTGCACAAGGTTAGTTGAATTTCATCAATTTAAATTGTGATTATTATCCCAATATGGTGAACTTATTTTTTGCCAATGTTAAAGAATTTTTTTGATGAAATGATAGTGTCATATGTTAATGGGATTGATGTTATTTTGACAACAAAGGTTATATTGAAACTTTCTCTGTCTCTCTCATTTGTTGTGAAGTGAATTTTAATAGAAAATAGATTATGGATAAAATTTTTGCCATTGATCAATTGAAAGCTATTTTTGAAGATGAAGTTGATGAAAATGGAAGAATCGTTTTTAATGATGTTGAAGACTCAATTTCAATTGGTCAAAAGCTTTAAAAGGCTAGTTCATCATCGGTTAAATCTTGAGTAATGCAAAGGATTGTGGTAGGCAATGTATCTTCAACAAGTTGGCATCTAGATCTTTTATCTTATGCAGATATGTGTCATTTGACACATGTGATTAAAAGAGAATCCTTCAATCTTCCTCAACACATGATGAAGATAATTTGGTATTACTTGTTAAGAATATTAACTTTATCCCTTATGGTCTGGTTCTCTCCCTGATATTGAGAAGACTTTTTGTACTCGATGGAGTTGAGTTGCCCATATGTGTCTATTGCAAATTTGATGAGTACTTGGACACTTAGGCAAATGGATTTCATGTTGATTGATGGATTTTATCAGCAAGTACCATCAGGGATAGCTTGGAAATCAACCAAAGGACGTAAGTCTCAAGCCTTAATCATAAGTGACATTAAGTCAAATATTGAAGAACTACAAAATGATGTTGCCGATATTTGAGTGGAAATGAGAGAGATGAGTTCAACACTTAGAGCATTTTGAGATGACTTTTCTTTTTGACTTGAGATGGTTCATCATGGAGCTTCAACATCTAAGTAGCCAAGTTATTTTTTAGGATACTAAAGAGGGAGTAAAAGGGACTGATTTGACCTTGTTTCCATTGCCTTCCTTGATTCATTTTTGGCCGTCCTTTGGATAGTTTGTTTCTTGCTTTATTTTTGCTCCATGTTTTTTTCTTTTCTTTCATATCTTTCAGATGGTGGTATTGTCATGTTCTAATACTTTTATGAATCTTATGCTCTTTATGATATTCTATGATCTTGCTTTGTTTAATTACCTTGTGATATTAGATAGGGAGCATGAGTTTAGGGAAAGAATGCTATTTTTTTGAATTTGATTTCCTTGATATTATGCAATAGCTATTTATAATTTTCTATTTTATGACAACTTATTACATTTTCATATGCATTGTGAACATTTGAGTTTATTCATCTTTATGGTATGTACCTTTAATGTATATATTTTTTATAGTTATACAAGAATACGTGAGTTAGTGCCTTTAAATTTTCATTTTTCATATAATAAGAAAATTAATTCCTTTTTGGAATCTTTAGTATGAAAGACACGCCTATTGTGTTGTCTTTCTTTTGAATTTATTCTATGATACTCTAACAAAAGTCTTAGAGATCATATTGTTGCTCTTCAAAGAAATCCTTTTAATGGACTTTCATAAGCAAAGCAAGCTTTTCAAAAGGAGACTTCTTATATAGAAAGAAGATCACAATGGAGCAATCTTCTTAATTAATTTGTGTTGGAATTTCAAAAATATCTTTACATATAGAAAGAAATTAATTTGAAGGATTAACTACATGGATTCTCGACGTAGCATTGAAGAAAGTTTGCTTGCATAAATTAAAATGTGGAAAATCTTTAAATTGAAGATGTGGCTAGGGCAAGTCAACTTTGGTAAGAAAATTTTCAATCTTTAAATTGAATGATAGCCAACGCACCAAATGGAATACAACAACCACAGTCACCTTTTTTTAATTGTAACGCGAATGTGCTTAGACTGAGAGAGAAAAATACAGAAATATCTTTGTGTAAGAGCTTAAAAATTGTAAGTGAGTAGAGAAAATAATTAAAATGTGTAAGAGGTGAGAGACTATGTGCCCGAGAAAATTGGGAAAGATGCGACAGAAACCTTGGTGCGATCGCAGGAGCAGCAGCAATTTGCTTTGTGATTACCTGTTCTCCAAAATAGCAAGAACAATCTCAATCTTCCCTGTCTGTTACACATCCTACAATCGATCTCCGTTTCAAGGTATCACCCACATTTGCCAGGAACAAGAGTTAGCAAAAGTCGGTGGAGAATTAGAGATCTGGATAATGCGGGCCCGCGTTAAATGCGATAATATATTAAATGTGACGATCCGCTTCAAATTTAATACCTCTACTTAACTTTACCTTTTTTTGTTGTTTTCTCTTTTTGGGTAACCGGGGACCTTTTGAATACCATGGAAAAAACAAAGGAAATGCCACCACTCAATCGCATTCAGTGTCACTTGTCGTCATCAAGG
The DNA here is from genome assembly GCA_037832385.1 of Rhizophora apiculata. Lineage (NCBI taxonomy): Eukaryota > Viridiplantae > Streptophyta > Magnoliopsida > Malpighiales > Rhizophoraceae > Rhizophora > Rhizophora apiculata. The sequence continues at coordinate 14,459,248 of CM075426.1, forward strand.
GCAGCAATCCCAACTGGAAGCCTTTCTCAGCTGAGAATGTAATGAATCGGAAACGCTGAAATGAATCCAAAACGCTTTTCAGACCCAACAATTGAAAAAGCATTCAACATTTTTCAAACCCCACTGAAAATCGGTCGCATATCGTTCTGACAAATGGAAAAGTTTTTTACATTTCCCTGCTCTGTTAAAAATGAGATGGTTCCACATTCCACTTCCAGCATGCTTGATAACTGTTTCCAATTCATTTCCGCGTTTATGTGATGGCACTGCTATCCAGCTAATTTTGCAAGCCAAGAACTGGTTTCAGCTTAACTTTAATTAGTGAAAATAGTTCATTTTCCTAATCGCCAAAGCAGAGCATGCAATACTGCTATTGCTCCTCTGCGTTTGCTTTTGAAAGGAGCGCCCAGATGACAGACTCGCAGTGCTTTCTTTCCAGTAAATTTTTTCCTTTTCGTGTAATCCTCTTAACACTGCAGACTGCAGTGTTCTTACTAACCGATTTGGCACAGAGTGGTTTACCAGAACCAAAGATGCTGTCCTTACAAAGTGAACTATTCCGATTTCCAGAATTTTGGGAAATTACTATGTTGAAAACCAAAATCAGGGCATATTATATAAACTGTCCAATTTAAATTGGCCCCCTTTTCTTCGAAACCTTCTCACATTAAAGTTAAGCGCAGGAATTGAGGTCGTTGTTTTGAGGTTATACAGTTGCGTGATTCCTCACGATCATACACGTTTAAGGACACTGGCGTCCTTGAACAAGCACAAGCGGCAAGATTCCTGCATAAATACTGCACTAAAATTGTTCTGCAACTAACACATAATGCATAGGATAGGGAAGCACAACAAAATATGACATAATCTACTGTACATTAGGCACCAGGAAATGTGTCGATCTGGGAGGCGGATGAGGCCAGCAGGGACCCGAAAGGACTAATCATTTTAAGGGCGGTTAAATTAGCAGATTGATGCCATCGGTAGATACGTTGACTAGACAAATTAAGAAGGGTAGCTTGTGACATTCCTCTCCTCTGGATTCGAAGTTACATTTGTTCAGGCGGTACAGCAGAGCATAGCTCGATGGACCCATAATCAAGCAACTCGTCGATCATTTGCTCAACGTGATGCTCTTCAAGAGGCTTAAACTGCTGAGTGCTGTCAACTTTCTTGGCAACCCAGTTTGCCTGGTGGCTCTGTTGAGCTACTTGCAAAAGAGGATTTCTCTCAGACACCCATGCAGCTAATCCAGCTGTCTTTATGGCAATGCCGTTGGAGGCGGGGGAGAGGGTGGCAGTAACGTTGGCATGTGAAGGTGGCGCCGCCCTTAGTTGCTGGTCCTGAAGTGACGCTAGTTTGGTCATTTGCAGGGAGGCCATGTAGCACCTGTGCAATTTGGCTGTCAAGGTCGCCGAAAGTAGCTTCGAGGATGTTGAGTGCGATGCATTTGTGTTAAATGGGAAGTTGGTCCTAGCCCTCGGTCCACACATGAGCCTCGCAGCTTCATCATAGGCTCGCGCGGCGTCCTCCGCTGTCTCGAACGTGCCAAGCCAAATTCTAGTCTTCCTGCAAAAACACACAAAAAAGGCCAAAAAAGGAACATTTCGTTTAATTTCCCAACATAGAAGGCCAAAACATACATGAATTTTGCTTCGAGCTAACTGATAAGATAAACTTTACAATAGAGGGTGGCGAATTTCGGACACCCAAGAGCCCCAATGCCTTTGTCTGACGCCTCGATATCGCTGTTGTGGTCTGGCCATCATAGAAGAAACGTTTCTTTAGGAAAGTGCCTGATAGAGGAGAGAAATGAGGCAAGTTGAGCGATGCCTACCTACTAATTAAATGTGTGGAGGAGGGCAACGTGGTTGGGATTTTGTAGTCGGGTTTGCAGACAGCCATCGGAGCAGCCTGGGTCTCTCTCTCTCTGTTCCTTTTTTTTTTTTCGGCTGCACTTTCACTGGCAACCAATTTAAGCACATGGGTCCCACCTTTGGTGCTTGGGTACCAATTTTTCTATTCTATTATCCTATTAATTGCCGCTTACCCAGTTGGCTGGCAAAGCTATGATTATTGAATAGATAAAGGGCTTGGAACAGACCAAATTCCATTCAAATCACCAACTCATCGTGAGAATAGCTTTGGTTCGAGAGTTTGATTTTGTGGTTAAAAGATGCAATAATAAATTATTCATAATAAGTGTTTTATTGAACAAAAAATATATATTTTTTAAAATTTAATTTTTCCTTAAAAATAATATATTTGTAACCAAATGCTAAAATATATAATAAACAAATAATTTTTTTGTGACAAGTTATAAAAATATTTAAATATATCAGATTATATCAGAATAGCTTTGGTCGGGTATGGTACAGTTCAATTAATACCAGTTAAATGTTCTTTACGGGAAAAGAGAGGTTCTGGCAAGAATTTGGTGAAAAACAAAAAAGGTGGTCAATACTGTGCCGGGACACATTGATTAAAGTTGCATAGACCATAATAATTGCCCTAATAATTCAAATCATTTGATCCAATATTGTGCACCCAGAGCAGTAGCTTCATTGCATCTTTTGGAAGGAGGAATTCAAAAGGAAAATTAACAATGGCGATGGTGCCAGAGGAGAAGTGGCATTTGTCTACAAAACAATAGGTGCGGCGGTGCGCCTTGGGGGCATGACGCCCACGAAAAGTGCGATGAGGCCCCCAAAATTTTCCTACATAAAGTTTAATACAACATTTTTTGATTCGCCGCATTTGCAAGAATTGATATTATGGCACTGATTTCCGTGTATTTTAACGTATATAAAATTACTATTTAAAATATTTTATATAATAATTATAATTAATTATTATAATATATTTTTTTATATATCATATAGATAATTATAAAATTTAATTTATATTTATACAATAATTTTAAAAGAATACTAACAATTATTTTTTATATTAATATAATATTTTATATAACATTTTTTTAAAATAAATAACAATTTAATATATATATGTATATATTATAATTTAATAAAATATATATTTTTATATTATATCTAATATATTTTTATCTAATAATTTTAAAAAATATATAATATTTTTTAATATAAAATATATTTTTATATAATAATTTTTGATAAAATATATAATAATTTTAGTAAATTATAATTTTTAATAAAATATGTAATATTTTTTAATAATATAAATTATAATTTTTGATAAAATAATTAATATAATAATTTATAATTTTTATCATTTAAATATTAAAATACAAATTATTAACTTTTATTTTAATCAAATGACTAAATACCTATATATAATTATATTATAATAAATTTAAGTTTACAATATAATTCAAATTAAAAGTAATTTAAAATTTTCATTTAACATCTTAAATAAATGCAAAGTGCTACAATTTATTGAAGCAACAAAAGTCTCACTTTAACTACAAACTCCTTAGCTTTCATCTTCATAATCCTATAAACAAAGAAAGCATAAGTGAATTAATTATACACATACAATGATTGACAATGGATAATCATGACAAGGCAAAGTCACTAAATCATCACATTGAAAATGAGTTCACATGTACCCAATTGCTCAACATTTTCAATAAAGCAACCAAGTGTTAGAAAAATAGTGTGAACTTCCAGCAATATTAAAGAAGTTCCATAAAACATCATTGCCGGACATCAATTTTTGGTTCCTTTTGAAAATAGGAAATACAAGGGATTGCAAAAATATGACAAAAACATTAAGCATTAGATTAAAAGAAAAAAAAAAAAACTACATATGTTTAAGAAATAAACAAGAGCTCGTCTGTCAATCTCATTTTTAATGGTAATGCTCCTTTCAAGTCTAAAATTCTATCATATGGTTCAAAAATAGAGATTCTCTTTTTATATGCAATAGTGAGACTCTACTAATCAAAAACATGCAATGCTATAGTAAAAATTAATAAACCAAAAAATTTCACTCACAAACACCAGCAAAGAGAAAAATATTGAGGGATTAGTTTCAATGGCCTCCTTTCTTCCCACTTTCCTCCTCTTCTTCAGTAATTCCACCCAAGTCCTTGGCTGCTGGGACAATCAACTTCATCGGCAAGTCCGATCCCTCGTACTCAGTCTATCAAAAAATATTCAACCCTAGCAATCAAGTGTTGTTTTCTCAACCATTATACCAGTCATAGATTGTAAGCTCAAGAAAAGAGGCCACAAACCCCGAGCTGAAAACCAATTTTCAAAAACCTAAAAAAAAATAAATTGAAATTCAAGAATAATGAGCTAAAATCAAAATTTTTAAAAGAAGAAATTAACGAGAATCAAAGTCAACTTGCAGGTTGAGCAACTCTCCTGATAATCAACGAGGTTGACTTTCAAGTTAACCAAGTCTTTCTTGCTTTTGGATTTCCACTGAAATAATAGCAAAGAAATGGATTTGGTATGATAAAGTCGAAAATATAACATACAGAGAGGAAGAGAGTGAAAAAAAAAAAAAAAGAAATATAGAAAATATATTTTATAAATATTACTAATAAGATATTTTTAATTAAAAAATTATTATTATTAATTATATTATTTAATATTTATTTTTTAATTAATAAGTATAATTATTTTTATTTTTATAGATTGTCAAATTAAAATTTTAAATTTATATATATATATATATAAAAATAATTTTTCATTCAAATAATTAAATATATATTAAAAGATTTTAATTTATTAGAAGTCGATTATTTCAAAACGATTATTAGAAACTAATTTTTTCGGAAAAAAATTAATCATTATCCTTTATTTTCATAATTTTTTTTTTATTTTCAATTCTTAGTTTTTCATCATTTAATATTAGAGTAATATTTTTAGGGATTTCTCTTATCATTACACAAAAATAAAAAAGAATCACTTTTATGCCCTTTACTTTACATTAACAAAAAAAATATTGACATTACTAATTTATAGTCTTATGTCATATTTTCACACAACTTATCTAACTCTAATACTAAGATATCTCTTGTTAACGAAGTAGTATCACTCACACAAGAGTCTTTTAAGAGGATTGAATGGATGGTTTTTACTCAAGGAAAAAACTAGTTAAGAGACAATACTTTCAGATATATAAATAAACAAAAGGAACTAGTAGAGTTCTCTAAAGGCACTGATCGTAACTATATACAATTGATTTCCTTGTGAGGATGAGAGTGATCTTGTAGGTTGAATTTCTAGGTTGAAAAATATTTTCATTTCCATCGTACAACAAAAGACTTTAAGATGGAAATTGCCCTTATTTAATTGAAGAGTTATGTTATTCAATGGTATGATTAGTTTGAAATTTGTGTTGCAGTTTTAACTTGAGCTAATTTCACTAAAGACATCCTTGGGCACTTTGGGCCTTCTACATATCACAACATTGATAAAGAGTTAAAAAAAAAATTTATTAAATGTTAACCTTCCTAAAGTATCAGAGTCATTTTGAGCAACTTCCCACTCAAGCTAAAGATTGGTTGGAAAGGCAATTGGTGAGAAGGTTCATCTAAGGGTTTATTCTTAGCATCCAATATGAAGTCAAAGATTGCTAGATATGAACAATGGTAGCGAATATCTTCTTTGCATCCTTACAAGAGGAGAAATTGGGCATTAAATATTATTACCAATTACTAAAGTAGTTAGCAAACATATTGATGGTAACATTAACTTATCTTCTTCAATTCATTCCACTAACACTAAACACTTAACTCAGGAGCAATTGAAAGAGCAAATGATGAAGGGACTATGTTGACTTTGGGTTGAGAAGTGACATAAAGGGTATCAATGTAAATAAGGGAAGTTTTTAATGATTGAGCCAGTTAAGGAAGCTATTCAATAGATAATGATTACATGTATCTAGATTGTGATGGCATCCATTTTGAATATACAGATAAACCTATCCTTCATGGTTTTATATGATATTCTAATCCATAAATCATGAAAATTGATGGATTCCTTAAAGGATGACTAGTGGTGGTACTAGTTGACTTGGGTAGTACTAATAATTTTATGGATGAAAAGATTTCCGAAAAACTTACTTTTTCAATAGAAAATGACGATAAGTTTGTTATAAAAGTTGTAGATGGGAGAAACTTGACTTATTAAGGAAAGTGGACAAAGGTCAAGCTCTTGTTGCAAGGTTAGATTGTTTATATTGATCTCTTTTTATTATCTTTAGAAGATTATGAGATTGTTTTGACATTGATTGGTTATGAACCTTGAGAGATATTATTTGAAATTTTTCAAAGTTAATAATAAAGTTTATATTGAATGGACATGTGGTAGAGTTACAAGGTAAGGTGGCGAAATTATTATTGTCATAAGCCATCAGATAGAGAGTCTCCTATAAAAAGCAAGACAAGGGTTCTTTGTGTATCTTTATAAGGCATAAGTGATAGAATCTCATTCTATTAATAAGAAAGAGGTCAATGCATTACTAATTAAATTCTTTAATTTATTTATTAGACCCATAGGTCTATCCCCAAAAAGGACACATAATCATTGTATTCCTTTATTGCTTAGGAGTATGCCTACTAATATTTGACCTTATTGCTATCCTTATTGCTATCCATATTTCTAAAAGGAAGAAATTAACAAAATTGTGAAGGAAATGTTGGAAGCTAGCATCATTAAGCCTAATGTTAGTCCTTACTCTTTTTAAGTCTTCCTAGCCAAAAAGAAAGATGGATCATGGAGGATATGCATGGATTATTAGATACTTAATTACATTATTATGAAGGATAAATATCCTATTTCTATTGTTAATAAACTACTAGATGAGTTAAGAGGTGTCCAATTAGTCATTAAGCTCGATTTGATATTGGGTTATCATCATATTCGAGTTTATGAAGAGGATATTTAGAAGATAACTTTTAGGATACATGTTGGCCATTACAAGTTCTTGTTATGCTTTTTTCAGCTTACTGATATTCCTTTAATATTTAAGAGTTTAATGAATGATATATTTTGGTCACATTTGCATATGCTTGTCCTAATATTTTTTTTAATGGGTGTATAGTTCTTTTCTTGATGTTTATTTGTCACATTTATGAATTATGTTCACTACTTTGCTTGAGTATTTTTCATTTGTTAAGAAATTAAAGTGTAGTTTGTTAGCTAAATAGTGAAATATCTTGGCCATGTTGTATCCTAGAAAGGTGTGGCGATTGATTCTTTTAAAGTTTAAGTGATACTATATTAGTTAATTTGAAAAATAATTAAGGCATTTCATGGCTTCTAAGGATTGATTGACTATTTTTGCAAGTTTTTCTGTAATTATAGGAGGATTAATGTTGATTTAACAAGTATTTTTAAGGAAAGATTCATTCAAATGGAATGACAAAATAAAGGAAGCATTTTTTGGTTTTAGGCATGCTATGACCATTGCACCAATTCTTGCCTTACCTTAGTTTTGTAAGGATTTTATTATTGAATATGATACTTCTAGAGTTGGAATTGATGCAATATTAATGTAGAAAGGTCATCTTATAGCCTTTACTAACAAGACTTTATCACTAAAACAGCCCAACATATTTGTCTATTACAAGAAGATGTTAGTTGTGGTTCATGTAGTTAAAAAATAATGTCTTTACTTGATTAGGAGGCATTGTCAAATTTGGATTGTTCATAAAAGCTTGAAATATTTATTGGAATAGTAGATCTTTTTTTTTTTTGGAGTAACAGAAGTGGATCTTTAAATTGTTGAGATATGATTATGAGATTATTTATAAGAAGGGAAGTGAAAATCTTGTAGTTAATGTGTTATCTTGCATTTTGGAACATGTTGAGCTACTGAGAATCTCTATCTTTGCTTAGAATACCTTTATACTAATTAGAAATGAGTGGTGGGATAATCTCAAAGCTTGGGAATTCATGGAGAAATTTTAGGAAGATCTTAATTCAATTGCCCATTACACATGGATTCTACATACCTGTGCTACAAGGGAAGGATGGTGCTTGTTCTCAATTCTCATTACAAGGAAATAGTCTTGGAAGGAGTTTCATGCATCTCCAATTGTAAGACACTTAAGATTTCTTTATAGCTATAAGTGCATTTGTTATGAATTTTTTTGGAAGGGTATGAAAAGTGAAATAAAATAATTTGTAGTTGAATGTGATGTTTGCTAGCATAACATAAGTGAATATATGACAAATCTAGGTCTTCTTCAACTTTTGCCTATTCTAGAAGAATCTTAGATAGATATCTCTATGTACTTTTTTGAGGGTTATTAAGGGACTTCTATTATCCTAAGGTAAAACTACTATTTTTTTTTTTGTCATTGATTATTTGACTAAATATGCTCATTTTTATGTTATAAGTTATTCTTATACTACTACAACTATTGCTTGAATTTTTATTAAAAATATTATACAATTGCATAGCATTCTAAATTTATAGATAGTGATTACGATAAAGTCTTCAATAGTGATTTTTGGAAAGAGTTGTTTCTTTTGCAATGGATACAATTGAATATGAGTACTGCTTATCACCTATGGATGGATGGATGGATTAAGGTAGTTAAGAATTCCTTAGAAAACTACCTTTACTACTTTATGAGTGATAAACCAAAGGACTAAGTGAAATGACTTCCTTGAGGTTAGCGGTGGTATAATGCCATTTATCACTCTTTAATAAAAATGTCACCATTTGAAGTCATTTATGGTCAAACCCTACTTACTCTTGTAAGGTATACAATTGGGTCTTCTCACATGAACCAAGTTGATAGAAACTTATAAGATAAAGACAATTTTTTTTTTTTAAGTTCTAAAAGAAAATCATATTGTAACCCAAACCTATATGAAGTAACACATTAATACACACTACATTAAATGTGATTTTTTAGTGGGAGATTGAGCCTATCTCAGGCTTTAATTTTATTGATAGTTACGAGTCACTATTTGGCCATTAATGAAATTATCACCTTACTTTTTTGGGTCGTACAAAGTTCTTAAGCGCATTAGGTCTATTGCTTATCGTCTTGACCTACCATGAGAGTCCAAAATACATATTATTTTTCTTGTCTTTTTCTTAAAGAGGAAATTAGGAGGGAATGTGGTTACATACAACCAACTACCTGATAGTACTTTCATAAAAAAGGTTAATGTTCAGTTACAATAGGTTATCCTAGATCAACATATCATCAAGCATGGAATTCAAGCTGTTACTTGAATTTGTGTTGAGTGGATGAATCTTTTTGTCAAGGATGATATTTAAGAGTTCCATCATTCTTTTGTAGAGCGATTTTCAAAATTTATTACTGGCCAATTTTAAGGATAAGGCTAATTGGAAGAGCGGGAGAATGATAGAAACTTCTTAATTAATTAAATTATTATTATAAATTATATTATTTAATATTTATTTTTTATTATTTGAGTTAATAAACATAATTATTTTTTTATTAGTAGATTGCTAAATCAGACTCTGAAGTCTATCTATATGTAATTTCTTATAACTTTTTTATTCAAGTAATCAAATATGTCAAAAATTTTTAATTTATCGAAAAATTATCCTCTCAAAAAGATCAATCTTTATTGTTTGAAATGTACATAACTTTTACCTTTTAGCTATGATAAAAATAAAGAAAAGAGGAGTCTAGATTTTTAGTCCATGAGAAAGAAAGAAGGATATCAGATAGTATAAACTTCAAGTGAGATGTACATGGAGCCTTATTGTTTAAGAAAATAGAAATTTTATCTATTAAAGGAAAAATGAGGTGTATGCTTCACATTTTTTAAGTTTTTGTTAATTCTCTATTTTATTTATACACAAATTTTTTTAATTATTAATGTTATGAATAACAAAATCTAAAATTGCTACTTATACTAAATATATAAATAACAGTCATGAATTGTCACATAAAACTCATTTTATGTATAATTGTATGCAACCTTTTGTTGTTCCCACAGCCTTGTATAGGTTGTAATTGTTGTCAACTAGGTTTACGTGTGCAAGAAAGTAAACCCATATGGAAGGGCAAAATGGTAAAACCATACGGAAGGGCAAGAACGTAAAATCGCCGCGTAAACCCTATTAGGGTTTCATGGAGTAGAGTATATAATGGTTTTGGAAGACAAAGAACAGGGTGAGTCGGCAATATTGAGCATTCAGCAAAACTTAGACAACCGACTAACCAAAGAGAACACCAAACCCTACACGGAAGAACACCACCGGTAAGGACGAAGAGAGTGAACAGTGCCGTCGAGTGAACAGTAACCGCACAGTGAAGCCGTTGGACGAAGAGAGAGAAAATGCCTGGAAGAGAGAGAAAGGACGTCGTCGGTGAGGAGACAGCAAGGCACATGGCAACCCTACACCATCGGTAGAAAAGAGAGACGATCAAAGCGGCTGGTGAAGGGGGCGACGGCAGAACGATACAGAAGAGAGAGAGAACCATCGGCAAAAACAGAACCGCCGAGAGAGAGAAAGAGTTGACGGGAAGGAGAGAAAAAGAAACCTGACGGCCAGAACAGAGGAGATCCGGCGACGGCGTGAGAGAGATCCGGCTGGGACAGAGGAGATCCGGCGACAGCAGATCCGGTGACAGCAGAAGGAAATCTGGCAGGGGCAGAGGAGATCCGGCGACAGCAGAACTGGGATCCGGTCGACGGTGACAAATCCGGCAGACGGTGAGACAAATTCGGCAGGAAGAGAGAGAAGTCCGGCGAGAAGAGAGAGAAATCCATTGAGAAGAGAGAGAAATCCGACTAGACAGCAAGAGAGAGAAACGGACAGGCGAGCCGTGAGACAGTGAGATTGTGGGGCAAGGAGACGGGTGAGACCGTGAGATGGTAAAAACAGGAGTTGTGTGATACAACGTAGAGAAGGAATTCGGCGAAACATTGAACTCAACGTATTTCCAGACTTCTTCAAAAGAGGTTAAAAAGCGTTGTGGTGAACTTTTAAGCAGCAGTGGAGCAGCCTTTCAATTCAACAGAGGCAAGACAAGTTAGAAGAAGGGTAGACACAGTAAGTGACACTCTTTGTATTGTACTTGCTTAGTAATTGCAATAGTGAAAGGAGCAGAGAATCAAAGACATCCATTGTAACCTGAATTCTCAAGTATAGTGGATAGTCTCGGTAAGGGAGAGTCCCTACCACCGTGGATGTACGTCACGTTGACGGAATCACGTAAATCTCGTGTGTCCTTAATTTGCTTTACATTCTATGTTTTGAATTGACTTGTGAATGCAGCTGAAGTATCAGCCAACTCATAACCTAACGAAGACCTAAATAAGAACATCCGTATTGTCTGCTAGGCAAGGTGTCTGAAAGGTGACTTTGGGGACTATTGTGATTAGTAGGTAGCAATAGATCTACCTTAGTCGAGTCTGAGAAAGAGTTTGCTTTTAAGAAGAGGTTGAAGTTGTTCACTTACCTGCGAATTGTGAATTGTGGTGATACTGATTCACCCCCCTCTCAGTATCAGGAGAGTAGTAGATCTTAGGGAGAAGTCGGGAACTTCAATTGGTATCAGAGCACAGGTTCACCAGTTTGAAGCTTAACAGCTTGGTGTACTACTTTGAAGGGATCTAAAAGTTTGACTTGTTCAGCATACTGAGAAATGGAAGCCGGTACCAGCACTAGCACCACTTATAGCAAAAAGGTTCCAATCTTCAACGGAACCAACTATCATATGTGGAGAGCAAGAATGCAAATGGTATTTGCAACCATGGGCATGAACGTGGTGAAATGCGTACAGGAGGGTTTTGTGGCTCCGGAAGAAGGTAAAGACCTAACCCTAGAGGAGTTAAAGCAATTCGAGATAAATGGGAAGGCCTCAAATGTCATCATTTCAGCATTAACAGATGCTGAGTATGCTAAAGTTATGGACTGCAAATCTGCCAAGGAGATATGGGACAGATTGCAGAAAGTCTATGAAGGTGATGGCAGAATGAAGGAGGCTAAGCTTCAAGTGTTCAAGGAGAGATATGAATCTCTCAGAATGCAGAAAAATGAGACAGTTCAAGAGTTCTTCACCAGGGTTATTGACGCTGTAAATGACTTGAGAAGTCATGGAAAGAACAAGAAGGACTCATCGATTGTGAAGAAAATTCTGAGAATTTTGCCTGAGAGGTTTGCTTCAAAGGTGGCAGCCATAGAGGAGAGTAGAGATCTCAACTCTATGTCTCTGCATGATCTTCAGTGCAATCTCATTGCATATGAGATGAGAATAAAGTCGACTGAGAGCTCCTCAACGTCAAGCATATCAAAGGAGGCAGCTTTCAAAGCTATGAAACACTTGAAGATAAAAGAAAAAGAAGAATCATCCAGTGAGGATAATGATGATGATGAGGGAGAAAGTGAAGGTGAAGTATTGGCTTACTTCACAAGGAAACTCAAAAGGGGGTCTAAGAAGGGAAAAGGACAGTTGTCCTTGAGATGTTATCGATGTGGGAAAACTGGACACTTTGCTTCTCGGTGCAAAGTGAAACTTGATGATGAAGATGAGGATGGTGACGATGAGCAGAATTCAAGATGGATAAGATCATCATTCAAATCAAAGAAGTCCAATAAGAAGATTGTCAACCCACAGAGGAAGACGAGAGGCTCATTCAAGAGTTATGTGAGTCAGACAAAAGAAGCTGATGAGGAGGAAGATGAAGACTCATCAGATGAGTATGTCTTTATGGCATCAGCACAAAGTGGTAGCTCAACCTCTGAAGAGGAAGAGGAAGTTGATGAAGAAGAGCCAGATCTTGAAGCTGAGCTGGAAGCAGCTTCAAAGGAGATAATCAGAAGGGGCAGAACCATAAGAAGGTTGGAGGCCCATATAAAACAAGTTGAAGCAAAGTCTGAGGAAGCTGAAAGTCAAAACGGTGAAATAAGGGCTGAGCATATTGATTTGAAGAGAAGATTTGAGGAACAGATCAAAATATGTGAAGACCTTACAATAGAGCTTAGCTCAAGGGCCTCAAAAATTGAAGAAATGGAGAAAGAGTTGCTGAGACTTCAACAACAACTCAAAAGCAGCAAAGAGAACTTGCAGAAGCTTAAAATGATAGGAGAAACAAGTTCTGGAAAAGGAGAGAAAAATGTAGAGAAAGTGCAGCAATCTGAGACTGCATTGGTTAAAGAAAATGAGAATGTGCCGCAGAAGTTAAAAGAGAAGGTTGTGACTCAGAAGAAGATAGCTGAGACTAAAGAAGATCTGAAGAAGCAACCTAGGGTGGCAAACAAGAAGGACGAAAAGAAAGTCAGCCAGCAGAGGGCTACGGTTGAACAGAAGAAGGTGACTGAAATGAAAGTCACACAAGTAAAGAAGCCAGCTACTTTGCCTACACAGCAAGTGATGAACAGAAGAAGGCAAGCTGTGATTAGACCCAAGAAGAGACAGTTTCAAGGTTATTGCCTTTATTGTGGAGTTTGGGGTCATAAGGCGAGTAACTGTTGGTGGAGAAGGCCAGTATATGTCTCCAACTTGAGAAGATACGATGCTGCATACAGGGGGAGACAATACAGAATTCAGAAGAGAACACCTGTCGTGAGTTCTTGCACATACTGTAAAAGGCAAGGACACGCTGACAAGGATTGTTGGTGGAAGCCCAAACCAGTGGTTTCAAAGAACAAGTTTGCTATATTGGCAGACTTGGAACAGTGTGAAAGGTGCGGGCAGGATGGCCATAATGCCAAGAGATGCATGACACTTCTCCCTGAGCAAGAGAAGGCACTTAATGGCACAGTGAAAACAAGCAGTGCAGTCAAAGGTGAGAAAAAGGAGAAAGCTATCTTCCGACCAGTTCAAAAGAAGGAATATAAAGCTAAAAGGAAGGTGGCTGATATAGCTGAAATTGCACTCAAAGCTGACTGCAAGGATAAGCAGTGGATCCTTGATAGTGGATGCACTTCGCACATGACGGGAGATAAGAGTAAATTATCAAAGCTGAGCAAATCAAGAGAAGGCAGAGTCAAGTTTGGCAATGATGATTCACTCAACATCAATGGTCAGGGGTCAGTAAAAATTGGAAGAGAAAAGCTGAAAGATGTTCTGCACGTTGAAGGACTCAAATACAATTTAGCATCTGTCAGTCAGTTATGCAACGAAGATCATAAGGTAATATTTACAAAAATAGATTGTCAGGTAAAGAGTAAAGAAGGCAATACTATTGCAGCCGGGAAGAGAACAGCTGGAAATTTATATGTGATTAACGAGGACAAGACAAGCAGCTGTCTACTCACCAAAGAAGAAGAAAATCAACTCTGGCATAGGAGGCTGGGACACTTATCACAAAAGAACATGAGGAAGCTGACCACTACTCATGCAATCAGAGATATTCCCGACCTCAGGAGAGAGAGAGAGTATGTTTGCTCAGCATGCTCTAAAGGAAAACATGTTAGAAAGCAGTATAAGACCAAAGAGTTCAGTTCTGAAGCAGTGCTTGACATTGTGCATACTGATTTGTGTGGGCCGATGAGAACAAAAGGGTTGAATAATGAGAGGTACTTCGTCCTGTTTGTCGATGATTATTCCAGAAGGACCTGCATCATGCACCTCAAACACAAGTCAGAAGTTCTGAAATGCTTCAAGAGATACAGAAGATTGGCTGAAAATGAGAGTGGAAAGAAGATCAAAGTATTGAGGTCAAATCAAGGCACTGAATTCACAAATGGAGCTTTTGAAGATTACCTTGAGAAGCATGGAATTCACCATCAGATGGCAGCAGCAAGAACACCTCAACAGAACGGGGTGGTAGAGAGGAAGAATAGAGCTGTGGTTGAAATGGCAAGAACTCTACTGCTAGAATCCAAGCTTCACACAAGATTTTGGACAGAAGCAACATTTACAGCAGTGCACCTACTGAACAGAGTTCTACTAAAGCCCAATACTGATAAGACTCCATATGAGCTATGGAGTGGGAAGAAGACAACAGCCAAGTATCTCAGAGTCTTTGGCAGCCCATGTTTTGTGAAGAACAAGGAGCAAAACTTGGGAAAATTCAACGCTAGGTCTGATGAAGGCATCTTTGTGGGATACTCAGCAAAGACAAAAGGTTACAGAGTTTTCCTACATAAGCTGGGAAAAGTAATCACTACCAGTGATGTGAGAATAGATGAGAACTGGAAAACAATGCAGAATGGAGAAACTGAGGACAATGAAGAAGATGACTTCAATGTAGATGAAGAATCAGACCAATCTGAAGAAAAGGAACAAGTAAGTTTAGACTCGGAGAAAAGTGAGTCTGAACAGGAAGAAAGAGATCCTCTTACAACTAAGATGGTGCAAGGAAGAAGGACAAAGAAAACATGGACCAGTGCTCATCGAGGAGATCAGATCATAGGTGACCCATCAGCAGGAGTTACAACAAGAAGAAGAATGGTGGGAGCTACTGCTCTACTCTCACAAGTTGAACCTAAATCTGTTGAAGAGGCTATTCAAGACCAAGCTTGGGTCAAAGCTATCAATGAGGAGCTGGATCAAATTGAAAAGAATGATACATGGGAGCTGGTTCCAAGACCCACTAATAAGAATGTCATAAGAACAAAGTGGGTGTTTAGGAATAAACACAATGAAGATGGCAAGGTAGTGAGGAACAAGGCCAGGCTAGTTTGCAAAGGCTACACTCAGATAGAAGGGGTAGATGTTGATGAAACTTTTGCACCAGTAGCAAGGTTAGAAACTATCAGAATGTTCTTAGCTTTAGCAGCACACAAGAGGTATAAAGTCTATCAGATGGATGTGAAATCTGCCTTTCTGAATGGGCTCCTGAAAGAAGAAGTGTATATTGAACAACCCGATGGAGTACAAATCAGTGAGGATGAGACACAAGTGTGCAAGCTGAAGAAAGCCTTGTATGGTCTTAAGCAAGCTCCAAGAGCATGGTACAGCAGGCTGGATGCATACTTGAGAAGGTTGAATTTCAGAAGAGGAACGGTTGATAATAACTTATATGTGTTCAATTCAGAGAAAGGCCAGCTGATAACCATAGTATATGTAGGTGACATCATCTTTGGCGGGGATCACTCTGAATTATGCCAAGATTTTGCACAGAAGATGAGTGAGGAATTTGAGATGTCATTGATTGGAGAAATGACGTACTTTCTTGGATTACAGATAAAGCAGTGTGAAGAAGGTATCTTTATTTCTCAGACAAAATATGCCAAAGAGATGCTGAAAAGGTTTGGCATGGAAGATAGCAGATCTGTCAGTACCCCTATGACAGTGGGCTGCAAGTTAACAAAAGATCAGGAAGGAAGGAGTACAAGCCCTACAGAGTACAGGAAGATGATAGGGAGCCTTCTGTACCTTACGGCATCAAGGCCTGATCTTATGCAAGCTGTGTGTACTGCCAGCAGATTCCAAGCTGATCCTAAAGAGTCTCATGTGTTGGCAGTGAAAAGAATCCTAAGGTACCTCAAAGGAACATTGGAAATGGGCTTGTGGTATCCAACCATGGATCCTGTTAAACTACAAGCATACACTGATGCAGACTGGGCAGGAAGTATAGATGATAGAAAATCAACCAGCGGCTGCAGCTTCTACTTGGGTTCAAAGTGTGTTGCATGGTTAAGTAGAAAGCAAAACAGTGTTGCTTTGAGCACAGCTGAGGCTGAGTATATGGCTGCTTGTGCAGCATGTACACAGGTGATATGGATGCTAAGACAATTGGCAGACTTGGGTGTTGAAATGAAATTACCAGTGAGTATACTTTGTGATAATCAAAGTGCTATTGATCTCAGCAAGAATCCGGTTCAACATTCGAGAAGCAAGCATATTGACATCCGATATCACTTCATCAAAGATCAAGTGGAACAGGGTACAATTCAGTTCAAGTAAATCCTCCATCTTCACTTTGCGAGTTTTTCAAATATGTAATTGGTTGGCAAAGGGGGAGAGAAGCAACAGTGCAGGGGGAGCTGTTAAGAAAGGAGAGTGCATATTTAGGGGAAGTTGAAACTGCTGCATAGTGGCTTTTATTATAAGTGTTGCCAACAATTACAAAGGGGGAGATTGTTGTTCCCACAGCCTTATATAGGTTGTAATTGTTGTCAACTAGGTTTACGTGTGCAAGAAAGTAAACCCATATGGAAGGGCAAAATGGTAAAACCATACGGAAGGGCAAGAACGTAAAATCGCCGCGTAAACCCTATTAGGGTTTCATGGAGTAGAGTATATAATGGTCTTGGAAGACAAAGAACAGGGTAAGTCGGCAATATTAAGCATTCAGCAAAACTTAGACAACCGACCAACCAAAGAGAACACCAAACCCTACACGGAAGAACACCACCGGTAAGGACGAAGAGAGTGAACAGTGCCGTCGAGTGAACAGTAACCGCACAGTGAAGCCGTTGGACGAAGAGAGAGAAAACGCCTGGAAGAGAGAGAAAGGACGTCGTCGGCGAGGAGACAGCAAGGCATATGGCAACCCTACACCATCGGTAGAAAAGAGAGACGATCAAAGCGGCTGGTGAAGGGGGCGACGGCAGAACGATACAGAAGAGAGAGAGAACCATCAGCAAAAACAGAACCGCCGAGAGAGAGAAAGAGTTGACGGGAAGGAGAGAAAAAGAAACCTGACGGCCAGAACAGAGGAGATCCGGCGACGGCGTGAGAGAGATCCGGCTGGGACAGAGGAGATCCGGCGACAGCAGATCCGGTGACAGCAGAAGGAAATCTGGCAGGGGCAGAGGAGATCCGGCGACAGCAGAACTGGGATCCGGTCGACGGTGACAAATCCGGCAGACGGTGAGACAAATCCGGCAGGAAGAGAGAGAAGTCCGGCGAGAAGAGAGAGAAATCCGTTGAGAAGAGAGAGAAATCCGACTAGACAGCAAGAGAGAGAAACGGACAGGCGAGCCGTGAGACAGTGAGATTGTGGGGCAAGGAGACGGGTGAGACCGTGAGATGGTAAAAACAGGAGTTGTGTGATACAACGTAGAGAAGGAATTCGGCGAAACATTGAACTCAACGTATTTCCAGACTTCTTCAAAAGAGGTTAAAAAGCGTTATGGTGAACTTTTAAGCAGCAGTGGAGCAGCCTTTCAATTCAACAGAGGCAAGACAAGTTAGAAGAAGGGTAGACACAGTAAGTGACACTCTTTGTATTGTACTTGCTTAGTAATTACAATAGTGAAAGGAGCAGAGAATCAAAGACATCCATTGTAACCTGAATTCTCAAGTATAGTGGATAGTCTCGGTAAGGGAGAGTCCCTACCACCGTGGATGTACGTCACGTTGACGGAATCACGTAAATCTCGTGTGTCCTTAATTTGCTTTACATTCTGTGTTTTGAATTGACTTGTGAATGTAGCTGAAGTATCAGCCAACTCATAACCTAACGAAGACCTAAATAAGAACATCCGTATTGTCTGCTAGGCAAGGTGTCTGAAAGGTGACTTTGGGGACTATTGTGATTAGTAGGTAGCAATAGATCTACCTTAGTCGAGTCTGAGAAAGAGTTTGCTTTTAAGAAGAGGTTGAAGTTGTTCACTTACCTGCGAATTGCGAATTGTGGTGATACTGATTCAGCCCCCCTCTCAGTATCAGGAGAGTAGTAGATCCTAGGGAGAAGTCGGGAACTTCACCTTTTAAAACCATCATATATATAAAATTAAGGGTAATCTTTTGAAAATGCATGAATATTTTTGTTATTTTAAATATATCATGAACTCTTTATTTGATTCTAAATTTGTTACGCTATCATAATATGATGATAGATTGCATTAGTGTGGTGAAATGAGGGTTCAATATTATACACACTGTTATATAAACATGCTATGTGAAAGAAATTATTTATAATATGTTACTAAAAAAATCAAAAAGAAATTCTAAGAGATAAAATGTTGTCAATTTATGCCCAAGGCAAGAAAAGCTCTAAATCCCTAAAGTGAAACCCAAACATCTCCTTCTTCATTGTCTTTATCACCATTATAAAATGGCTACTTTTTAATAGGAGACACAAATTGAATTTGTGCTTCTTATGTCTTTGTGTTTTGTCCTCAAGATTGGGTTTTTCAAGTTTAAAAAGGTAAAGTAGGTGATATGGCCAACATGACCACATTAGTGGACCTATTTGGTCCTTTACTTCAAATTTTCACTTTACTTTTTTCTTTTTTTTTTCTCTGATTTATTTTTACTTTATCTTGTTTTGGCTATTGAGTTACAAGTCCTTTAAAATCTTAAAAAAAAAAAAAAACCAAAGTGAGCCCCTTTCAATTTGGTCTATAAATTACTAACTTTAAAATAATATAATGTATATTTCTCTAAAGAAGGAGATAATGGGGAAGGAGAGAAGGAGATGACAGAGAAGGAGATGTTAAAGCTTCACCTTGGAGTGTTTAGAGCTTCTCTTGCCTTAGACATAAAACAATGTCATTATATGTCTTGGATTTTTTTTAACCCATATTAGAAATATTTCCTTACATGTAGCATGTCTATTTGCTAGTGTGTGCCATGATGGATTGTCATGTTAACACATAAATAAAATCCGTTGCCATATCATAATGTCATAATAGATTTAAAGTCGAATAAAAAGTTTGTAATATATTTAGAACACAAAAAAAAATGATATATTTAAAAAAAAATGAAAAGTTTATGCATTTTTAAGCAATTAACTTTATTAATGTTATAATGACAAATTATAGAACTATTGTATAAAAGCCATATAGTGCTACCTATACTTCTAATACTATGCAACGTTTTAGAATTGTTACCTATATTGGATATATAGGCAATGGTTATTAATCATTTCATATAAAATTGTTATTGTTAAAAATGACAAATTTTATAACCACTACATAAAAGTCATAAGCTGCTACTTAAAAGGCTTATGTGGCAAGGTTTAAAGATCGTCACATCCAAACTACTACATAAAATTGCTTATTACAATGCTATGTTCCAAATTATTTAAGGCATATAATCGTAGCTATAACTTCATTTGGTGTAGTGACTATTTAACTGTTTTTATTTTTATGCTTTTCTTACATATATTTTATTTGTTTTACTTTTTCTTAGAATGTAATTGGAGAATATTTGTCATAGGTACACAAACTAGGATTTTGAGAATATGTATAGGATTGAACAGGAGGTTAAAAATACAATCAATCCACTTGTAAGTGAAAGACTGAGATCTTAACATAAGTTCTCCAATGTTATGGAAAGAAAAACATGAAGGGTTTTGTTTGGGGGCCTCTAGTTCTAGATTACTAGAAATACAAATGAATACAATATTATTTAATGCAAAATATGCTTATTACTTATAAATGAATGGAATTAAATTATCTGAATTTTTATTTTGTTTTATTTATATATTGACCTTTTGCTTGCCTACGACATTCTTTGGTTGACTTTAGGTTCTAGGGTTTTGAATTAAATAGAAACTTTTAATGGTAGTTCTTTGCACTAAAGGAGTCAAGATGTAGTTTATAGCAATCGTTCATATCGAAAGAATTGAAAATTGATTTGTCATTTTTTATGGTGATTATTCTTACCAAAAGAATTGAACAATCATAGGTTGGGACTAGAATTGAGAATTTTGATTTTGGAAATGTTGAAGAGAGAAATAAGGAATTTGTAATTTCTAAAGATTTTGAAAAACATTTGGATTAGGAGATGTCAAAATTGAATTTGGAAAGGTATGTACAAGGCTAGACTTTTTTTTTTTTTTTTGAGTTTTGAGAAAAGATTTAGATTTGAACATGAACATTTTGTTTTTGAATGATTGGACATGAATGATATTTTTTTCAATTAAAAAAGAATGTCAAGAAAAAATTTATTTTTAAGGGTATCTTTTGATGTTTTTGTTTTGCTTTGTTTTTTTTTTTTTTTTGACTTTGATTTTTTATGTTGGACTACATAAATGGATAGAGAAATTTATTTATTTTTCAAGAAAACATTGACACACTTAAGAAAGTTTCAATTTTTAAAATTTTTGCTTTTAGGAATTTTTGAAAAAGGTAAGACCTTGGATTTATGAAAAAAAAAAAGGAAATGTTCTATTTTTATTACTTGAAAATTGGGGAAAAAAAAGGCTTAAAGCCTTAAGAAACTTAGGAACTAAAACTAATATTTGACTCACCAAGAAACAAAGCTAAGCCACCAAAAGTTGGCCTATAAGGTGCCCTTTCCAACTCCCTCTCTTTGGCAAAATAACTTTGTTTTGGCATGCATATGTAAGCAATATTAAGGCAATAGCCTTAGAAGTAGTGGTCATTCCCCTCTTATTGATCTCAATGTCACTCTTCCTTTTGCTATTCTTTTAATTTTTCATTTCATGTCATTTTGATCTTAAAATCTAGGCTTATCCCTCATGATTTTGCTAGTGTTTTTACTAAGGAGGTTAAAGTAGTTATGAAAGTTATAATATTAAGGTAAATGGGTCTAAGTTTGTTAAGTCTCAATGACGAGTCATTTCCATTAAAGGGTTGGCTTATTGAGCCCAAAGATAGGAGCTAATAAGTATGTTGAGGTGTCAACATCATAGGGTTCATGATTCCTTTAAGTTTCTTTTAATCATAGTACTTTAATTGTAATTAAAGAGTTATATAATGCCTTCCTAGTTTATTGAAATGATTAGGACAAAGAAATACAATATTCCTAAATTCTCTCTCTCTCTCTCTCTCTCTCTCTGTCTCTCTCCCTTCCTTCTTGGCACCTTTCCATGAGAATGACCCATTTATTATTAGAACCATAACAATTATGGTATTAAAGTTGCTAAATTCTTGTCAAGACCTATGGCAAGCTAGCGTGTAAAAACAATGGAATAGCCATAGTGAGCTTGAGTTTAGCATAACAAACAACAGAGAAATGGAGAAACATTGTAAAGCAAATTCAAAGCCTATAAGAATATATGTGCCAACAACATAAGAAGTTCATTTAGATAATGGAGTTATCAAGCATCAAGGTTGTAAAGTTAGTGAATCATAGAGGAACTAGGAACCTAAATAGGTTATTTCCATTACCAAAGGATTATAACTAACTTAAGGGAGCCAGCGGTGTAGCAAAAATAAAGATCAAAGAGAATAATTCTTCTTAGCTTCCTAAGGTTACTATTCCTAATTTTGAATACATCAATCCTCGAGAATGGATAGCCAAGTGCAATCAATTTTCCAGTATGTGTAAAGTAAAAGACAAGTAAACGATGGAAGTGGCACAACTATGTACTTCAAAGATAAGCCTAAAGTATGGTACCTAGGGAGGCTTTTAGGTGACCTTATAAAGGGCTTGTGGAGGAGGTGTGTCTACAAGTTGTTGGTGATCATATTTTTGACATCATAGAAGAATTCAGTAAGTTAATGCAAAAAGGGATAACGGTAGAATTTCAAGAATGCTTTGAGGGATTGAAGTCATGAATCAAGAGAGGTATTCTTAGTCTTGTTGAAGAATATTTTATTCCTAAATTTTTTAGTGGATTAAATGGAACCATTTGTTCCACTCTAAATTGTTGCAATGAAAAATTGTGAGTCAACCTTATAAGTTAGCTAAACTACAAGAGCATTCTGAGAATGACCTTGTTAAACACAAAAGAAGTTGTTGAGATGGTAGTTTGGGACCAAGGGTGGTCAATACTAAACTCTTATAGATGCCAACTCACAAAATAGTACTAGTAGTCTTACTAACAAAAGGGCTAGTGGATACTAAAACAATTAATTCTATTCTACCTAAATTGCTTAAATTTGCATTGCCAAGAAGCCTAATTAGTATTGTAAATGTTGAGACAAGTACTTTCTTGGACATTAATGTGCCAGAAAATAGTCCTTGAACTTAATTAATGAAAAGCAAGAAGAATAAGGGTAATAGCCAAAGGTCTATGAACCACCTTAAGCATGAAAGGAGACTTGGGAGATGGCAATGATGGAGTCAATGGATGCCACCATTAAGACCTCTATGAATGCCATCTCTGGTATGACAAGTTTCAACATTATGCAATCAAGGAGCAAGTTGATGAAAGGGTTTTGGTAATTTTAATTGACAACTATAGCACTCATAGTTTCTTGGACACTACAATTGCCATGGACTTACATTGCAACTTGGAGAGGACTCCCCTAATGTTGGTTACCATTGCTAATAGACAAAAGATTTCTAACTAAGAGAAATGTAAAGGATTTTAATAGAAAATGCATAGGTACACTTTTAAGAAAGATTTATGGCTAATATCATTAAGGACTTATGACATAATTCTTGTTGTTGATCAGCTAAAGCTACATAGCTCATTGCTATTTGATTTTAACAATATGAACCTTTCTTTTATAATGAGAATTACTAATATAGGCACCCTCAAGTTGTTGACAAGACAAAATTATAAAATTAAATTACAAAAAGAAAAAGGGATGAGAATCTTGTTGCCTACCTTATAATAATAGTGCAACCAAAGGAATCGTTTCCTCAAAGTACAAATATGATAGCATAATTCCTTGGTGTGTTTATTCAACCTAGGCCTTTCTCACCAAAAAGGAGTCATGACCATCACATTATGCTTCAATTAGATGTTTAACTTGTTAACATTAGTCCTTATTGGTACCCTTATTACCAGAAAGCATAAATTGAAAAATTAGTAACTAACATATGACTTTTTTAATCATATAACCTAGTAGCCATACATTTGCTTCACCTGTATTAATGGTGTAAAAGAAGGATGGATTTTTGGCAATTTTTTGTGGATTACAAGTAATTTAGTGCCTTGACCATCAAGGACAAGTTTCCCATACCCATCATTTATGACATATTAGATGAGTTAAATATGTTACCATCTTCTCTAAGCTAGATATGAGAGTAGTTTATCATTAGATCAAGATGTACAAGGAAGATTATTTTGACCTTTTTTGATGACATTTTGGTACACAACTCTAATTAAGAATAACATGTGTAACATTTGACTTATGCTTTAAAAGTTTTAAGGTCACAACGACTTTATGCTAAATATTTTAAGTTTGTGTTTAGAAGAAGGCAAATTAAGTATCTAAGGCATCTTATTTGTGGTCAAGGGATAGTTATTGACCTTACCAAAGTAAAGGCTATGGTTAACTAGCCTACACTAATGTTTGTAAAGAGTCTTAAGGGATTATTGGGGTTACCATAATACTATAAAAATTTTATAAAGGGTTATAGTGCCTTAATGAGGCCATTTACAATTCTTAAGAAAGATAGTTTCTATTGAGGAAAGAAAGCTTAAGAAGCCTTTTAGAAACTTAAACAAACCTTAGCTTCAACTCCAATACTTACCCTTTTTGATTTTTCTAAACCTTTTGTATTAGAGATAGATGTTTATGGAATAAGGATTGGGTTAGTCATGATATAAGAAGGAAAGCCTATTATTTACCTCAGTAATGCCTTACATGATAAGAATAAAGAGTTATCTAGGTATAAGAATGAACTCTTGGCTATTTTGATGGCAAGTGGCAAGT
Source organism: Rhizophora apiculata (assembly GCA_037832385.1). Taxonomy (NCBI): domain Eukaryota; kingdom Viridiplantae; phylum Streptophyta; class Magnoliopsida; order Malpighiales; family Rhizophoraceae; genus Rhizophora; species Rhizophora apiculata. The sequence continues at coordinate 14,483,605 of CM075426.1, forward strand.
GACAAATGGCAAGTGGTGAATTACCATGAGGGGCAATCTCTCATAATAAAACCATGAAAGTATTAAGCACTTACTTCATTAATAGCTATACACATAAATCCAATAGGAAGGGATCATCAAGCTTTTGGGGTTAGATCATGTAATTTAATATAAGAAGGGTTTTGAGAATATGGCCATCGATGCATTATCATTAAAGGATCAAGAAGCATTAACTAATTCAACATGCTAACCATGCATGGCTCTATTAGTAGTGATTTCTTAGGGATTAGGAAATGCTAACAAAATCAACACCCTAGCTTAATAATTACTTACTAGTTTATGCTTGGTCTAAACTTCAAAGCATCCTTTCTCCTTGACTAATGGAGTTCTTAAGTACAATGGTCAAATTTACTTAGGAATTATCAAAAATTTGAAAATGCAAGTGCTATAAGCTTTACACTCTTCTACTTTAGGAGGGCATTCTAACAATTACATCTATTACTCAGAGAGTCAAGCAACCTTTTTATTGGCTAAGAATGCAAACTCACATCTAGCTCATTATATCCACTAGTAAGGTGTGTCAAAGGTGTAAAAGGGAAATAGTTCCTTATCTAAGGTTGTTGTAGCCCTTGCCCATTCCTTTTTAGGCTTGGTTTGATATTACTATATACTTCATGAGAAGTCTACCTAAGTCTAAAAGGAAGTGATTTTGGTAGTGATAGATCATTTTACCAAAATAGTCATTTCCTTACACTAAGTCACCCCTGCACAACATTATTTGTGCCAAAGCACTTCTTAAAAAATAAGTATAAACTTTATAGCCTACCTTAAATTATGGTTTCATATAGGGATAGAGTTTTAGCTAATCCCTTTTGGCAAGAGTTATTTTGAAAGTTCAAAATTATCTCCACTTTAGTTCTATCTTTCACCCTCAGATAGATGGGTAAAGTAAAAGGTTGAATCCATGCCTTTATGTTATATGACTTGTTACAAACCAACAAAGTGGGCCAAGTGGTTATACCTAGTTAAGTAGTGGTATAACACCAATTTTCACATTGCTATAAGAATGACTCCATTATAAGCTTTGTCTAGCCAAGCATTTCCTTAACTATCTTCTTTTCCTATCGAAGATACCAAAGTTGCATTTGTAGAAACCTTTTTTTTTTCTTAAAAGGTAGCTTTTGACAAGTCTATTAAAGGAGCATTTACTCAAACTATAAAACATGATAAAACACTATGTAGATAAGGGCTATAATGAAAGATTCCTTATGATGGGTGACTATGTATTTGAAACTTTAGACTTACTTTCAAGCATCTATGGTAGTGTGATCTAATATGAAACTCTCTTCTAACTTTTTTGGCTTTGTTTTTTTTAGTGGTGGAAAAAATTGGCTATGTGGCTTATCACTTGGCTTTATATGCTTGATCAATAATTTACCATATTTTTCATATGTCCTTGCTCAAGAAATCAATGGAGACTATGGATAGGTTCTTCTCATTTGTCACTTACTAGAACAAATGGTTAGATACTGGTGGAACCCTTAGTCATTCTCAATAGGTGTATCATCAAGTGTAATAATAAGGTTGTCACCTAAGTACTTGTTTATTGGTCTAAACTGCCTTGTAAAGAGGCAACACAAGAGGATTAGAGTTTTCTTGTATCTCAATTTTTTTCCTTTTGGAGTTGTGTTGCTATGTTCATCACTTTGAGGACAATGCTTGTTTGAGCAAAAAGGACTTTTAGTGTTTTTAGTAAGGAGGTTAAAATAGTTATGGTAGTTGCAACAAATAGGTAAATGATCTAAGTCTATTAGATCTTGATTTTGAGTTAGGTCTATTATAGGGTTAGCCTATTAGGCCTGTAAAGGTGTTAACATCATATAGGTCATGATTCTTCTATGTTTTTTTTAATCATAGTTACTTGATTGTAATTTGATAACTGTATAATGGTTCCTTAGTTTGTTGTAACAACTATGCAATGGAGATGCAATATTTTTGAATTGTCTCTCTCTCTCACTCTCTTTCTTCTCTCCTTTTAGGCTCCTTTTCACAAGAACAAATGACCTAACACATGAACCATAATATATGTCATGTATATAACATGAGAAAGTGTGTGATTTTGGTTTCTTAATGCACAAAGAGTTGGTTGGCTGATTTTTTTGTTGACTTTGTTCTGATTTTGGTGAACCTATTGTTTATTTTGATTTTTTCTTTTTATGCTTTCTTCAAATTTTTTGCTTAATTCATGGGAATTTAGTTTAGTGTTCTTAAGTTCTTAGCTCTTAAAACTTTAATTTTCTAGGTTGTGTTGATGATTTTTGGTTTGTTTTCTCTAATGGTTTTGGGATCTTGAATTTTAAGGTCTTAAAATCCTAAGGTTTCAATTTTGAAAGGGATCTTTATGTTAAAGGGTTTAAGGGTTTAATTTTGTTTTTATGACTTTGATTTTTCTAGAAAAATTTGTGTTCTTTATGTTGATCACTAATGAGATGTCTTAGATACTCAATTTGTCCTCTTCCAAATACACATTTACACTATTTAGCATAAGTTAATGTGACCTTAAAACTTGTTAAACATAAGTCAAATGTTGCACATGTTATTGCAAGTTGGAGCTATATACCAAAATGCCACAAAAAAGATCAAAATAAACTAAGGATAAAATACTTTGTTCATAAGAGCTTGAAAAGTAGTAGGAACATAGGTGAGACTAAAGGATATCACCTTGAATTCATGATGGCCATGGTGGGGTTTAAAGGCTATTTTAGGAATGTCTCCCATATACATCCAAATTGAGCATAGCTTGCTCTCAAATCTAGCTTGGAGAAGATTGTAACACCCTTTAACTCATCTAGCAAGTCATCAATGATGGGTATGAGAAACTTATCTTTGATGTCAAGTAATTTAAATGCTTGCTATTCATAAAGAAATGCAAGAAGCCATCCTTTTGTTTCACTAATAGTATAGGTGAAGCAAATGGATTACTATTGGATTGTATGACTGTAAAAGCCATCATTTTGGCTCTTGGTTTTTCAATTTTTGATTTCTAGTAGTGAGGGTATCAATAGGACCTAATTTTAACAGGTTAAGCATTTGATTTAAACATATGTGTCACTAATGGCTTCTTTTTGGTGGGAGAGCCTTTGGTTTAACAAACACATTAAGGAAGTGTGCTATCACAACTACAATTTTAAAAAGCAATTCTATTGGCTCTATAGCTTACGCCATTATGAAAAGGTGGGCAAAGAGATCCACTTCCTTTTTTTTCTTTTTTTTTTTGATTAAGTTTTGTAACATTTGTCTTGTCAATAGCTTGAGGGTGCCTATCTTAGTAACTCCCATTAATTCTACTAGGTTGCCATTTTAAATAAGGAGAACTTCATATTGTTAAAATTGAATAGCCTTAGGTTGTGAAGCCTCAGTTGATCAACATTGAGGACTTTATCATAAGTCCCTAGTAATGTAAGCCTTAAATTTTCCTTAAAGGTGTAATCCTACATTTTCCATTCAAAGCATTTGCACTTCTTTAAGCTAGAAATATTTGGTCCATAAGAGATGGAAACCATCATTATGGAAGTCCTCTTTAGCTTATAGAGCAAGTCCTTTGCAAATGTCAAGTCCAAGAAGCTATGTCAAGTCCAAGAAGCTATGGGTACTACTTATGTCAATTAAGATTACCAAAACCCTTTTATCAAACCATACCTTAATTGTAGAGTGTTAAGACCTATGGTGCAAGAGGTGGCATTCATAAAGATCTTAATGGTGGCTTCCATTAACTCCATCATTGCTAGCTCCTTAGTCTCCTTCGTGGCCTCTTATGGTTTATAAACCTTTGGTTTCCCTTGTTGCTCTTACTCCTTATTAATCAAGTTGAAGGAATGTTTTCTAAAACAATGATGGCATTAAAGTACCTATCTCCACATTTATAACATTAACCAGGCTTCTTAGGGTTGCAAATTCACGCAATTTAGGCATAACAAAGTTTATTATTTTAATCTCCATAGGCCATTTTAGTTGTAGGACTACTAGTGCTTTTTTCTAAGTAGGCACATTTAAGAGATTAGTATTGACCACCCTTTGTCCCTAACTGCCCCATTGATAGTTGCTTTTGTGCTTAACAAGGCCATCTATAACATGCTCTTATAGTTTAGCTCATCCATAAGCTTGACTCAAGGTTTTTCATTGCAACAATTTAAAGTGGGTCTAGTGGTTCCATTTAATCCATTAACACAGCTAGAAATTAAATATTTTCTATGAGACCAAGGTCACCTTTCTTGATTTATGACTTTAGTTCCTTGAATCATTCTTGGTAGTCTTCCATCATCTCTTTTTACATTAACTTGCTAAATTCTTGTATAATACAAAGAATACTATCACTAACAAATCACAAACACACATCCTTTGTAAGCTCTTCCTAGTTGATCTTAATGTCTTCTAGAAGCCACCTTAGGTACCATACTTTTGGCTTATCTTTGAAGTATATAGTTATCACTTTCACCTTTTATTTGTCTACTACTTTGTAAATCCTAAAAAATTGATTGCACTTAGAGATCTATTCATGAAGATTGATGCCTTCGAAGTAAGAAAGAGTAACCTTAGGAAGCCAAGAAGAATTAGTCTCTTCAGTCTATTCTTGTTGTGCCCCAAGCTACCTTAGGTTAATTAGAATCCTTGGTTAGTGAAAGTAACCTAGTTGGGTCCCTAGCTCCTCCATAATCAATTAAGCTTGTAGCCTCTAAGCTCAAAAATTCCATTATCTAAGTGAACTTATTATGCTCTTGACACACATGTTCTTGCAAGCTTTAAACTTAGTTTGCCACATTTCTCTATAATTCCTTTATTCCTTATGTTGAAATTAAACTTACCATAAATGTTCCTTTGTTATTACATGCTAACTTGACATAGGTCTTTGTAAAAATCAAGTCGTTCTAATACTAGAATTGTTATGGTTTCCATGTTAGGTGGTTCATTCCCATGAAATGGAACCAAAAAGGGATAATGTATTTTCTTTTGTTGAACATCGCAATTATTGTACCTATATTTTGTCCAATCTAAACAAGAGGTTATATAAAGGCAACTAGGTGTGACTTACTTAGACTGGATTGAAATTTTACGCATAAACAAATAGCAAATATCAATTTTAGTCTACTAGCAATAAGATAGAGAAGACTATCAATGATACCTCTATATTACTTTTTATCCACAATCTTATCATTTACTTCACTGTCCAACTTTGTGGAAGGGGTCATTGGATGGTTGCAAGGTTTGCAATCATCCATGCCAAACTTTTTTAGAAGTTCCTTTGCATATTTGGCTTGGTTGATGAAGACTCCATCCTTTAGTTGCTTGCTTTTAAGTCCAAGGAAGAAATTTAATTCTCCTATCATACTCATTTCAAATCCATTTCCATGCCACTAGCAAACCCCTTGAATAATGACTCATTAATAGCACCAAATATGATGTCATTAACATAAATTTGAATAATCAACAAATCCTTGCATTTGGATTTGGTAAAAAGAGTAGTGACAACTTTACCTTTAGAGTAGTTTCTATCAACCATGAAAGGTAAGAAAGAGCTTAACCTTTCATACCAAGCTCTTGGCACTTGCCTTAACCCATATATAACTTTTGAAAGCTTATAAAAATGTTTAGGAAATCTTTTGCTTTCAAAGCTAAGAGTTTGATTAACATAGGCTTCTTCCATGATTTAGCCATTGAGGAATGCAGTCCTCACATCCATTTGATGTAACATGAAATTCTTTTATGAAGCATATTTAAGCATCATTTTAATAGACTCTAGCTTAGTAATAGGGGTAAAGGTCTCATTATAATTGAAGTCTTCTTCTTCATTGTAGCCTTTGGTAACCAACCTTGCCTTGTTTCTCACAATTTGACCATTTTCATCAAGCTTGTTTCTAAAGACCCACTTGATTCCTATAATAAGATAATCACTATGTCTAGGTACCACAGTCTAAATCTTATTTTTCTCGAACTAGTTGAGCACATCCTCTATAACATGCACTCAAGATTAGTTAACTAATGCATCATCAATATGTATTGGTTTTATTTGTTAAACAAGTGCTATAATGTAAGAATTCCTAGATACAGTTTGAGTTTTTATAGGATTAGAAGGGTTACTAATAATTGGATCCTAAAATGTTTTTCTAACATGCTTCCATTTTCTTGGAACTTGTTTAACAACATTACCAAGATTGTCATCTTTTGGAAGACTAGACTCATTCACTTTAAGTTGTTCACTTTGCCCCATTTTAACATTATTAAAATGTTGTTTCCTTGATGATTCATTTTCCTTTTCCAAGCTTTTGCTTGTCCCTACAAGATCATCTAACTCCTTCTTTCTAAGAGAGGAGTTAGATTTATCAAATGTAACATGCATGGACCCCTTCATAACTAGAAATCTCTTATTAAATACCATGTATCCTAAGAATCAAACTTGTCTAAGTTGTCTTTTATTTTTAGAGTGTAACACTTGTAACCAAAGACTTGTAAGAAATTTATTCTAGGCTTTTTTTCATAAGAGGTCTTTGTAAGAGTTGAATGAATGAAAACTCTATTGGAAACATAGTAAGTAGTATGAACTACTTTTGCTTAAAAGTGTTGAGGAAGGCTATACTTATTTAACATGGTTCTAGTCATCTTTTGCAAGGTTTTATTCTTCCTTTTAGCTACTTCATTTTGTTTTGGAGTTCCTAAAGTTAAAAAGTTGTGAGAGATACCTTGAGAATTACAAAAATTCTCAAAACCTTCACCATCAAACTCACAACGATGATCACTTCTTATTAAAGTGAGTGGGTACCCCTTCATATTTTTGATTTGCTTACAAAACTGCTCAAACATCTTTAAGCATTCTTACTTATGAGTTAGGAATGTAACCCATACAAAGCTACTATAATCATCTATAATGACATATGCGTATGATTTACCACTAAAAAAAGAAATGTGAGTAGGACTAAACAAGTCCATATGTAATAATTACTAGGGTTTAGAAGTAGATACTACCTTTTTACCCTTGAAGGAGCTTTTGCTTTGCTTACCCATCTGGCATGCATCACACACTTGTCCTTCTCAAATTTTACCTTTAGAAAACCTTCTATAAGGTTATGATGGTTAAGCTTAAATAGTTGTTTCATGCTTGTATGACCCAACCTTCAATGCCACATCCATGATTCTTCATTAACAAAGCCAAAACACTTAACTTCTTAATTAGCTAAAGTGTGTAAGTCATTAATATAGACATTATTCAACTGTTTAGTAACAAATAAGGGATAATTTTTTTTGAGGTGAGCAACATGATAATCATTTTGCTCAAATGATGCCTTAAAACCACTAGCACATAATTCATTGGTACTTAACAAATCAAACTTGAGTCCTTTGACAAGTGAGCCATTCTTGATCATTGGGAACTTTCTCCTACCTATCTTGCCATTACTAACAATCTTACCTTTGGCATTGTCTCTAAACATTGTTGTTTCACCATCAATTTTCTTAAGGGAGATAAAGATGTTGGGATTCCTTATAATGTGTCTAAAGTAGGCACTATCTAGGTGTCATTCATCTTTCTTCACACTACTCTTAAGATATAAGATGCTCTAGGTTTTTGTATATGTCTTATGTATATATATGCATACTTGTGTGAGACTTTTTTTATTATGATATGATGCATGAGCATTCTTATGCATTACTAGATGCTTGTGCAAGTGTGTAAGCATGAGTTACTTGCCTTAAGAAGCTTTTGGTTGATATGCATAAGATGTATAGCCTAAATTGCTCTTTTCACCTTAAGGCCTCTTAAAGTCAAGTAACATGTCTAGTTTGTCTTTGTATGCATAATATTATCTTCTGAGAGCTTCATGAGTCTTTCCTCATTGTAAACATTGTCCAATTCATTATTCTTTTAAGTGAGTGACTTGACTTTATCTCTCAAAGAAGTATTCATACCTTTTAAAGAATCATTTTCATTTTTAAGTAGAGCACTTTTTTTTTTTTAAGGATCTAATTTCATATTTCATAGAGACATTCTTAACATAAAGGCCCTTGTTTTTAATAGCCATGCCTTTGAGTTTCATATAAATGCAATCTAGAGTGTCATACAATTCATCAATTAAAGACTTGTTATCATCAAAGGTATCACAGTCAAAATTTACCTCATCCTTTATGGCTAGGAATGTCAAGTTGACTTTAACTTCATTAGAATCACTTTTTGATTCACTTGGATCATCTTAAGTAGCTTTGAGAGCTTTCTTTGCTGGCCTTTTGTCCTTCTTCTTGCTTATAGGATAGTTGTGAACAATGTTACTAGGTGTTTTACAATTATAACAAATGATCTCATCCTTGTGTTCAATTACTCTAAAAGGTTATCTTACATCTTTGCTTCTTCTTTCTTAAAGGTTATGTGACCTTCTTAGTTAGCATGACAAGCTCCCTTTCATCCTTTTAAGTGTATTGATCAATCTCAACATCAACATTGTTTTCTTTAGGAGAGAAGACTTTAAAAGTAACTCCTGTCTTCTTTTTAGCAACCTTCTTAATGAAGGCTAACTCATAGGTCATTAGAGACCCTATCAACTCATCCACACATGAGGTGTTTAGTTCTTTAGATTTAGTGATCATAATTGCCTTAGGGTTCTAAGACTGTAGGAGTGATCTTAATATCTTCTTTACAAGATCACTCATTTCTTCTCCTTTCCAAAGTTGTTGAGTGGATTGATGATGTTGGTGAACCTCATGTACATCTCCAAGATTGTCTTATCATTTTTCATCTCAAAGAGCTTACATTTATGCATAAGTAAGTTAATCTTTGTGTCTTTCCTATAATAGCTTTAAAGTTAAGGATTTTGAATCTTTTAGACTTTATGGTGGACTCATTCTTTTTCTCACTACAACTTACTTAAGGAGCTTTCTTAGGGCCACTCTCAACTATTTCCTAAAGTTCATAGTCATGGGATTAAATATACATTATCACCTTATCTCTCTAGTAGTTATAGTTGGAACCATAGAAAATGAGGGGTCTAAGAATGTTTCCACCTTCAACATGACTTATAAATATAAGGGATATAATGGATCAATTCTAAGAGGCTAGGCTTGTGAAATAGCGATCGAGCTTGAATACGACTTATTAGTCCCTAGGGCAACCTAGGGGGTGAATTGAGTTTATTTGGTTTGATCACTCTATCTAGACTTAATCTTAACTCTAAGGAGTAATAACACCAATGATGAATAACAAAGTAAGCAAAGTAAATAATTAAAAATAAATGAGATAAAAGAAGAGAAAGCATGCACAATGATTTATAGTGGTGTGGCTCAAACTGGGAGCTTATGTCTACTCCTGAAGATTGGTCCCTTGAGAATTGAACTTCATTAACTTTTCTTCCTTTATAAGGTGAAGACAAGTCACTTTTGTAAGAACCACCAATTCTTCACAACTTAGAGACTGATGCTCTAACATTTTCTTCTAGAGCACTCTTGCTTTTTTCAGCATCTCAACTAAAGCATTCTTACTCTTTCACAATCTTAGTTTTTCTTTCTTAAAGCTTTTACTCTTTATCTTTCTTTCTCTTGTCTTTTCCCTTTGATCTATCATTAGCTTAATACAAAGTCTATAGTATATGTCTACATTTTCCCACACTCTACAAAAGAGTTTTATAACTTTTTTATAGATAAACACATTGAACTAGTCATTAGAGATTGATTTCTTTCCATAAAGGAAATAAATTTCCAAAATAGGAAACTTTTTTTGAGGCATCGGTTGATCATAGCACTTAGAGAGGTCGATTAAGAAACATTCTTTATAACTTTCTCAGACTTTTACTTTTTGCTTCTTTTTTCCTAGCAATCGATTATAGCTATTAGTCAAGTCAACTGACCTAATTTCTCTGCAACTTTTGTAATGTTGAACCTTTTAACTCTTCAACAACCTTTTATTGATTGGTCTAAAATCTTTGTAACTTCAAATTTCATAATTTTCTCCATTTTTGATCAATTGTAGGCATTGGCCCAATTAATCAACCCAAATTTTTTTTGTTTCTTTTTTCTTTGCAACTTTTATGGTATTAGTCGACTGTAGCCAAAAGTCTGGTCAACTAACCCAACTTCTCTATTTCTTTTTTCCTTCTCTTCTTTTATCTATTAATTGACCAATAGACACCATAGGTCAATTAATTTTAAATTTTTACCAGCTTTGAATCTTCATGATTCTTTCCATCTGTCTTTGAAATCACTCATGATCTCACTTAATACATTTATATAAATAAAGACTTACAAAAAGACAAGATCTTTGTACCATTGTTTATTCAAATTAAATTTGAAATTCAAATATTTTTCCATAGTAATCATAAATGAAAATAATAACTATCTAAATAGAGATAATACTTGCGGGATAAGTAATCTAATCAATCAGATATAGAGGATACATCAAACATAAAGTAATAGAGTATCCCACTAATCTTGGTTATTTCTTAGGGATCACAACATTCATAACATGTTCCTTAGACCTAATCTTGAAGCAAGGGATCTTCGCTAAAATCATTCCTTAACTTTAATAAATTTCCATATCAGTGTATGAGATCTTTAGACAAATGTCTACTCCTTGGTTTAAACTTTCTTCTTGTCCAAATTCCTTATGATTCTAGTGTATGCACATTTATGTCAAGTTATTTACTAGAGAAAGAGATGAATAAATCAAGTACAAGCAGGACAAAGCTTACAAGTAAATGCAAGTGAATAGTAGTACTATCATTTGCGACAAGTGTCTAAGTTAGTCATAGTCTCTATTAGATATAACTATACTCTTAAATCCCAATGAATCCTAGTAATATAGGTTGATTTATGTCAACTTAAAAGTTAAGACATTCTTTTAATGTTGATGATTTGGAGAGTCCCAATTACACTTAAAAGATTGGTGGTGAATCCAAGTCAATCAATGAGATAACCTAGGTTGCATTCGTAGCCTTAGGGCCTAATTGGCATATCTCTTCCTTGTTTGTTGGGTTTCTCTTTAGAGGTGCATTATGATAGTTTGCTGAATCCATTAAGGATATGTCTTAAGGGTTAGGCTAATATAACTTGTTTTTATTTTCATGCTTTTTATTTATTTCCTACTTGACATATTATTTGTTTATCTCATTCTAGAATTTATAATTGTCATTTGCATCATGACCTTAATTGCATATACTTAAAAAAGCCTAAGAACTTAGTCTATACTCTATTTAGCTTAGACAAAAGAAAATATAAGTCCTTCAAATTGTCTATAACTTCCATATAAGACAATTTCATAATCTCTCACCCAAACATGTAATTTTTGCTTAAGCATCTAATGGTAAGGGGGTGAACCCTTAGGGAACCTTTGGCCTAGTTATAGATCTATAAAGCCCAACACCCTATTGTTAAGCTAGTATATTCATCCACCTATTAGATTTATTCCTTATAAGACATGAAGCCTTAGATATCCCACCTTGTTTATTACATTATGCATTAGAAAAGTGGAGATAATTGAAGGGCTAACTAGTAACTACACAAACAGTTGCAACTCACATTTTTATGTTTCAATTTTGACCCTAAAATTTCAATAATTGAATTCAAACACTCAAAATGTCTAATTGTGTCAATGTTTTCCTTTCTATCTTGTTGAAACTTGAAATTATAATAAAGAAAACTAATAAAATGTGTGAAACTAAATTAACGTAACTTTGACAAACTTCAATAAGCACCCTAGGTTAAAATAATTAAATAATTCAAGGTTTATATTTCATAATTGAAAGTCCAAAATATTATTAAAAAATTGTGTAGTTTAAAAGAATATATCTATAACTAACTTGTAAAGCTTTGGGTGATGGGTTAGGTATATAATTAGGTTATGAACTTTGTTTTGTTTTTTTCTTCCCATTAATTAATTTCAACTAAGATTTAAACTCAAAACCTTTAAATTTGAAGGTGACTTTACTACCATTAAACTCTAAATGATTAGGATTAGGTTATGAACTTTGCAACTTTTCAAATCTTGACAAAATTAATCTTATCCAATAAACCTTACAAATATTTGTCATGCCATGAGAAGGAACAAAAAATGATTTACCAAAATTCTCATGCCTTTCAACTAAGTCTTTGTGTCTTCCTTTGCCATATTTACAAATCTCCAAACCCAAAATTCTTATTTTCCCATTTTCTTTCTCTTTAGTCACTAGTAATTTAGGTATGTAGTTTTGGTTTTATCTCCAACCCCAAAGTTAAAACTCAAGAGCTTTGAAGTTGGCCTAAGTGTTTAGCAGTACCAACAAAATCTTGAAAGGTCTCATATCAATTTAGTGCTTTTATATATTATATTTTTTATCTTTACTCCTTCATCCTATAATCGCTGCCCCTAGAAACTCCCACTTCTAGAAAAAGAAAGAAGAGGAACTTACTTTGAATTTATTGTCAATTAATAATGGGTGCTTTTCACTTGTTTTGAAGCTTATAAGCATGAAAGGCATGAGTATTTGGTGAATAATGTAACCCCTTATGGAGACCTATACATCCACTTTCATGGGATTTTTTTTCCTTCTTTTTCATGAAACAATAAATGAATTAAGAAGGAAAAAGAGCTATAAAAACAAGTAGATAGTGTGAAGATGCCTTATGCAAAAGAAAATTATAATAAGAGTTTCAAATCCATGCTATGAATTTGGAATTTTTTATATAACCTACTTAAGCTAAGGTATTAGTAGCAAAGTTATGCACAAACACACAAACTACTATAAAACCAATGTGTCACTTAATTAAGGTAAAAATATCTCTAGGCCTTTAAGGTCTTGAAGCTTCACTAGTCATCCCAAGGACAATACTAGAGAAATCTCATTCAACTATAATACTATAATACTATAATGCTAAAGCTTGATTCAATGCAACAACTTTTAAAGTTTTGGCAATATCATTAATTTCAGCATCATTGGAACCCTTATAACCCACTAAATATATGAATATACACAAAAAAAAGTATCATTGTGACCTTGTACAAGTCCATTAATGCTTATCAGATTTGGTTTACCAATTGTAGAACCATCCACATTCCATTTAAATGTTAGGAAGGCACAAGGAATCAAGCATTTTGAGGCTTAGATTTTTAAGATTTTCCCTATAGCTTTATTGCCTCATTTGCTAGCATTATTTCTTGACTAGAGTTAGGAAAGTAAGTATTGATAGCACTATTCCAAAACCTCCATCAAAGGAAAAATCTATAAAAGTATACCATTTAGGGGCTTTGCCTCTAAACACAAACTTATTTCTCTCATTTCAAATCATCCATACAATGACAAGAACATGATATACCAATCATAGTCTACTTCTTACCATGAATTTAATATCTCCACTATGTATAGAGATCTTTGACAAAATATGGGTGGCAATAGAATTCATCTACCAATCAATGTAAGAATTCCATAGCCTCTACAAGAAAGGACAATGAATTAGGAGATGATTGGCTATCTCTAAGCAAGAATTACAAAAGGGACAACTACTATTATCAAAAGTCTTGCATCAATAGACAAGAAAATCCTTTATTGAAATTCTATTTTGAATAACAAGCCACTAAAATAACTCCACTTTGGGTGGAACAATTTCAAGCTATATATTTGGCATGCAAACCTCAATCTGATTTGAATTTCACAATTATAACTAAATTTAAAACAATTTCATAAAAAAGTCATTATTGAAATTGAAAGCTCAAATTATTTTTTCATGTTCATCCACAACTATGATCACATAAATGAATTCCATCAATAAAAGAGAGAGGGACTATTCTTTCCACAGAAAAAAACTCCTCCATCACTAAAATTTCTATGAGAACCTTTCATAGCACAAAATTCTTTTGCCTTCTCTCCTTTCTTATGCTATTAACTTGAATGGTAATCACAATGGGATGTGGTGCCTCAAGATTTCTTAGTGACTATGCTTGGGACAAGTTGTTAAAGGTTTCCCCAATAAGTGGCCTATGACTAACCTTGCTTTACACATAACACCTTAGACCATTTGGCTTACCTCAATATAATGACAACACTTAAGACATTGTGCCTTAGGTTTTACTACAAGGTTGCCTCTCATTAAGGGTGAAGACCTTAGGCCCTCTTTGTTATTCTTGTCTAGGAGACCTATGTGGTGATCATGCTTAAGATAAGGTACCTCAGTTTCTCTTTGTCGGGGATTGTGTGGTGACCTCGCCTTGGACAAGATGCATTATGCCCCCTAGCTCTTACTGTGTAGGAGACTAATATGGGATTGTGTTTAAGCCTCATGTTCTCTTGGTTGGGGCTTAGTGTGGCAACCTCAATTTGGACAAGATGCTTCAAGCTATTTTGGCTTTGCTCATGAAGGAGACTTGTGTGGTGATTGCAATTAGGATAGGGTGCTCAATGTGTTAGGAAACTCAAGAGCTCAAAATTAGGGAGAAATCTAAAAGGGTCTAAGTAAAAAGACTTGTAGGCTTAATATATCTTAACTAGAAACTTTAAGGCATTAGTTTTTTTAGGTCCTTCCCACTCATATGTTATTTAATACACCTTCTTACTTTTAATATGGGCTTCATTAACCATACAACACACAGTTGAAATACCAATAATCTCCCCCTTAAATTGGAATCTCTTCCACATTAGGCTTACTTTCCTCAAATGTGCCAAGAGCCCATTACCACTCCACCATGCCTGCTTATGAGCCAACCTTGTTTCACCTAATCTAAAGTGTGCTTCTACTAATGCTTTAAGATCCATGCTTAGTTACACATATGTTACTACTCTTATTTTAAAACTACATCTTAGCATTTTACTTATGCCTTTGTTTGGAAAGTGTAATTAGTATCTTCCTTCCTTATGAGGGTAGTAGCCATAAGAAACATGCATTGTCCATATTTGCCCCTTGCCAAATCATTAGCTTTGATACCACTTATTGGGGAACTCTTGTGTAACCATACACATTAGAACATTCAAATTTTAAACCTTATAAATTTCTTATATTCTTTTTCACTTTTATTCATTTATGAATATTGTGTTTCCCAATAACTATATTAAAGCTTTGGCTTTAAGGGGGAAAAGGGCAAAGAAGTAGTAGGAGAAATGGCATTTGAAAAAGAAAAAGTGAGGATTGATAAGTTTGACGGTATCAATTTTGGTTTTTAGAAAGTGCAAATGAAAGATTGTTTATGCCAAAAGAAATTGCATCAACCTTTTTTAAGGGAAAAAAAAAAACCAAAATTAATAACCAAGAAAGACTAGGAGTTGTTGGCTAGATAAGTTGTGGAAGTCATTTAATTGACACTAGCTCAAAATGTTACTTTCAATGTTTAAATGAAGTAAATCAAAAATTGGTGCTACATGTTAGAATTACAATCATAGGGGTTACTTTAAGAGAGATTGTAAGTAACCAAAGAATAAAAATCATGATGAAGATTTTATGATTACATCCATTAAAGATATCTTAGATGCTCTGATTTTAAGTGTTGACAGTCTAATGGAATCTTGGATTCTAGATTTTGGGGCATTTTTTCACTTAGCCTTACATACAAATTTCATGCAAAATTATATAGCTAGTAATTTGAAAAAAGTTTATCTTGCTGATGATGAACCATTAGATATAGTGGGGAAGGGTGATGTTTATGTCAAAAAATGAAATGAATATGTGTGGAAGTTGAAAAATGTTAGACGTTTCTTAGGATTGAAAAGGAATTTGATCTCTATAGGGCAACTTGATGAAGAAGGACATTATACAATCTTTGTAAGTGGGTCATAGGAAATCAATAAAAAATGGTTATAAAAAGAGGAAATAAGATTGAGGCACTTTATATGACCTTAAGCATAAAGGATTTAATGGGAGTTGCTAAATTGGTGATTGATTCCAAGATTTAGCATTGCAAACTTAGACATGTGAGTGAGAAAGGAATGAAGGTATTGCAATAAAAGAAAAGTTGTTTAGTATTAAAACTGTGGATGTCAGTTTTTGTGAAGATTGTATTTTTAAGGAGGAAAAAAGGGTCAACTTCTCTAAGGTCAAAAGGATAACCAAGATACAGAATTGATGTTTGTGCACACTGATGTTTGGGGTACCTTTACAATAGCAACCTTAGGAGGTTCACTCTAATATGTTACCTTTATTAATGATTTCACTCAAAAGGTATGGATATAGTTCTCAAAAAATAAAGTTAATGTGTTTATGACTTTCAAGAAGTGAAAAAATAATGCAATGAATAAATTTGGCAAAAAAAAAAAAAAAATTAAGATTTAAGAATGATGGTAAGTATGACATCAAAGAATTTAATGATTTATATGCAACTAATGGGATTTTGATAAAGAAAATAGTTTTAAAGATGCCATAATAGAATGGTATTACACATGAATTGAACCTTAAATGAGCATTCCAAAAGCATGAAAATATATGCTAAATTACTAAAGACACTCTAGGTTGATGCTATTAACACTACAACCTATTTAATTAACTAAGGATCATCTATTCCCTTAAATGGAGAACTATTAGAGGAGGCTTGGATAGGTAAAGGGTAAATCTTTAACACATTAAATTCTTTGGTTGTCTCTTATATGTAATGGATTCTAATAAGAGAGATAAATTAGATTATAAATCTCATAAGTTTTTTTCCATTAAGTATGAAATTGATGAATTTAGATATCATCTCTAAGATGATTGAAATAAAAAAAATCACTAAAAATATAAATTTCATATTCAATGAAAATGTTGTCTATAAATGTAAACATGTTGCAGAATTTGATAGTACAGATAAGCATAGTAGAAAAGAGGAACATACTAAATTAGATGAAATTTTAAAAGGTGATGTGAACAAAGAGTGCTAGAAAATCCTGAAAACATCTCGATATGGTCATAGCCTTTTGCACTAATATCATAGGTAATGAAATCCAATAGAATATTTAAGTTTAAAATCTTGAGTTTTGTATTAAAAAAAATGTCATTTTTATACTTAATTTGCATAAATTATGTATAAAAAAAATGTTAAATTTGAATCATGATAAGATTAAAAAATGAATTACTCAAATTGATAATTTTTTTATTCAAATAAGATTTATTTTACTTTTTAGTGAATTTAAATTAACTTTTATTAAAATTATAGAAATAAAAATAAAAAATTATAAATTTAAATAATATTTAGTTTAATTTCACTACCTACTAACTTCTGGGCGTTTGTATTAAAAAAATGTCAATTTTTGATTTTCATGAATGTTAATTAATTTATTACTTAAATTATGTAAATAATATAAAAAAAAATTTAAATTTAAATAATGATTAGAATAAAAAATATAATTAGTTAAATTAGTCTTTTTTTTAATTTAAATATGATCTATTTTATTTTTTGGTGATTTTGAAGTAATATTTTATTAAAATTGTAGAAATTATAGTAAAAACCTTAAATTTGAATAATATTTAAATTAATTTATATAATTATTAAAATTTAAAGTTTTATATTCAAAAATATCATTTTTTTAACCTTTTCATGAATATTGAGTAATTTAATATTTAAATTGTATAAATTATATAAAAATGTTCAATTTGAATAACAGTTAAAATAAAAAATGAAATAATCAAATCAATTGTTTTTATACAAATAACGTTTCTTTTACTTTTCAATAAATTTAGAATAACTTTTTATTGAAATTACAAAAATTAAAATAAAATATTGTAAATAAATTTTTCCAAACTAAAATCTAAGTTTTAGTATTCAAAAATATCATTTTTCAATTTTTATAATGTTAACTAACGTATTATTCAAATTATATAAATAATATAAAAAAATTTAAATTTAAATAACAATTAAAATAAAAAATTTAATTACTCAATTTAATTATTTTTTATTCAAATATAATCTATTTTACTTTTTAATGAGTTTAGAGTAAACTTTTATTAAAATTACAAAAATTATAACAAAATATTTGAAATTTAAATAATATTTAAATTTATTTATATAATTATTAAAATTTTGAATTTTGTATTTAATTTTTTTTTTCTCTTTCCATGAATATTGAGTAATCAAATATTTAAATTATATAAATTATATAAAATAATATTAAATTTAAATAATGGTTATACTAAAAAATGCTATTATTCAAATTGATTGTTTTTTTCTTTTTATTTAAATAAGGTTTTCTTTCAAAAATGTCATTTATTACTTTTTCATGAATGTTAAGTAAATAAATATTTAAATTGGGTAAATTACATAAAAATAATATTAAATTTAAATAATGATTAGATTAGAAAATAAATTATTTAAATTGATTATTTTTTTATTTAAATAAAATTTATTTTATTTTTTGGTAAAATTAAAAAAAATCATTTATTAAAATTGTATAAATTATAATAAGAGATTGTAAATTTGAATAATACATAATTACATTTAGGTATCTACTAAAATTTGATGTTTTTATATTCAAAAATACTTTTTTTTTTAATTTTCATTAATGATAACTAATTTATTATTTAAATTATATAAATAATATAAAAGAAATTTAAATTTAAATAACAGTTGAATTAAAAAATATCATTATTTAAATTAGTCATTTTTATTTAAATATAATTTATTTTACTTTTTTTTTAATCTAAAATAACCTTTTACTAAATTATGAAAATCATAATAAAAGACATTTAGGATGATTTATGTAATTACTATAATTTGAAGTTTTGCATTCAAAAATGTCTTTTTTTTTTTTTATTCATTAATGTTAAATAATCTAATATTTTAATTACATAAAATTATATAAAATGAAGTTAAATTTAAATAATAGTTAAATTAAAAAATACTCTTACTCAAATAAATTATTTTTTATTTAAATGAAATTTATTTTATTTTTTGGTGAATTTGGAGTAATATTTTATTAAAATTATAGAAATTATAATAAAAGATTGTAAAATTAAATAACATTTGTTTTGATTAAAATAGTTAATAAAATTAAAGGTTTTATATTCAAAAATGCCATTTTTTAATTTTTATAAATGTTGACTCACTGGTTACTTTAATGGTGTAAATAATATAAAAAAAATTTAAATTTGAATGATAATTAGAATAACAAATACAATTATTTAAATCAGTCATTTTTTTATTCAAATATGATTAATTTTATTTTTTTGTAAATTTAGAGTAACCTTTTCTCAAAATTGTAAAAATTATAAATTTGAATAACATTTAATTTGATTTAACTGGGTATTGAATTATGGGGTTTTGCATTCAAAAAGTGTTAATTTTTATTTTTCATGACTGTCGACTAGCATATTATTTAAATTGTATAAATGAAATAAAAAAAATAAATTTGAACAATGGTTAAAATAAGAAAAAAAAAAGCAATTAGTTAACTTAATATTTTTATATTTAAGTATGATCTATTTTACTTTTTATTAAATTTGAAATAACTTTTTATTAAAATTGTAAAAAATTAGACTAAAAGATTTTAAATTTGAATAAAATTTAGGTTGATTCATATAATTCTTAAAATCATGAGTTTTGTAGTCAAAAATATCATTTTTAAAATTTTTCTTTTTAATATTGAGTAACTTAATATTAAATTGAGTAAATTATATAAATAGAAGATAAATTTAAAGAGTAATTATAAGAGAAAATGAATTATTTAATTTAATAGTTTTTTGAAAATTATAATAGAATCAATTTTACTTTTCAATAAATTTAAAAAATCTTTTATTGAAATTTCAGAAATTATAATAAATATTATAAAATTTTAACATTCAATTTTATTTAAATAACTACCAAAATTTAAAATTTTGCATTCAAAAATACCAATTTTTAGTTTTTATAAATGTTGAATTATATATTATTTCAATTACATAAATGACATAAAAAATTTAAATTTCAATAATACATAAAATATAAAATAAAATTTTTTAAATTAATTATTTTTTTATTTAAATTATATCTATTTTACCTTTTTGTAAATATAAAGTAACTTTTCTATTAAAATTGTAAAAATTATAGAAAATTTATTTAAATTTAAATAAAATTTGAATTAATTTATATAAGTATTAAAATTTTAATTTTTGTTTTAAAAACTTGATTTTTTTTAACTTTTTCACAAATATTAAATAATGTAATACTCAAATTGCATGAATTACATAAAAAGATATTAATTTGAATAATAGTTAAATTTGAAAATACTATTTTTTAAATTAGTTTTTTTTTTTATTTGCATAAGGACTACTTTATATTTTTAGTGAATTTAAATGAATTTTTTTAATAAAATTGTAAAAATTATGATAAAAGGTTGTCAATTTAAATAATATTTAGTTTAATTAAAATAACTACTAGTTCAAAAATGTCATTTTAAAATTTTTACTAGTGTTGACTAAAATTAATTATTTTTTATTTAAATATAATCTATTTTAATGTTTTACTAAAATTACATAAATTATAATAAAAAATATTAAATTTAAATAATATTTAAATTAATTTTCGTAAAATTGGTATTTTTGTATTCAAAAATATATTTTTTTTCTATTTCACAAATGTTTAGTAATTTAATATCAAAATTATGTAAATTATGTAAAAGTATATTAAATATAAATAACAGTTAGAATAAAAAATAAATTATTTAAATCAATTTTTTTTTAAATAGAATTTATTATATTTTTTGGGCAATTTATATTAACCTTCTTCTAAAATTGTAGAAATTATAATGAATAATTGTAAATTTAAATAAAATTTGGTTTCATTTAAAAAATTATTAAAATATGAAATTTTGTATTTTCAAAAATGTTATTTTTTTACTTTTTCATAAATATTTAGTAACATAATACTTAAAGTATAAAAATTATGTAAAAAATAAAATGCATTAAATTTGAATAACAATTAAATTAGAAAATATTATTATTCAATTTTTTTATTTTTCATTCAAATCAAATTTATGTTACTTTTTGATAATATAAAATAACTTGTTACTAAAATTACAAAAATTATAACAAATGAATGTAAATTTGATTAATATTTAAATTAATTTATATAATTATTAAAATCTTGGGTTTTCTTTTAAAAAATGTAATTTTGTTACACTTTCTTAAATATTGAGTAATTTAATATTTAAATTATATAAATTATGTAAAATTGTTACATTTGAATTGGTAGTTTTTATTTTATTAAAATATGATATATTTTACTTTTTTTTTTTGTAAATTTAAATTAATTTTTTATTAAAATTACATAAATTACAATAAAAAATTATAAATTTTAATAATATTTAATTATATTTAAATAACTAAAATAAAAAAAATTAAATTTAAATAATAATTAAAATAAAAAATATAATTATTTAAATTTATAATTTTTATTTAAATATAATTTATATTACTTTTTAGTGAATTTAAAATAATATTTTACTAAAATTACATAAGTTATAATAAAAGATTTTAAATTTAAATAATATTTAGATTTGTTTATTTAATTATTAAAATTTTAAATTTTGTATTCAAATATGTCAATTTTTTATTTTTTTTGAATGTTGAATAACTTAATATTTAATTTGTATAAATTTGTTAAAAAAAATAAATTTGAATAATAGTTAAGTTAGAGAATGAATTACTTAAATTAGTCTTCTTTTTTTTTTCAAATAGAGTTTATTTTATTTTTCGGTGAATTAAGAATAAATTTTTACTAAATTTATTGAAATTAAAATAAAAAAATTGTAGATTTGGATAATATTTGTTTTAATTTAAATATATATTAAAATTTGTTATTTTGAATTCCAAAATTTCATTTTTAACTTTTCATAAAATTGGCTAATTTTTTATTTAAATTGTATAAATAATATAAATAAAATTTAAATCTAAATAATGATTGGAATAAAAAAATATAATTAGTTTAATTGATCTTTTTTTATTTGAATAGAATTTATTTTACTTTTTAATAAATTTAAAATAACTTTTTACTAAAATAGTGGAAATTATAATAAAAAATTTTAAATTTTAATAATATTTAGTTTGATATATGTAATTTCTAGAATTTTGGAGTTTTGTATTCTAAAATATCATTTTTTTTTTTTTTTTTCATAATTATTGGCTAACTTGTTAGTTAAATTTTGTAAATAAAATAAAAAGAATTAAAATTCAAATAACATTTTAAAAAAATGCAATTGCCTAATTTTTTTTAATTTAAATTTAATCTATATTACTTTTTGGAGAATTCATAATAATGATTTACTAAAATTACAAAAATTATTATAAAATATTTTAAATTTAAATAATATTTGAATTAATTTATATAGTTACTAAAATTTTAAATTTTGTATTCAAACATTTTGCCTTTTACTTTTTTATAAATGTTGATAAATCTAATAATTAAAATTTGAAAATTAAATAAAAGGATATTAAATTTGAATAATGGTTAAAATAAAAAATAAATCATTTAAATTGGTTATTTTTTTTTATTCAAATAAGTTCTTTTTTTGGTGAATTTATAATAACATTTTATTGAAATTATAAAAATTGTAATAAAAAATTATAAATTTAAATAATATCTGAATTGATTTAAATAACTATTAAAATTTGATATTTGTATTCCAAATTATTATTTTTTTACTTTTCATAAATACTAATTAATATATTACTTAAATTGCATAAATATTAAAAAAAAATTTAAATTTAAACATGAAATCGTTTTGTCAAAATTTGTAAAAAGTAAAAAAATGATATTTTTGAAAACATCACACAATTCCCATATAAAAGTGTCAACATCTCTTTTGTTAGATTTAGACACTATATAAGCATTAGATTGGAGTTTAGTAAAGACGAAGATCTTGAAAGGTGTATAAACAACTACCTTTAAAGAAGTTTGCCTTATAGACTTCAAATTCCATCCAAATTCTTTCACTCTCACCCTTCAAGCTCCCATTTAGTTGGCATCAAAACACAAAACACTAACCCTTAAGCTACTTATGAATGGAAAGCTCTCCAACTTCATCAAAAGCATCACAAAATGGCTTTCCTAGATTAAGCTTCTATTAACTATGAACTCAACATTTTAAAAAAGGAGTTTGTTTTAAACAAAGAGCTTTTATAAAAAGATTTTTATTCTCAAGCCAATTTTGAATGAATGGAAAGGGATGTTCCTTAGCTTATGACTAACTTGACTAAAATATCTCCTCTTTTGATCTTACAATATAAAAGGAAGAGCAAACTCTTTTATTTCTAAACTTAACTTAATGCATGGTTTGTTATAATAACTACACTACCTGAGGTGAATGATGTCCACATGCATATCATAACATTCCACTTAAGCACATATATTTAAGGCTTATAATTAAACTTGTTTACTTTACATGGAAAGTAATAGCTCTCAAACAACTTGACAATGGGAGAGGTATCGATGGAAAGTTCTTCCAACCACATTTATGATGAACTATACTTTGTCTAGATGATTGAAAACATGACATTCTTTCCGATGAAAGGATTGGATGATCAATGCAGATGGCATAGAACTAAGTCACACACAACCTATGGATGCTTAAGGTTTTGACAATTCTTGAAAGAAAAGATGATGATGGGAGAAATCATCTTGACCTCAATTCAAATCCAAATAATGCATTTTGATATTCAACATATGAAGTGGGTGAATTTTGACTCCCATACTACAAAGCTACAACAAAACCTTCTCATCCATCTATAGTCTTAAAAGGTTCCAAAACTTGAAGTTTGACTTTAAAGAGGAAATAGATGATCCTTCCAAATCATTTGAGGCCAATAATGCTGGCATCAAACGAAGTTCCTCTTTTTCCAATCTAATTGATTTCTTACTAATTCCCTTAGTAAAGGTAATTGTCAAAGACACATTCTAAAGTAATGAGAATTTCATGGTAAACAAGTTGCAAAAACTTTTGCTTTGGTGTTATGGAATTGACAATGCTCCCCTTAAATTTATTGAATGGCATCCATAATATCTTTTCATGAATTGCTTTTTCATTCCTTGAAAGCACTTTAATAACTTCCCAAAAGAAACACTTTATTTACTTATATACCTTGCTAGGAAGCACACTTTAGGTCTAATGATATATCAACCATGGGTCAATGCCTCATGAGATACTGAAAACAAAATCCTTGGGAACAATCTCCACTACACAAATGGTTCAAACTCTTTAGCTGCCTCTCAAAATGGTGGGACATCATCAATAACCCTAAGGACTTTCCCTATGTCTTTTGTATCTTCCATTTTCACTTAAATGTGTAGGCCCAAGATAGAGAAATCAAGATGCATGTCAACTCATCCATCCAAAAGATAAATCAATTATCCTCTCAATATGCTGGCAAACATATATGCTAATCTCATCTCTTAGGGAGAAATCAAATTCATTCTTTGTGAGTGTAATGGGTTAAATCCAAACACTCCTCCTCAAGCCCTTTTCCAAGTCAACTCTATCATTATAAAAGGCACATTTTTCTAAATACTAAGGCACTTTTCTTCCATTATGCTCAATACTTGCATCATTAGCAACTTTGTTATCATGCACAGATAGACCTAAATTTCAAAGACTTGGGAGCTATTATTAATGAATATAATATGAGTAGTGATGAGGAATATTTCACTCAGGGATAAAGCATTAAACTTTATCTATAATAAAGCTTAAAATGAAAGAAAAAGAGCATTTACTTATGCCCCTTATTTACTACTACTATCTTCCAATAAAATCATTTAACTATAAAACCTTTTATATGCATGTTTAAGCATTTCAAGTAGTCAAAATATCATTTATAAATATTCTAAATGCAATCATTATTTTTGACATGACATGACACCTAAGGTATAATTTGATGAGCAATAAGGAGCTTACAATTGGCAAGGCATGCAATCCAAACTTGATTCTATACAAGAAGAATGAAAGACAAGGTTGAGAAACTAACCAACCATATAGATGAAATCCTAGTCTTAATTAAGGATTTAAAAGAGCAAATGTAGCAAATAGTCGAGACATTCACCAAAGGAACAATAGCAATAATAGACATCATTCCTTAGGAGACCTCGGTCGCCCCAACTAGTGGGCTATTTTAGACAACCCTACTGTTGGCAACATCTTAGATAGCCATTTATCCCTCTCCAAAACTATTGGTAGCTGCATAATTGTTAGGCACTAAAATGCACCCACTTGATATCACTTAGATAGAAGCTATCCTTAACAAGCTTAAAATCAATCCTAAACCAAAAGATGAAGTTGTAGAAAGCATAAAGCACTTCGTGAAGTAGAAAATTCATCTTTTACAAGAACTTCCAAAATTCAAAATACTAAAATTTAGAAAGTATGATGGTATGGGATCTCTTATAAATCACCTAACTATGTATATTCAAAACATGGTAGCATCTGCTTATTAAAAAATCTCTTATTGCATTTCTTCCAGGATAGTCTAATGGGTATGGTTTCCAGTTGGTATATCAAGTAGGATAGGAAGAGCATCATAAGCTAGGTAGAACTGGCAACCACTTTTAAGGACAATTTTAAGTATATCTTTAAGCTAAAACCAACTTAAATGGATTTATAAGCCATGAAAAGAGACCACAAGTGATGTTCAAATAGTACACACAATGATGATGGCACAACATGGAAATTCAAGTCCAATCACCATTGTTGGAAATGGACTTGGTCTCCTTCTTCTTTAATACCTTGAAAGCCTCCTACTATGATAGAATGATAGGAAGCACATTAGGAAGATTTGCTAATTTGGTTATCACTAAAGAAAGGATCAATAAGGGAATCCACAAAGGAAAAATTATTGATGATTATGTGACCTATAAGAAAACTAGGGCAGCCAAGAAGAAAGAAGGTGAGATTTAAGCAATTGACTATGATAATTGGTTTGGACCTTACCTCATGTATCAGTCATTTGGCAATCAACATGGTTAGCTTACTCCTCAATAGTCATATTGGTCATATAATCTGATGACCTCATTCTAATTCAAAAGCTCTCAACCATAACTCTCACAATCAAATGTACACATGCCAACACCTTTATGTAATTAAATTGATCTTAGAAGGCAAGACAAGAGGAGGATGAACCCCATAGCAATGGCTTATTCAAAATTACTACCTTGGCTTATTTAGAATGAATTAGTCACTATTTTAGCAAAACAACAATTGAAACTGCCCTATCCTTATTGGTATGACATCAATGTTAGTTGTGAGTACCATAATGGGCAAATTGAACATTTTATAGATAATTGCCAAACTCTTAAACGCAAAGTCCAGTAATTGAGGGATGGAGGATGGATTGATTTCTTAAAAGCTGAGGCTCAACATCAACACTAATTAACTTCTTGATCGTTAGGTAGTGAATTAAGTTGAAGAATGCCTAGATAATGGCTACTAAGGTGTAGATGTCAATTTCTTTAAGATTAATGTGATTAAGATGCTAGCTTAATGAAACCCACCTTCTCATCATCAAAGAAATTAGACATAACCAAAATTATTTCACTTAACTACCTAAGCCTTACCTCCTCTAATGCTTTATGACCCTTATTAGCACACTAAAGCAATCTACTAGGACTAAAACCATCAAATGGACTCCCATGATAAGATGTGAACACCAAACTCTATGCCTATAATAACATCTGAGATCATAAGATTTAGAGGCATTACTTGAAGTGGGAGGTGGTACACCTTAAAGTATATAGGCAAGCTTCAGCAAAAGAAAAGAATAATTGTTGTAATCCGAGATGAGGCCAAAGAGATCCCTCTTTAAATTGCCAAAAGAGCAAGGTTATCTAACATATAATCTTGACACTAAGGGAATTGCCATTGATAAGGACAATGGAACATTTCTCAAATACATCAAGTAAAGTGAGTACAACATAACCAAGTAGCTCAATACTTTCAATGTACATTCAATGTAGATCATGGATATCAAAACCACCTACATTTTCCTACTAGGACATCTATGGATTCATACAACAAAAGCCATCCTTCCACCTTGCACCAAAAAGTGAAATTCATAATATATGGCCATCTTATAGAAGTTCAAGCAAAATATGCCTTGTCTCTCAACCTCTAAGAGATGCCTTAGGTTAAAGCAACTAAAAAGGCATTGGAATGTGCCTTTTGATCTTTTGAAAATTGCAAATGCAACTCACTAGTGAAAAGAGTCATACCTTAAGGTTTCACCCTTATCATTTAAAGCATTATTGAATGTAACCAAAGAAATGATGAAGAATGGCTATCACTTGAGCAAAGGAATTAGAAGGCATCTCCAAGGCATCACCACTCCTATACAACCTAACAAACATCAAGATTACTCAAGGATTGGATACCATCCTAATCAAAATAATGTTATTCATAAGTACTTAAAAGCTGAGGTAACCAACCTTGCACTTCCCCTCACTTATCACTTCAAGAGTGTAGGGTGGATTAATTAGATCCTCAATGACCTAGACATCATGGTCAAAGCCATTAATGAACTCAACAAACTAAAAGTCCACATGATCTTTGAAAAAGAAGAAAAGGGGTTATTCCAAGCATTGCTTATCTAGCCACGCAACCTAGACATTCCTACAAACTAGTAGACTTGGGAAATTCCTCAGTCATTGAAGTCTTTAGGAAAGTAATGTAATCTTAATCCTCTACTTGTCAACTCCTATGATAATCAGGGGAAGCTATGCAATGAAATGGGCAGCCTTTTAATATATGTTAGCTAATAATATATTTTTATATCAGTTGCACTTATGATACTAGCCTTATCAATATCCCAACATCTACCCTCATATTTGCACAAACTATCCTAACAACAAATGTTTGTTTCCTATCACTTTTTGTCTATCATTTAGTTTTTCTAAAAACAAGATTGATCAAACTTATAGTTAGGCCAGCATCATACTTAAGATTAAGTTTGAAAATGTCCTTTACATGCTAACCCAAAATGACTTAAATAGTAAAGGAATCTCAATAGATCTTTAACACCTAATTAGGTAAGAAAAAAACTAGTCCATAGTTGAGAAGGAACTAGTTGATCTAGTTAACTTGGGCATCATAGGGGAATTATGGGAAATTAAAATTAACACCAGACTTCTGCCAAATGATTAATAGGGCATGATTTTGTCACTCCAAGAATACATCAATATGTTCACTTAGTCCTACCAGGACATGTCAAGCTTAAATACTAACAAAGTAATTCATAGACTCATTCTAAAATTGAAATGTAGACCAATATAATAGAAGCTCTAAAGAATAAAATTGGATATCCTCCTAAAGATTAAGAATGAGGTCAAGAAGTAGTTAGATGCTAACTTTCTTTGAGTAGCATCATGCCTAGAATGGGTAGCTAACATAGTACCAATACCAAAGAAAGACGACAAGGTCTCCATGTACATGGACTATAGATATTTGAATAAAGTAAGCCCCTAAGATAACTTTTCTTTGCCTTATATTAACATTCTCATGGACAACACTATTAGACATTTAATGTTTTCCTTTATGGATGGTTTCTCTGGCTAAAATTAAATTAGGATAACACTTGAAGACATAGAGAAAAACCATATTCATTACAATATAAGGTACCTTTTGCTACAAAGTCATGTCATTTGGCTTAAAAAAGTTCAAGCAACACCTATCAAAAGGTTATGGTTACCCTGTTTCATGACATGATGCATAAAGAGATTAAGCCCTATGTCAATGACACAATCTCCAAATCCTAACTAAATATGGATCACTTAATGGTCCTTAGAAAATTGTTCAACTAGTTAAGTAAGTTTCAACATAAGCTTAATCCCACCAAATACACCTTTAGGGAAACTTTAATAAAGCTGCTAGGATTCATAGGCAGCTAGAGAGGCATCAAAATTGATACCAACAAAATTAAAGTTATAAAGGAAATTCTGACACCTTCCACATTAAAAGAGGTATAAAGATTCCTTGGAAAAATCAATGTATCGCCTGATATATATTATAGCTAATTGTAACATATGAGCCAATAATCAAAATGCTCCAAAAAAAGTAATCTAAGATGATAAGATGATCAATGCTAGGAAGCCTTTGACAAGATCAAAAATTACCTCTCCAACCCATCAATTCTAGTTCTTTAACGTTATATAAACTACTCTTATTTTATCTCATTGTATGGAAACAATGCATGGGTTGTGTCCTGGGACAACATGATGAAACAAGCAAAAGAGAAAAGGTCATCTACTACCTTAGCAAAATGTTTATTAACCTTGAGGCTTGATATTCATATCTACAAAAGATCTATTGCTTTCTAGCATGGATAACTCACTAACCCCAACAATACATGTTGTATCATACAACATGGCTTATCACCAATGATGATCCCTTCAAATATGTCTTTGGAAAGCCAACATTGTCAAGGTGAGTTGCTCGTTGGTAGGTTCTCTTGATCAAATATGACATTTAATATGTCAACTATAAAGCTATCAAAGGTAATGCGATAGTAGACTTCTTAGCAAATTAGGCTACTCCTAAATATAAGCCCATGTATTTTGATTTTCTAGATGAAGACATCCTAAAAATAGATTAGCCTTAAGAAGATAGCACAGGGGTAACAAATGAATGACATATGTCATTTAACAGAGCAACTAATGCATTGAGTCATGGAATATGGCCAATCCTCATTTCTCTTAAAGGCAAACGATATCCAATTGCAACAAAACTACAATTTGAGTGCACTAACTACATGTAGAATATGAAGTGTGCGTAATAGGTCTATTGTATGCTTTAGAAATAAAAGCTAAAAGCCTCCAAGTATATGGTGACTCAGCACTACTTATCTATCAACTATTGGGTGAATGGGAAACATAAGACTATAAACTCATTCACTACCACTATTACATTGAGAATTAGTAGTATAATTTAATTAGATCACTTTTTGTCACATGCCTTGGGAAAAACAATCAAATTTTTTATTCTCTAGCAACATTGGCAGCAATGTATAAAGTTAGTCTTGAAGCCTATGTTTAGGTGATCCACGTCAACATGTACCATACTTTAGTCCATTGTATGAACATAATAGAAGAAATGGATGGCAAGTCAAGGTATCATGATATAAAATACTACCTCAAAACCTAAGTTTACCTCAAAGGTGCAAATGAAAACAATAAAAGAACTTTATGTTGATTGGTAATGAATTTCTTCCTCCATGGTAGCATCTTTTACAAATGCAATTATGACTTAGTCCTATTATGATGTGTAGATGCAACTAGGGCAAAAGTTATTATGAGAGAAGTGCATGAGGGCTTATGTGGATCACATGCTAGTGGCCTCTTTATGGTCAGAAAGATCCTGAGGGTAGGATATTACTAATCAACTATGGAGTCAAATTATTTCTCATGTGCTTGGAAATGCCACGAATATTAGATATATGCACACAAAATACATGTAGCACCAGCTTTATTACATATAATGACATCCTCATGGCCATTTTTTATGTGGGAAATGGATGTAATTGGTCTCATTACCCTAAAAGCATCCAATTGGCATCAATTCATCCTAGTGGCAATAGACTATTTTACAAAATGGGTTAAAGCAACATCTTATATGAATGTCACCCACAAAGTAGTTTTTAGATTCATCAAGACATCATATGCCATTATGGCATGCTAGAGTGACTAATTATTAATAACTCCACCAACTTGAACAACAAAATGATGACAAACCTATGTGATCAATTCAAGATCAAGCACCATAACTTTGTGTCATGCCAACCAAAAATCAATGGGGTGGTTAAAGCAGTAAACAAAAATCTCAAGTGAATCATTATAAAAAAATGATAGTTACCTACAGTGATTGGCATGAGATGCTACCCTTTGCATTCCACATGTGCTGTGCCAGGATGCAAACATCCATAGGGGCAACCTCACTCACATTGGTCTATGGAATTAAATTAGTCTTGCTAGTAAAAGTTGAAATTCCTTTATTGAGGATCCTGATGGAAGCAAAACTAAAAGAGGCCAAATGAGTCAAAGTCAGACATAAGCAATTGATCTCATTAAAGAAAAGAGGCATAGCACAATTTGCAATGGACAATTGTACTAAAGTCAAAAGAGGCAAGCCCATACAAAGAAAATGCACCCCTAACATTTTAAAGAAGGGGACTTCATCCCAAAAAGAGTTTCAACAAATCAAAGTGACTTGTAAGGCAAATGTGCAATGAACTACAAAGGTTTACATGTGGTGAAAAAGGCATTCTCAAGTGGAGCACTAATTCTAATAGACATAAATGGCAAAGATATGCCATATCCCATAAACTCAAATATAGTCAAAAAGTATTTTGCATAACCTCAATTGGGAATAAAGTTAGTTGACAATGATGTAAGATAAAAGCACATTAAAGGAGAAAGGATATAAGACATAACAAGATAGATGATGTTTCCACACAAAGGGGCATCTAGACAAAGCTTAGGCCATGTTTTTGGCTATACTATTAGCATTCGTCAATCTATACAATAATGTAGTCACCTTATAGCCACTTTACCCCTAAATGCATCATTTCTCTCAATTCAAGATTAACATTCCTTAGCAAACTAATTACCTCATAAATATACAACTTGACATAATCATATTTGTTTGATTGATTGTGTCAATAGGCATTTTAGAATATCAAAGCACATATTACATTTCTTTATTTAAGATTTTGAAGAATATGAGAAGGTCTACTTAGGATCACACCTAAAGCACCTAGCAATGCCAAGATGGAAAAGATAAAGGCTAAATCAACTAGCAAGTAGACTAGACATACCTTTCCAAAAGCAATAGAAAAAAATACCACCTATATAACTTGATGCAAATCATAAAGGCTTCAAGTAGCATGCTAAAGGGAAAGCAAAGTTAGAAGACATTATAGGGTGAAAGACTCCAAAACAAGGAATAATATCAACCGTGACAAGCCAAGAAAGATTCTTTCCTATAGTAAAATAATAATAATAATAATATAGATAATAAGTGAAGGTCAATCCTAAAGTAATATTGTGAAAATAATATAAAAGGCTCATCGGATGCTTAAGTAATGTAAAAATTCATTCCATATAATGCTTAGACAAGATTCTCTCTATATAACTCTCTCATATAGATCAACTTAGGTGCTGAAGTGTTAACATTGGGGAGCACCTCTAGCTTTAGTTTGCTTTTGTCTTGCAAGTCTTCATCCTTGACACAAGAACTTTGACACTTTTAGCCTAGGGCTCATCACTTTAAAAAATTAAAAATATTGAAAAAGGCTTAAACACCTAGTTGCATGTAAATGTAGATATGTCATGCCCATGTCACTATAGTTTTCTCATTACTTCAGCCTTTATGTATTTTTTAAGCATTGAAGAACTCTTTACAATAAGCCTTTTTTATTTAAAATAATAAATAACACCATCATAAACAAATTGAGCGTACTAATACACATTCCATTATTGCAATATGTTAAATGAAAATCAAATAAAATTTGTAAGTATCAATTAGAAATTGAAAGATTTGGTACACTAACAAGGAAAAGAGAGAAAATAAAAACACAATACTCTTATAGTTTCAATTTTTTATGATTGAAATTTACAATATTGTTTATATCACTAAATTACTCTATTATTGCTTTACAAATAATTATAAATGGCATGCACATAGAAAAGTGCAGTTGATGAGGTTGATTTATACCATTATTTATTTTATTAATGAAGTGATTATATGTCTAATTTGTTTTTGACACGTCCCAAATACTCTTTACTTCTATGTCTGATGACTTTTGGCATTATGCATGTAGAACAAGACTGAAATCTCCAACACAAGAAGGCACTTATTGAGTTAAGACAAACAAGGGCATAAATTAGTGGTGAAAAAAAAAATGAATTCAAGCCCTTGAAGAAACTCATGAACACCTATAGATGGGTGAGTAAGGGATGACATTCTATATATGTGAGAGTTGTGGGAGTGAAGCTATATCATTCTATATATGTGAGCCCACCACAAGGAACATGCCTTCAAGAAGTTAAAATTTAAATCATGAATTCTGAGAAGTTTCAAGGAAATGATGTTGGGATTGCAGGCAATGAAACTTGCAAATTGCCTACCTTCTTTGTATTATTATTTTCCATGGGCAAATGAGAATACAACCTCTTCTTTAGTGGCTGCACCAGCTCTTCAAAGGTTCTGATAGAGATCACTTTTGTAAGGGAATCCAATGCATTTTTGAGAAAAGAAACTAGTGGGCTATGAGAGTTGGAATTCACAAGCAAAACTGAGTATCCAAGAGACCCTTCTTGGAACTTAACTTGTCCTTGTTGATCTTGATCTACATCATTGCTCTTTAGTGGCATCATGAGCAAAGCTTGGATATTATAGTCGTAGTCTTTAAGGCCATTATAATCCTTCAGCATTCCTTCTTGACCTTGGAGATAGCTAAGAACAAATGGTGAGGAGCTGCCACTGTCATAATTATAATTTTCTTTTTGCTAAGGACTGCTATTTTTCTAGCGTACTTTGCATAAAACCCAATCATGCAGCTGTTGAAAATCAAGAAGAAAGAAAGACATTAATTTTTATTACAAGTTAAGTTCATCAAAGTTGTGTGCAAAAATTATGAGACTACATATGGATTTGGTGATTTCTTTCAGCTCTACTTTCACTTTACCATATGCATTAATTATTAGCTTCTGTTTAAATTTAACTGTTGAAAAGGCTTACACACAACGATCCGAGTAGCCTGTGCAACTAATGAGTATCATCATCATGCAGTCTGTATTCAAGCATCATCTAACTAGTTTTTAGGCCTTTGGGAGGGTGGCCTTTGTACAATACAAGAGCTTTTTTCACCTCAAGACACTGTGATTCATTAGAAGTCAGGGTCAGTTTGTCAGTTTTGGCGACCTTCTAGTAATCCAATGCTGCTGCTCTATTTGGATAAGAACCATTTGGATACTTCTTATCTCATGGGTTAAAGAAGAACCACTCATACTCTCTAAACAAGGTCATCCCTGAATAAGCAATAAGAACAAAATGAAAGCCATATGAATAAAACTCAACAAATTAAGGGTTGCATACTTACTATAAGGAAAACAACTAATATAAAGTGAGCAGAAACTAGACCATCCATTTGATGAGGATATATATACATAAAATGTTGTCAAACAAATGAACTTACATAAATCAGAAGCTAGCAGATGAACAAAAAATGATCATATGTAGGTAGAAGCTCCTATGGATTGTACTTATGGATATTGACATATGTTAATATAGAAACTATTAAGTTGGTGACTAAAATCCCACACTGAGAAATTAAGTAGAATTAACTGATTTTATTCCTTATAAATAAGGAGTAATATAATGTGTTGTAAAATAAAAAAAGAAGGAAAAAGAAAATTAAAAGAGTTAAAACTCCATGAACCTTTAGTCCATTATTTAGGCTTTTGTTAACTGGGCTCATAAAAGAATTTTTTTATATTCTCTACTTTAGTAATATTTGCTTCCACTTTCGCTTGTGGATGTAGGTCAAATTGATTGAACCATGTAAATTTGGTATCCTTTATTTTTAGTTATTTTTTATCCCTTGTTTTTAGTTTTTTTTTTTCATTTTTGTTATTGTCTTTAAGGGCTATAACTTGCAGCTCATCCAAACTTATTGGGAAAATAACCATTATGATAATAACTGAGTATTATTTTAAGAAGTTTGATTAGAGTGTCAACTTTGGAATGTAGAAGTTAAAGATGAAGGCCATGTTGGTTCAAGATGGCATCAACATAACACTGCCAAGGAAGCAAAAAAAGCCATAAAAGATGTTAGATGAGGAGTTTACTGGTCTTAACAAAAAGGTTAGATCAGGTATCATTTTAAATTTGTTTTGACATGGTTCAAGCAAAGTAACTACTGAGATAACTGCTAAAGATTTATAAGAGAAATTAAAAGCTTTGTATATAAAGAAAATAATGGAGAATATGCTTTATTTAAAGCAAAGTTTGTATATGCTTAATATGCTTGAAGGATCATTTATATTGTTGCATCTTGATAAATTTGATTCTTTTTTTATGGATTTAAGTAATATAGATGTTCATATTAAGGATGAAGATCAAGCCCTATTATTATTGTGTTATCTTCTTTATTCATTTAAGTATTTTAGAAAAATAATACTTTATGGCAAAAAGACTATTTCTTATAAAAAAAAATTAAGTCTATTTTGAAGTCGAAAGACTATATGGATAGGGATATAACTAGGGAGAGTAGTAGTAGTCAAGTTAACAGCTTGGTAGTTCGGGGTATATCAGATAAGAGGGATGTAGATAGTCAAAGATCGAAATCTAGATCTAAATCCAAATATAAAAATTTGGTGTGCAATTATTGTAAAAGGAAAGGGCACATCAAAGCTAACTACTTGAAGCTAAAAGCCAAGGACAAGGATAAGTACAAAATAATGAGTCAATTCAAACTAGTGTTGTAGAAGATGAGAGTGAAGGAATTATTTTCTTTGCTAATACTAGATTAAGGTTTGTCCATGAATGGATCTTGGATTCTAGTTGCTTGTACCATATGTGTCCCAATAGGGACTGGTTTTCCACCTATGAATTTATTAAAGACAAAGTTGTTATGATAAGGAATAATATAGTTTACAAAATTGTTAGGATTGGTATGATTATAATCAAGACTCATGATGGTACTGTAAGAATACTTACACAAGTCAAACACATTCTAGAATTAAAGAAGAATCCTATCTCTTTGGAAACATTTGAGACTCTTGGCTACAGGTACACCGATGAAGGTTGGGTTTTAAAAGTCAGTAAAAGTGCTCTTATTGTCATGAAAGCTTATAAATCTAGAAATTTGTACATTTTGCAGGAATTTATAGTTACAGGCACTACTGTGGTCTCTACATCATCTAATTTAGAGATATATATTAAAAAACTATGGCATATGCTGTTAGGGCACATGAGCGAGAAAGGTTTATCTATATTGAGCGAAAAAGGCCTTCTGTGTAGACATCATACTGGAAAGTTGGACTTCTGCAAGTATTGCCTCTTTGGAAAGCAAAGGCATGTCAATTTCAAGTCTCTAGCAATTCATAGGACAAAAGGCATTTTGGATTATATTCACTCAAATCTTTGGGGGCCATCTTGCATTTTATCCAAAGGTGGTGCCAAATACATATTACTTTCATTGATGATTATTCAAGGAAAGTTTGGGCTTTCTTTTTGAAACACAAGAATGATGTTTTCCAAATATTCAAGAAGTCAAAAGCATTGATTAAGAAGCAAATAGGGAAGTAAATTAAGTAGCTTAAGATAGATAATGACTTGGAATTTTGTGGAGGTAAATTTAATGAATTTTGTGAAAATGAAGGTATTATTCATCATCATATGGTCAGAATGACTCCTTAGCAGAATGGTGTTACTGAATATATAAATAAAACGTATTTGGAGAGAGCTCACTATATGATTTCTAATGCTGGTTTGTCAAAAGACTTTTGGGTAGAAGTAGTTTCTACAGTTTGTCGTATCATTAATCTTGCATCTATAAAGTTTAAGACTCCAGAGGAAATCCAATTATGTACTCTTGCTAATTACTCTAATTTAAAGATATTTGGATGCTCTGCATATATGCATGTTAGTGATGGAAAATTGGAATCTAGAGCTAAAAAGTGCATTTTCCTTAGGCATACATCTATAGTGAAGGGATATCATTTATGGTGTCTTGACCCACCAAAATTTGTAATTAGTAGAGATGTTACATTTGATGAATCCTCCATGTTACATCAGAAAGTCTTCTATTCCTTCTGATGTAGGTAAAGGTGACAGTGCACACAAGTAAGTGGAGTTTGAAGTTGTGAATCGAGATGTTCAACAGTGGAGTCCTTATATTCAGTGAGATTCATCAGATATTATAAATTCCTCTGAAAATAAAGAGAAGGATCATTCCATAGCCAAAGATAGATCAAGAAGAGAGATTTGATCACCATAGATATATAATAACTATGTTGCTTATGCTATTTTAGTTGCACAAGAAACTAGTGAAAATGGTGAGTTTTCTACATATTTAGAAGCAATTTCAGGTGTTGACACATCTTGGTGGTTGGTTGCAATGAATGAAGAAATAGAATCTCTCCACAAGAATGACATATGGATTCTTTTAAAGCCACCTTTGGAAAACAAAATCATTGGTTGCAAATGGGTCTTAAAAAAAAAAAAAAAGGTATACCAAGGGTTAAAGATGCAAGGTATAAGGCATGTTTGGTTGTGAAAGGCTTCACTTAAGTACAAGGTGTTGACTTTAGTGTTGTTTTCTCACTTATTGTTAAATATAGTTTGATATGTGTCTTGCTTGCTTTGGTGGCCATGTATGATTTGAAGTTAGAGCAACTTAATGTCAAGACAACTTTCTACATGGTGAGCTTAAGGAGCAAATATACATGAAGTAGCCCTAAGGTTTTGAAGTTGAATGTAAGGAAGACCATGTTTGTTTGTTAATGAAATCCTTATTTGGATTAAAGTAATCTCTAAGACAATGGTATAAGAGATTCATTTCCTTTATGTTGGGTCATGATTACTCCAAGAGCATGCATGATAGTTGTGTTTACTTTTGAAAATTAGGCGATGGCTTATTCATTTACTTGTTGCTTTATGTCAACGACATGCTCATTACTACTAAGAATTTGTCAAAAATTCACACTTTGAAAGTGCTTTTGAATGGTGAATTTGAGATGAAAGACTTAAAAGCAACAAAGAAGATTCTTGACATGGAAATGAAAAGAAATCGTGAAGGTGGTAAGTTATATTTAACCTAGAAGAATTATGTTAAGAAGGTTTTGGAATAATTTAGTATAAAAAATGTCAAACCTATCAACACTCCCATTACTAGTCATTTTAGATTATTAGCTACTCAGTCGCCAAAATTAGATAAAGAGAAGAGGTATATGGAAAGAGTTCCACATTCGAGTGCTATTGGTAGTCTTATGTATGCAATGGTTTGCACATATCCAGATATTTCACAAGTAGTTAATGTGATTAATAGGTATATGTCTTCTTTAGGCAAATCACATTAGCAGGTTATGAAATGGATTCTCAAATACTTGCAAGGTACTTTAGACACAAGTTTGGAGTTTGGTAAAAATTTAAATACATTGGTTGGTTTTGTTGATTCTAACTACGTCATTGATCTTGATATAAAAAGATCACTTACTAGCTATGTATTTTGTGTTGGTGGTTCTGTTGTTAGTTAGAAAGCTACTCTGCAACATATTGTTGCTTTGTCTACTACTAAAGTAGAATACATGGTAATGTTTGAGGCAATTAAAGAAGCCTTATAGTTTAAAGGTTTGTATGGTGAGCTTAGTTTATGTCAAGATGTTGTTACCATCCATTGTGACAATCAAAGTGCAATACACTTGATTAAGGATTAGATGTATCATGAGAGGATGAAGTATATCGATGTGAGCTATCACTTCATTCAGGAGATAATTGTTGACAGGAAGGTTTCAATCTAACGAATTAGTACTAGAAACAATCTTGCAGATATATTTACAAAACCTTTTCCAATTGTTAAGTTTAAGCAGTGCTTGGACTTAATTGGCATGATATGATGATTTGGGAATTTGTGAAGAAGGTGGAGCATTATTACTATATTTGCATGTGAGACTTAAGCCAAGGTGGAGATTTGTTAAGTTGGTGGCTACAGTCCTATACCGGGAAATTAAGTAGAGTTAACTGATTTTATTCTTTATAAATAAGGAGTAACATAATGTGTTGTAAAATAAAAAAAAAAAAAAGAAAATTAAGGGAATTAAAACTCCTTGAGCTTTTAGTCTATTATTTGGACTTTTATTAACTGGACTCATAAAGAGTTCTTTTTGTATTCTCCATTTTAATAATATTTACTCAGACTTTCACTTGTACATATAAGTCAAATTGATCGAACCATATAAATTTGGTGTCTCTTGTTTTTGGTTATTTTTTCTCATTTTTGTTATTATCTTTAAGTGCTATAACTCAAAACTCATCACCAACAAAAACTTTTGAGCTCAAAGGATAAGCTATTTTCTTTTTTAAATAATAGACAATGAGCTCCTCATTTGTGGGATGAAACCTGAACCTTGGTAGGAGCATAGGACTGGACATGATCATTTTATCCATTATCTAGTAGTAGTATGTATTTTAAACTTCTTTGTGCTTTTTATTTATGTATGCTTGATGAGGACTCTCAATACTAAAGGAGCAATTTTAGAGATATCGTCCCTGCATTATACTATTGTTAGTATGTGATTGTTTGTATCTAATGCATCTTGTGATGTATTTTATGATGCAGTTTGTCGAATGTTGAGACATTTTTGTTTTCTGTCTACTTCCTTTTTCATTTCATTCTTCCACTTTCTATTCCAAGATGGCTCTTTTGCTCATTTTTACTATGATTTTATTTTATCTATATTATGCCTTCAAAATTTTTTTAATAAATTTATTATAAAAAATGTTAATATTTTAAATTTTAAAATTAAATATATTTATGAAAATAATATTATAAATAATATACTTGAATTTACAAAAATTGAAACCACGTTTGGAGAGTTTACTTTATTTTAATTATCAATTTTTTTCTTTTGATATTTATTGTAATCACATAGTTTTAGATAAACTTTTTATATGTATTAAAAAGAAAAATAACTAGTTATATACACACACACACAAAATTATATGACTTAAATTAAGTATATCTGTTAATATCTGAATCAAGTTTATAATTATAATTCTTTATAGCATAATAATATTCAAAATTGTTATTTACTAATTGGGTCATATTATAGTTAAGTACTTAATAGCAATATTGTTTAAAAATGTTTTAACATTATTAATTAGAAAAGTTTGATATTTTCTCACTTGACCTAATTAAAATCTATTACATTCATGTGTAAATAATAATAATAATTTCTTATAATTCTATTATAATATTATAGTATAATAAATTGTTTAGTGTGAATTATAGTGGTTATGCATTATTTATCCAAAACACTTCCTTCCATATATATTGTAATAGTTACAATCTACTATACAAGGTTCATAAGATATAAATAATTTATAATGATTTACAATAATGTCTAATAAAAATTTTTCTATTAACCTTAAAATAATAATATATACATAATCATAAAATGATAGAAAAGATATAATGTATGTTAAAAATATATTAGTGAACTTATAATGTTATTACATCATATATCATTAATTATTAGTAGTACAATTATAACTTATTCTGAGAATATATTCTTTACATAATATTAATTGTGAACTTTCATATTAATTTACTATTATAAAATTAATTAATATTTTATAAATATTTTTTACTCCTTCATAACAAAATATTTCAATTTTTATTGATTTTGAAAATTTTTAAGTAATTTTTGTTCGTGGACAATAACACTTCTATAGAATTATCAAATAAATTTTCAACGACTTGATAATGATATCAATAACTTCAAATCTTAAAATAAAATTTTACAGTGATAATGCATGAATTATATAACTTTAAATTATATCATAAACTCTACTTTTTGTTAATGATAATGCATGAATGAAGTAATAGCAAATAGTTTTCCATTATTCCACAACCTTACTCCTTCTCCTAATAAGAAAAGATAATAAAAAGTAAATTTTTGTTATTGATGCATCCAATAAAGTTTAAATTTGAATATCTAATCACATCTAAATAGTTGGTTTTTCTATACATAAGTATATAATTCATTATTTCCTGTATGTACCTTAATACTTTTTTTTGTAACTTTTTAGTTATCCATTTTATAATTACTTTTACAGCTGCCTAATATTTTAACTGTGAAACTAATATCTAATCTAGTACAATATTTCACATTATTCTTAAAACATTATGTGAGACTAAATTTGTCACCTTTATGTATGTAAATAACTCCTAATAAACTCTTATTCATATTAAATTTCTCTAAAATTTTCTCAATATAACTATTTTGAGACAATCCTCATTCATTGTGATATATTATAAAATATTTTTAATATATCACACGTAATGTCTTTCTTATATCTTTAATTATAAAATTTTTTTTTTTAGTGAAAATCATTAGTACCATGTAATACACTTAAAACATTAGTAACAAGCAACATATAGAACTAGAAAACAAACTTACTCTCACTAATTTTTTAGTATATATACTAATTAATGATATTCTTTTTTGAATCCATAAGAAGTTATAATATCATTGAATTTCATATATCATTGTATGGAAAATTTTTTCAATCCATATATTAACTTCCTTAGTTTACACACTCTTTAATATTTACCTTCAATGAAAATACCTTTAGGCTGATCCATTTAAATTTTCTCTTTAAAATTTCATTAAAAAAGAAAAATTTCACATCCATTTTGTATAACTTTAAGTTATGGTTATAAAAACGAAATTAGATCCTTATTGATTCTAATTATAAATACTACTTTTGTAAATATATCACATAATCATTTGGAATATCTAATCTTTTTTCCTTTTTGAGATCTTCTAAATATTACCCTTTGTGGTTTATTTAAATTAGTCAATTATGAGTTAAATCCTTTGAAAGCGTCTTTTCATCCAAATATCCTTTAATTTTATGAAACAATAATTGGTATCATGGTGAACAAATAAATTATTATCATTAAAGAAATATTTATCCTAATATCTTTTATACTTATATTATGACATTTATTACTCTCATTATCTTTGCCATTGTCAATGAATCTAATATTACCAATTTTCACAATTCTCGGACTATGGTTATATAACCTTTAAACCTTTTTGGATAACTAATAAAGTAATCACTAATTATTTAAAAATCTAATTTCTTTTCATGTCAATTATTCCTTTTACCAAACAACTCCAAACATCCAAGTACCTTAAATTAGGTTTGCTTTTTATCCACAACTTAATAAGAGTACTCTAAATTACTTTACAAGGAATCATATTTAACAAATAGTTTACAATTTTAGTGCATATAATTGCAAAAATTTGGGTAAGGAGTAGTTTCGCATTACATTTCTGATCATATTTGTTAATATTTGATTAGGCCTTTTTATCACACCTTTTGCTAAGGTGTGTTTAATATAGTTTATTGTACACATATGTTATAATATTCAAGGAATTTCATAAATAGACTTAGACATTGCCTTAAATTATTATATTTTTTTATAATATTTATCACTATTATAAGATCTAACAAATTTCACCTTTTGTCTGACCATTTTGAGCCTCTTTTATACTTCAAGGGTAAGGTATCTAATGATTATGATTTTTATGAAGTAGATAAATATAATTATAATGTGATAAACATAACTATAAGCAAATATTCTTTTTATTTTCACTTTCATTAACATAAGGCTTAACCTATGACTTTGTTCTTACGTTTATGATGTTACCTCTTTTCCTCATTAGTTAAATTTGTAATATCAGTAAGCTTACTCACTAATAATAACAATCCATATTCATAACACTTGAATAAAATTGACTTATTAATGTCACTCTAAAAAGCTTAATTCAATGAACAAAACAATTGATAAAGCATGCAAATGTATCAAACCAATTACATGACTATAAATACTCATAATTAATCATAAGTCAAATAAAAAAATTACATAATATTGTAGTTTTCTTTTGAAAAATCTTACTATATATTATTGTAAATAATGTCATTAATTTTAATAGGTAAATTAATTATTTTTAACCAAATATATTTGATATCTTGGATAAACCAATATATTTAACTAAAATATTAATTTACTTTAATTATATCACTAATCATCAAATAATAATTTGTTTTTAGATAAATCTTGAAATTCTAACAATTAATAATATTAATTTATCTAATTATTTTTTATTTATAAACATTTTATTAAAATCATTGATAAATGACTAATATATGCATATCATTAAATATATTAGTTGACCACTTTGATGACTAACAATCTATAACAATGATGCACATATATCAATTAAAATATTTTAGTTTAGTTATTTTGTTAACTAACAAATTATAATTATAATATATGTATGAAATATACTTACTTGGTTACTTTAATAACCATATATATATATATAAAATCTATGATAGTATTTTATTATTTATTAATGATGCATATCATAATGTTTATCATTGTACACTATAATTTATTATTGATTATGCATTCAATTAATAAAATCATTCTATCTTAATGGTTGCTAACGATCCTTTTATTACACAAAACATAAACTCATTCCTAAAGACCCAATTTAGTGTGCTTTGCAATCTTTTACTTTTAAAAATAATAAAGGATTGATTATTATCTTTGGCAATTAACTTACTACCAATTTTGGTTCCAAAAAGTCTTTTTTGTTATTTATTTTTTTTTTATTTTTAATAAAACATAAACAATTATGAGTTTGATACTCATTAATTAAAATCTATCTTTTCTTTTATTAATAAGGAATTACTTAAGTTTGATGGTTGTCATTGCCCCTTTCAACATGAACAAGGAATTAACAATTCTTTTGGCCACATAAACCAAAGCCATTCTTTCAATGTAAAGGAATTGACAAGTTTCCATTGTGCTCAAACATAAATAATGAATGTACAATTCCTTAGAGTACACAATATTTGTCCGACAAATTTAACCCTTTTTTTTTTTAAATCATTTATCGTGTCCA
Source organism: Rhizophora apiculata (assembly GCA_037832385.1). Taxonomy (NCBI): domain Eukaryota; kingdom Viridiplantae; phylum Streptophyta; class Magnoliopsida; order Malpighiales; family Rhizophoraceae; genus Rhizophora; species Rhizophora apiculata. Next base: position 14,527,193 of record CM075426.1, read on the forward strand.
TTCATAATGGGTAAAGGAATAAACAATTCCTTGTATATAGTATTCATGTGAAACTTCTTAAAGAAAGGTATTGAATAATTCCTTTGCTTACACAATGGCTTTTTACGGTTGGAACCAAAGACCTCAACATGATTATAAATTAAGTAAATATGTTTTTTATTATATGCAAAAAAATATTTGATTTCCAAAATTATTGACATTGATACCACTTGCTAGATTTTTTTTAATAAGTTTATCATTGATAAGAAGCCTCCCAAATAAATGTTATAATTATATAGAAATTAGTATACTTTGATCTCACTTCTAGGCTATTCTAATCAAGAATCACTTATGAAGGTGAACATTGAATATATCATGAATTATATATAGATTGTTAAGTGATTAATAAAGGATTTGTCACCCTAAAGTAATTATGGGATTCATTTATTTTAATTGAATATTGATTTAAGAAATTCTTACATAAGGTGGAATGATAATTTATAAGAAGTTATCATTCATAAAATCGATGACCATATATCAATGTTTGAAAACTAATATAATTGGACAATATAAAGTAGATACTAGTTTTGCACTCCATGTCTAATTGGAACACAAGGATTGAATCACACTACGGAACCACGCATTAAAGGGATTAGTTAAAGCACTTTAACAATCCTAGGTGGTCATGATACATGGGTAAATGTCAATCTTAATCTATGAATATAAATTGATTAATTAGATAATTAATGATAAATTAAAGTAGTTTGTTTTATCTAATTCTTTAGAACTATAATTTATATTTACTATTGCAGGCTTTTTCCTTTGAGTAAGAAAACATGTTTTGAAATTATGAAGGATACAGAAAAAAAAAAAAAAAAAAAGCCATTGAAGAACCATAGATTAGTTTTTGGCACTTTCATTTGTATTTCTATTTTCGCAAAAACGAAAGCAGAGTTCGCAAAAAAAAAAAAAAAAAAAAAAAAAAAAAACAAACAAACAAACAAACAAGGAAAACATTGAAATGTAAGAAAGCAACAAACTGGTTATGGAGTCAATAATTATATAATATTATTACTAACCCTTATTATTATTATTAAACTCTGTTACTATATAAGTATATATTATTATTACTATATGTAGTTATGGAGTTAACAAGTAATGACAAAAATCACATAAATCATTTATTTGAAAAATTATTCAAATTTGTCCTCATTATTTCTAATATTCTAAATATAATCGTGTTTTTATCTCCATGGTAACGTGATAATTGGTTTTGATTCCATAGAATAGTAGGCTAAAATTAAAATGTCAAATACATTTATTCTTTACTCAATTTAATTTATGAAAGGAAAAATAGAAAGGCATAAAATATTTATGAAAAACAATTTCTTAATAATAAAATATTAATAATAACCTAACCATAATAATATTTAGACAATTTTTTGCCAAGAAAAGGTTTTTGTAAAATTGCTCAGTAAACTATTTATTAGAATTCATAACAATTTCAAAAATCTTCTTCAAAATCTACTTTCTCCTTAATTCTAGCCTTGGGTATTTATCACATCATTTTTCCATTTTTCTTTGGAATCCTAGATCCGTTTCTGTAGATTTGTCAAAAGAGACAGTATTTCTTGAGAGTCAAGACCTAAAAGGCGTGTTTGGGCAGAAGATGAATTTAGAGAAAACCAAGCTTCCTTTTAACCTATTTTTGCAAATAGATGTGAAGTATGCAATTCAAACTTGTATGAGTGTCATGACATTGGAAAGTCGTCACAATTATCTTGGCCTTAAGATATTTATCAATTATTCTAAAATGCAAGTCTATGGCCTAGTTTTGGACAGAGTAAGGAAACGGTTGAGTGAGTGGAATGAGAAATTCTAATCTAGGGCAGGTAAGGAGGTCCTCGTTAAGCTGTAATTCAAGCAATCCTAATTTACCCCATAAGTTGTTTCTTGCCACTGAAGACTCTTTGTAAGGAGTTGACACTAATGGTTAACAGATTTTGGCGGGGCCAGTTTATAGAAAGGAAGGAAGATTCATTCGGTTTCTCGGGAAAATTTGACAACTTTGAAATCATCTTGGGGGGCTGGGTTTTCGAGACATCTTAAATTTTAATACGGCTATGCTTGGAAAACGAGCTTGGCGGCTCCTTGTTAATGAAGACTCATTGTTGTCTAGGTCGATCAAAACTCAATATTATCCAAAGGCACTTTACTAGTTACATATGGAGAAGCATTCTTAAATCTCACTCATTGTTGGGAAAGGGAATTCAATAGTTTAATGGAAATAGTGTGAAAGTGAATATATGCTAAGAACCTTGGCTCCAAAAGAAAATGGATTTAAAATCTTCTCACTGTAATAATAGTTGTAATCGAATTTGGTGGTATCATTGATTGACTTAGATACTAATTGTTGGCGAGAGAAAATTCTTAAGTTGTCCTTTATGCATTTTAAGAGCTCTCCAAAGCTCCTATCATCTCGTCCAGTCCCTCATCACTTACTGTCCGTGTGCTTACGGGGTCATATGTATCCTACCCCTTGATAGCCTAGGATTCTTCTTGTAGGAAGCCTAGCCTTTGTTTCCCAGAGTCTTCTTTGCATGTTGGAGCTTTTACTTTTGGGTAATGATGAATGTGACTCCTACCTATGGATTGACTAAAGTGTTTTTTGGCTTGTGAGACTTGGCAGCAAATGCTTGCGTTATTGTGGCCAGCTCTACGGTTGAGCATGTGAGTGGAAAAGGACACGTTGTTGGTGAAGTGTAAGGTGCTCGGGATGTCCTAGGTGCAGGGGCGGATTGGAATAGCCCTCCTAGCGAGGCGATTAAGGTCTCTTGAGGTGCTATATCCTCAGTGACTGCTTTTCCTTGAGTAAGCGCTTAAATAATCTAACTCCATTTGTTTTTTTAGCTCCTCCATGGAAGTCTGAAAGTCATCCATAAGTCTTGCCAATTGCTCGACCTATGTCTCGCTAGCTGTGAGCTTTTATGTGAAATGTACTTATTCTTATAATATGCTTGAAAAATGTTAAAATGAATATTGCGTAAATGATGCTTGACATGCATGATATATTTGATGCGCTAGTTACTTGAAAACACAGACATAAAGGCTCCATAATCAAACTATCTTAGTATTTACATCCCATTAAAAAATTACGGCAAAAGGATAGGAGTGCCTAACTCTTTGCCATCTAAAGTTTGCTACACAATGTTTTAAAATCAAGGTCCGGTAATACGCACATAAAGGAACCACTTCCTCAGATAGCCTGCAACCCACAATCCTCTGGGTCATATTCGTCATCTATGGTCTCTAAATCCTGACAAAGGAATTGTGCATAGAAAGTAAGAAGAGCCTCATTGTTTGTTAGATTTTAAAAGGTCCTGAGGAGGGGTCTCCAGGGCAACTCTATTGCAATCATAGAGGATAGTCTTCAAGCCTTGCAAAGAGGACGTATTATAGTCTTAATGTCTCATAATGAGGCTGTATTTCTGTAAGGTTCTGACGAGACATTCAAAGGAAAATTGAAAGTTCTTCGAATATAAGAATAATTTCAAATTCTAGTCTTTGAAATCCAATGCATCAGAATCACGGACCCTGCTTGTCTTTTCTTATGCTTAGCTAAACATTGATGCTGTCATTTTCCGTACTCACAACGGTTCTGGCATTAGTATTAGGGATCATATGGGAAGAGTGATCTTTGTTATTAAAAGGAAAAAATTCCCAGGCACATATGAAGCTGAGTTATGCAATTAATGGCTATCTGTTTTGGTATGCAACTTGTTATCACTTTATTTATTTCAAATATCTTTGTTGAATTAGATTTTTTGTATACCTTTAATGGGATCTAAGAAGCTCCTTTAGTACCTTCACACGGTTTAAGATTCAACACGTTTGCAGATAAAGCTAATAGAGTAACCTATCCTCTTGTGAAAATTAATGATATTATGGCGGATGAGAAATTATGGAAGAATGATATTCTATCGTATATCTATTCTTTCATTAATATAGATTGTTGTATTTTTAACTTAAATTAATGAAGTATTTCTCATTTTATTATAAGAAAATTAATATTATATTATACATATATAATGTAATAAATTTAAGTAAATATTAAATTTTTTTATATATAATATAAAATATTTTATATTATATATATAAATAAATAAATATAATGTAAAATATAATATATTAATTCAGATAAAATTATTTATTTTCATATATCCACCTAAATTTTTATATAAATAAAATTATGTATTAAGTTATACGTTAACCCTAAATTATTTTATTTTGTATACCTTTAATGTCAAAATTTATGTGTCATATATTGCACTTTAGGGAAATAATGTTAATAGCCACAAAAAATATAATGCAACCTTCGTCCGTCCAAAATATATTGGAGCAAAAATAAAATTAAAGGCAAAGTCAAGATTACCGAAGATAAGGGAACAATAGTATTTGTTTAATGTGAGAAAAATTATATATTTGATTTAAACTCTAATCTTTTTACTAAATTTTTGTATATTATTTTATATTAATTAAATAATTAATTTATATTTTTTTATTTTAGTATAATTAAAATTTTAATATATTTTAATTTTTTTAATTATAATTTAATATTTATTATAATTTATTCAATTTATCTTAAAAAATTTTATATATATTTAAAATTTGTATAACTTATATACTTATAATTAAGATAAATTAAAAAAATATATATAATTTCTAAAAAAATAATTTTGAATTTTTCTTTTCAAATTTTTAAAGAAGAAAAAAGATATTTTCAAATTTATCTTTTTTTTCTTAAAAAATAAAAATTCATACTTTAATTTTTTTATTTTTTTATTTTCTTAAAAAAATATGCTTAATTTTTTTATTTTTTTTAAAAATTCATAATTTAAATTTTTTATATTTTTTATTTAAATACAATATAAATAAATAAATAAATAAATACTTATATGAAATCTAATATTATAATTTCGAAAATAAAAATAAAAAAAATTGAAATTTTAATATATATTAAATTTATTTAAATTGAGATTTAATATGTATTATAATTTAATCTATTTATATTAATAATTGTTATATATATATATATATATATGTATAAAATTTACATAATACAAAAAATTCATAATTAAAAATAATAAAAAATATAATTTTTAAAAAATAATTTAAAATTTTTTATTTTATTTTTTATATTTATAAAATATTTTCGAGTTAACCCATTTTTCCTTAAAAATAAAAAATATCCATAACTTCTCTAGTTCTTAATTACTTGATTGGAACCTGGCTTGCAAGTTCTTCATCTGCTAATGTCTTTCAAAGCCAAAGAATATGTGGGGACACAAGGCCATTCACCATTTTCATAAAAAACGTATGCCTCTCTCCTGTTTTCTTCTTGCCTTTTCTGGGTTTGTCCACGCAGCGCGGCATTTGATTCATGCAAATTACTTGATTAGCTCTACAGAAAACAAAAGGCTTGTCAAACAAGCGCAGTTTGCGATAACAAAAAGGAGCAATTTTTGGTTTTTTGGGCTCAGAGCGCTTTATTTTGCTCACAATATTGTCCTTTGGCTTTTTGATCGGGCGCCTATGCTCGCTTCCTCCATTATAATGGTCAGAATCCTCTATTACCATGACATTTACACTGTTAAATTGCATGCAGACGGTTACAAGGGTGGGAAGGCAAGCTCCGATGGCAGCTTTTGCTATTGAATTATGTCATGAGGGTAGTCCAGAATCTGAATTAGTTCATGCAACCCAAACATTGTTCCGGATGCAAATCGTATTTTTCCTTGTCAACACTTTGTTTTTGTCGCAATTACATGTTCCTAATTGAGAAAAGAAGTGGAATAAATGCTCACCAATTATTCAGGCTACACCAAGTTTTTTAAACTGCCGTTGCCTGACTTTGCTTTCTTTGCATGGATCAGCACAGTTCCCTACCTCAACTGTAAAACAGATTTTAAAATTATTGCTTTTCGATCAGCAGTACATTGCGGAACCATGTGCCGATCACTGTACTTAAAGTATATGCTTACTTCTTTTTATGTTTCCTCCGAAGCAACTAGCCAAAAAAAAAAAAAAAAAGAAAGTACAGCTGTATTAACGTTGCGTTGATCCCTAAATTGTGGATCAAAGTCACTGTCAGTCAACAATTAAGTCAACAATATTATTAATTATTAATGATAAATTCTAGAAGCCCTTTGTACGATTGACTTAATTGCACAAAATCTCTGGAATTTATCATTAATAATTAATAATATCGTTTTATAAATAATATTAAAGTAAAAAATATCTTTAATTGATTAATTATGTACCTAAAATATAAAAATTGTATTCATAATAATAATCAACAAATTGGCTCTTAGAGCATTTACTAACACATTTTACAATTAACATTAACATTTGCTAGTAATACTCATGATATTTGATTTCCCAAATGCCCATTAGATCCATACCAATTAGTATAAGAAAATTTGCAAGTTGTATTAGCAGCCCAATGGAAGCAAGTCAAAGATGCTTTTGAGCAAGTCCGTGAAATCAGCAAATCCTCCTGTGGCATGAAGTTCTTATAGGCCAAAGTTGTGAAGTAGAGAACTATGAATTCCTTAACTATCCTAACCAGAGTTCATTGCTCACCACAACAGGCAAGAAAAACATGGCCTTTCAAAAGGAGTACCTTGATTTGATGTTGGTCCCTGTTGGCTTAGTGGTCATGTTCGCTTATCATCTGTACGTTCTATACAGATATCTGAATCAGCCTCACACCACAGTCATTGGCTTTGAAAACAATGACAAAAGAGCTTGGGTTGAGAGAATTATGCAGGCTAGTGACCTCTCTCTCCCTCTCTCTCTAACTATCTCTATCTCTGTGGTTTGATGATTTAACTCTCACCAAGTCAAGCTTAATTTTCTTACATATTTGTCGGTATTGGCAGGCAGATAAGAGAAATGTTAACATGGCTCTGACTGTGATAGGTTGCAATATATCAGCAGCAACTTTCTTAGCTTCAATTTCCTTGACCCTCAGCTCTCTCATAGGAACGTGGCTCCGAGGGTCTCCTAATAATCCTTTGGGAAGAGAATTGATCTATGGAGACACAAGGCCATCTACTATGTCCATCAAGTACATAAGCCTCCTCATTTCTTTTCTCATAGCTTTTTCCTGTTTTGTTGAATCAACAAGGCTTTTTGTGCATGCAAATTATCTGATAAGCACACCGGACAGTGACATACCTGTGAAAAATGTAGAGGTAGCCGTTATAAGAGGAGGTGAATTTTGGTCACTTGGACTCAGAGCACTATATTTTGCTCTTAACTTGTTGCTATGGTTTTGTGGTCCGATACCCATGTTTATTTCATCTCTTGTTACGGTGATGGTCCTCCATTACCTTGACACCAATTCCACTCCATTGCATCAATATAAGCCTCCAGCAGCGATAGAGATGCAAAAAGGGGTAGGCCAGCGAACATCTGAACTCGCTATTGATATAGACCATTATCATCTGGGGTGAGTCCAAATTAATGTGTTGAGTCCTAAGGAACACTCTGGTTTGTTCAATAATATATGAACTGCCTCCGGTTCAACGTATTCTTCAAGTTCACAGCTGAACCAAATTCCTGTTAATCAGTTTTGGTTACACACCTATTTTAGGAGGATATAAGTTACAGTCACATTGATTCGAACTAGAATTTCAATGACATTTTGCTTGTCATTCCAATCCATTTGAATCTACAATCTCAAAGTTCTTTAAATATCAAAGTATCTTCCCATCTCATTATTCGTTTTTTTGGTTCGTGAAGTGGAGATTAATGTCAATTAATTAGTCGGTGGTGTTCGTATTAGATTTTCAAATTTTGTCAATGGACTTTGAGTATCAGACACGGATTCAGTATTTAAACAAGGCACGCATGCTTGCATTGTAATTGCAGAGTTCAATTTTCAAATCTTTCTTGCGAACATCATCGCTGGCATGATACTTTTAAAAATGATGGAAGCCACTATCTATTGTCAAATCTCGCATTAAAGTCAACAGGTAGGCATGACGTATAAGAAAGGGACCTAGCGACTAATGCCTTGCAGTTAATTTTTCCTTTTTTCATGGGTAACCCTTTGGTAATAAGCGTATCAAGGAAAAAATGACACATGGGTACGTAGACTACAAATGCGGATAGATGTGATCATATCGATACAAAAGTCAAATGAATTCGATTTGAATCTTGTCTTTCTTCACTCTCATTAGTGGTCAAAGCACTGAGCAAATAGAAGTTTGTTGATCGAAAGCCCACCAAACAAGAACGCCAAGATTTTATTTTTGACTAGCTTTGGTCACGGGAATTTGCTATTAAATACCTGCATTTGTCCCCCCCCCCCCTCCCCTTTTCAAAGAAATAAAAGAAAGCCAGTGTACCCATGGGTACGTCCAAGAGGGCACACCAAAGTCAATGACACTCATAGACTAAATATAAAATGAGTCCTCTAACCAATTTGCTCTAGCAAGAAAACCACTTTTTTTTTTAATAGAATCGGAAAAAAAAAAAAAAAAGAAGAAACTCTTTTGCTTTTTGTACGAGAAAGAAAACAGTTAAAAAGAAATACACGAGTCTGTTTTCGTCCTAGTTGGCCCTCAATTTTCTCGTGAGAAAATGCCTTAGCCCAGCAGTAACTTACAAATGGAATTATTATCTAGAATTAAGAGGTAAGGATTCTGAGAAAACTATTTTTAGCCTAACTATAAATTCATAATGGGCCTTATGTTATACAGTGGCCATTTTGTGTTTTGGACAGTACACAGGTGTTGGTTTACAAGTCAGATCGATTCATCCATAACAAACTGAGCTGACTTAATAGGAGAAAAAAAATAAAATTGTTTAAGCTTTTTTTTTTTTTTTTGGCATTAGACAGCACATTGGTGTTTAATCTCTTCTATTTGATTCGACATTTAGATTAGAGCCTAAAAAGTGCTAATTCTTCAATGCAGGTTTTAATTGGTTTTTGTCGTTTTCTTTCGAGGTAGGAAATGGTAAAAATTGTTTCTCACACGTACATATAAATTTTCTAGTAACAAAAATTTACATGCTGATATGCTTAATACCTTATAAACTCTTGTGTGATATTTATTTATATATTTTATGAGAAAATCGAAGTTTTCTTTGTACTATTGTTCACAAAATTAATGCAAAAAATCATAAAATCAGGACTTGAAATTTTTATGGGTTAAAAAGTTTCATCGTGGGAATTCCAACGCAGCATGTTTCGTCAAATTTGCCTCGCCTTTTGAGAGTTACATCCTCTGAAAGTTTTTGCTACATCGAAAACCGATTCCAGAAAATGGGAGGAAGAAGATTACAATTTTTTGAAGTTAAAAAATAATAATGACTTTTTTTATTATTAATTATTTAATAACCTATTATTGTATTTAATGAATTGAGTAAAAGAAAAAAAAAAATTAAATAAATTAAATTAATATAAATTCGAGACTCATGACTATATTTAATTATAAAAAAAGTTATTTTTTGTTTTAAGTATTTAAAAAATGTGAAGTATGTTTTATTAGTAAATATTATAATACGTATAAAAATTGCGTATTTATTGATTATTCACATAAAAGAATTTAATTAGATTGTTAATAAGGAAGATATAATTTGAATGATGCTTGATTTCTTTTCAAGGTGGTAGGTTGTCATTAGAAGACACAAAAACATTGTATCAAGTATGTTTGAAAGTAGACGACTTGCTAACCCCTTGTCCGTGAAATACAAGACATGTAAGTTTTTGGCGATATAAAAATAGTTTCAAAACATGAGTTGTTTAAGAAGTTAAGGTTGAGACAACGCGTTTTTGCTTATGTGAACTTAAAGATTATTGTTCCTTTTAAAAGATGTTGATAATGAATGTTTTTATTTTGGAATTATTACATGTTTGATGTTAAGTATATAATTATTTATTAGTTGTAATTATACATTATTATATGTTAATATGTGTGCTTATTACGTGGAATATTTGCGACACATATGTATCATGTATAATATTAAATTATTAAAAGGGTTTGTTTTAGATTGATAAAATTCAATAAATCTTCACCTATAAATTAAAATTTTGCATCATTTAAAATAAATTATACTAACCAAATATTAGTATAATATAAAATGATTAAAACTTGATGAATTTTCAATTTTATAACTAGTATTAGGTCTTATTAATAAATTTTCAGATTGGTACAAAATAAATAGTTAAGTCTTAATATTAATTTGTGACAAATGTCGTAAAGTATTTGTTTCAAACCATGATGAGTGTTTTTCCGTAATTGGATTTTTGTAGCACCAAGCTTATAGATGCAAATGTTTAACTTGTTAAAAGAATTAGATAGAGATAGCCACCTAGAGTTGCTAGCTAAAAAGAATTACATACATGCGAACATTACCTTGTAGGAAAAATAGTTAGAAAACCATTTAATGAGGCTTTTGGAGCTGAATTTTCATAGCAATCAGTCCATTTTAATATACATGACCTAAAAAGTATGAGGGAATGTCTGGTGCCTTATATTTTATTACCCTGGTAGGTTAATAAACACATTACAATTCCATTTATTTGATCTTCCATAAAACTGAAGCATTAGATTGTTTTAAAAAATATTCAGTACAATAGAGTATCAATCAGCAAAAGAATTAAAATGTTAAAAATAGATGGTAGATGTGAAGTTCTCTAACAATTCAAGGATCTATATAATGAAAAAAGAGTATATTAAGCACTAATTATTCTTGGATTTTGCAACAAAATAATGTTGTGAGGAAAAATATAATCCTATTAGATATTGTTATATATATTATGGTATAAGTGAACTTTCTAGTAAAGTATTGGGGAAATGTTTTGTTGGCTGTTATCTATATGTTAACTATGTATCTTTTAAATTTGTTACTTCCATGCCATGAGTTATGGTTAAGTTAAAGGCTTGATGTATAAGACTCTAAGGGTTGATGATTTACATTTTTGATTTATCTCATAAACATAAGATGTTGGGCTCAAAGAAAACATATATCTTCATAAAATACTATAAACACTCTAAGAAGATATTTTCATTAGTGAGTAAGTTAATGAAAGAATTTAAGTATTAGAATCACATGATGTCATGTTCTTTAAGAATAAATTTATTAGAAAGGATGACATGATAAGTTTTATCATCTTTATGAGATAAGAGATCTAGATGATAGTAACACATTATATTACTTAAAAGATTAAAATGAGAAAATGACTCAAACTCTCAACCTTAGTGGGAGTGTTATACTATAAGTTGCATAAAGGTTAAGAAAACCTATATTATGCAAGAGTAATTGTAATTATATCTAACATCATTGTTTTAAGATTAGGGTTAGTTTTTATGATTACTTTATGAGTGAAGAAGAGTCAAAAATATTGGTTGAGACTCTTTTACACCCTATGAAGGAAGAATGGATGAAAGCAATGAAAAAAGAGATGGATTTCATGAAGTCTCACCATGTTTATGACTAGATTGATTTGTTGCAAGTACACAGAGTTATTGGAAAGAATGAAATTCTCAAAATTAAGTATAAGACAAATGGGTCCATATAGAGGTATAAGACTCAATTAATAATGAAAAGTTATACCTAATAAGAGGATATAAACTATAAGAAATCCTTCTTATGATAGAATGTTTACTATAATTCACCTACTTTTAGCTATAATAGCTAATATAGTTTTAGAATTACATTAGATAGAAGTTAAAAACTATGTTTCCTAATGGAAAACTAGACAAAGAATTTTATGTGCAACAATCAATAGATTTCATTGTTAAGAACTTGAGCACAAAAAATGCAAGTTCTAAAAATCAATTGATGAGCTATAACAATCGTTTAGGTAATAATATTCATCATGTAATAATTTCTTATGGCTTTGGAATGATTAATGCAAATCATTTTATATATGTCAAGAGATTTAAGAGTATGTTTGTAATTGTATCTTATAGATGGAAAGTAAAAGTCTTAGTCTCAAAAGTTGCCCAATTACAAGAAGTAATAAACATGAGATACATGTCATATTCTAATACTATGACTAGTTTGATATGCATTGTGATATGTATTTGATTAGATATCTATTGTGCCACGAAATTAGTGAAATATTGCTAGTCAAATACAAGTAAAGCTCATTGATAAGTTGTAAAAAGCCTTTATAGCTAAAGAGCATTGCAAGATATACGTTTTATTATCACAAAAATCATTTAACGAACAATTTGTCATTTGGATGACAATTAAATGTGAGATATTAATAATGTAAATCAATAGTAGGATGTATGTTCTTGCTTAATGATGACCTCATTTCAGATAATAACAAGAAGTAAACTTATGGAGTTTATTTGGTCATAAGAATTGATCTTATGGCTTGTTTTATAACAATGCAAATAGTAGTTTGGTTTGAAGAAATTTTCAAAGCATATGGGAATTTATAATGGCTAATTAAAGATAGTCACAAAACATTATGATAGTGAAATGATTATAGTGTCTGCCAAAGATCTCAAATATGGTTGTGGAACCAACTTGTTAATACTAAGTACAACTTTCTTAATGTCATTATATCATAAATTAATGTAACTTTATAAGATGTGTTGATATATTAGATGATCAATGATCTAATGGTTAGTTAAACAAAAAAAAAAGGAATGTTAGTCACATATTTTTTCTTTGTGACAACCTAAAATGTAGTATAATGTGACAATGTGATATTATGGCAATGAGAAAAAAGTTCTTTTTATTATGTCATCTTAATAAAGTTGCATAAGATTGATATGAGATCAATCCTAGCACAAGTATAAGTAAGAAAAGTTAAAGGTATGTTAAGTAGGTTAAGATTGGTTAACTCATATAGATAATTGTCTTTAACGTTGTGAAAATGTGTAGATATGAGACCACCATTTGAGAAAAATTATATATATAAATGCAATCATCTTGAAAAGATCAAGATGAGATTATAATGAGTGAGAGTTAATATAAAATCTCACCCTTTATACATCTTATTGAAAGCTAGATATGAGATCTTTGTTGGATACTCAAGAGTGAGGGTTACATGGAGAACTCAAGTTAGGCACTTAGTAGTGATTAAACAAAGATTTTTATGATGATGTTATAGGAAAAACAAATTGAATGACATTCTTGGGAAGAATGATTAGCATAGCATGTGTTTCATACCACATGTGCTTAATGACCAATAAGAGAATTAGAAGAATCAATCTTTATTTCTTCATTATATGAGTCTCATAAGGTACCATGTACTTAAAATGATCCCTATGTGACTTTTGAACATATTCTAAGATTATAGTTCAACAAATGCTACTTTAGTATATTTCATATTGTCATCATGGATTCAACGTTTTGCAATATATCTAGGAAAGTAGTTGGACTGCAGTTAAAGAACATGAATGTAAAAGATAAAAAGATTATTATTCTTTAACCTCCATTATGTATTCATCAATATACCAATTATGTTTATTTAAAATGAATGAAACATAATTGTGAATAAATGTAAGGAAAAGAGATTAACTTAGCCTAAAATGCATGAGATAAGTTAAGATTGATATGAACAAATATGTTTAGAGCACAACAAGATAATATATTTATTGTAAAAATTATATATACATTTTGTTTTTCACAAAGTTAAAGTTGTTATGTATCCCTAACAAGTGTATAAAATGTGCTTCTTAGTATAGGTGTGCTTGCAAGTTACATGACTCATTTGCTAGTAAGGATAGTTTGTGAGGAATTAAATGATGAGAATATTTGAGCAATGATTGAGTTCATTCTATCCCATTGTGTGCAAGTAGGAGATGTTGGTTTATAAGTTAGGTTTATTGGGAATTAAATGGTTATTTAACGAACAAACATGTTGCGAAATAGATAATTAAAATTTTTTATTTCTAAAAATAAACCATTAGTTTGTTAAATATAATTACAAATTAGACTAAAAGATGAGATAATTACAATGAATCAAGTTTTCTTTTCTCTTTTAGGCCTAATTGGCAATTTGTCATAAACCATCATTGTTCAAACATTTGGCTTTTAATAATATGGATTAAATCAAAAATTACTCTCCCATGTTACAATGAATTTTAATCAAAGGATCTTTCCTTTCTTTTTTTTCTTTTTTCAAAATTGCTTCTCTATGTTATGAATTTTTTTGATTTAGGGATCTTTCCTTTTTTTTTTTTTTTTTAAGAATTGCTCCCTTTCATTAACATTGTTAATAAAAAATGCCTTCCACATTTTCATTAAATCCACCACATAACTTCTAATTAGGCATCACACGTGAAATGTGATTTATGTTCAATTTAAAAAAATTATTTAAAAAATGAAAATTTTTTTTGAGTTTTTATAATTGAAAAAATAAAAGAAATATATTTAAAACATTCTTGATAACAAAATCTTTTAAAAAATTAAATTTGAAAATTAAAACTTACACTTTTAACTGATGTGAAACTTTCATAAATGTGCAAAATGTATCATTTGTTTTAGGATGCTTGCAGAATCCTGGTAAGGACAATAGTTTCCTGAACAAATTTTTCAGCATCTCAGCTTGTTTGGTTGAATTGAAAGTTGCTCAATTGTTTGATTTCATACCTGTTAACTATGTACACCTTATATTGAATGGTATTATTACTTCAGCGAAGAACTTCTTGTGTTAATTTCTAGTCCCAGCATGTTTACTCTGTATTTCTTCATTAAGATTGATTGCAGATAACTGTTGGTAGCCACTCACCAGCTAAAGCAAGATGCAAGGAACCCAACTCCTAATCGAAAATTCTTGTGCCAGTTACTACAGGATCTACTTATTGAGAAATCCTTTTCTCTTTTTCACGGGTTTATTTGAATTGCATAAATTTTATCAATAAAAATGGCCACATATTATTAGTCAATGATCAAATCATTAACATTATGTTTTCTTTAATTTGATGTCAAGGTTGTAAACATGCTTATCAAGCAAATTTTGCAACGATTAAAGTTATAAAATAAACTCAAAGAACACATGTAAAAACTCAAATATTTACATGATTTGATCAATGTGACTTACATACAGGACTGCAGGAGACGAAAACTATACAATTGTTCTTACATCTCTCGTACACTAACTCCCAATTGAACCCAATCTTTCAATATCCTACGAATATTTCGCAATTGTTCTCTTTCGGCTTCTTTTTCTTCTCTCCCTCTTTTGCTTGCTTTCTGCTTCACAATCTGCGACTTCATGCCAGACAGCATCAGCACCTCCTTGGTTTGTAGGCAGGAGGCAAACAAGTGGCCCCTTCTTCTTATCATCCCCATTAGCCTCGACAGCGCCATTCTTGTCTTGTTGTACCGTCCAAGAAGAAACCTTATTGTTCTGGGAGACTAATTGTTCTTTCTTCATTGCAGCAGGCAACTTAAACCTAACAACAAGTGGCCCCTTCTTCTTACCATCCACATTAGACTCGACAGCGGCATTCTTGTCTTGTTGTAACGTCCAAGAGGAAACCTCATTGTTCTGGGACACTAATTGTTCTTTCTTCGTTGCAGCAGGCACCTTAAACCTAATAACAAGTGGCCCCCTCTTCCTAACGTCCCCATTAGACTCGACGACAGTATTCTTGTCTTGCTGTATCCTAAAAGAAGAAACCTCGCCGTTCTTGTCTGCTGCCATGTTGCAACTCTCACAAGTCGTAGCAGCATCGGCCATGCTGATGTCGAGGCTATCAGTTGCATCGGTCATGAAATCAACGCCATTTGAGCTACCGTCAGAACCAGCAGTGCGTTGTTCAGCTTCTTTTTAATCTGACTCCTAACCTTCCAGAAGTCGGGCGGGTGTTGCTTGGCGGCGAAAGTGATGGCGGAATCGACCATCTGTAAGGCACCATCGACGCTTCCGTTTCTCCGCAACAAGTATTCAACCATCATCTTCATCTTCAAACTAATCTGGGCAAAGCAGACCCCACAAGAATAAAAAAAAAAAAACAATCTGGGATGTTGAGAGTGTGGCTTTCAGAGGAAAAATTAGTGGGATTATCGGTGATATATTTGTAAAGAGATCTTGAATTCAAGAAAGGAAATTAGGGTTCGGGAGAAAGAGATGAATAATAGCAGCGTAAACACTCAAGAATTCAAGAATGGACTCTCTGATAGTGCAGATGTGGGTGGTGCTGTTTGGGGGGTCTCTTTGCATTATATAGTTTTTGCTCCCACGACACACGTAGGATGGGATTCATTTAATTTTTGCTACTCCGGATATGCGTATGTTTGGACTCTGTTTCCTTGCCACAAAGTAACAGGAAACCATTGGATCGAAAGATTACTATTTCCAACACATTATTTCTGTTTCCTTCTGTGTTGGGTCTTGAAATTCTGTTACGCACTCGGTCCTTTTTAAGTTTTCCGTTTTCACTAGACGGATATGTATGTGTGGATGGCTAGGATTGTTATCTGGCTCAATGGCGACTGACGCCGTTACTTAAATTAACGACCTCGTGTTCTTCTCTATAATATCCCTCCCTTTCTGTAATTTGAATATCGAGGAAGCATGATGCCAATAAACTTCTCTCTCATATTTCTTCCTCCCGACGTTTCTAAACAGTGAAATTGCTGGAACTATTAAGGCAGAAGAACAGAGACATTCGAGGCTATAATATTTCTTGTACTCCGAGGCGTAACGTCGTTTTGGTTGAACACAGGACCCAAATTCATGGCATAATGTATAGGTCTTAACAGTCCATCCACAGACAATAATACCCTTGAATTGCAAGAGCCATTGTTTTAATAGTTATCAGTCATGTGCATTTTTTACTTTTAACGTTTTTGCACATATAGAATGTCGGATAAGGTGAAAAATGACCCATGGAATGGACATTGGCAGCCTTAACTGCTTGCATTGCTTCCCCATGCATTATCCCATGCACCACTAGGAGCAGCCTTAGGACCCTCAATGAAGTTCTCATTCCCACGGGGAATGCGGGGAGCAGGAAGTCCATCAGGTCTAGGTCCCTGAACCTTCCTGGGCTTTGTTTTGATTCCAGCAGTCTCAGAACAAATCTGGCCAACTCTCCATACAAACCTGTGCGATCAAAAAGCTGCAGACAGTAGTTTTTTGAGTTATTATTTGATACATGATATTCAGGCTCCAGCCTTACTAAATTTGCATCAAAGTTTCACAAGTGGAAAGTAATGATCTTTACGAACCAAACCTGTAGAAGTGCAGACATAAACATGTGGAATGCTTGCGTGTTCTAATCTATCAAAATTGAAATCCGACCAAAAAATTTCACGACTCCTAGCATCTGCCACCGGTAGGAAACCAATGCATCAAAACTATAGAAGGTATCTTTAGTTGATTATGAGATTTAAATAACACTCATTATATTCAAATTATAAGGTATCCTTTGTTAGACTTTTTTTAAATTTATTTTTATAAAATTTTTATTTCTATAATATAAAATTTTTTTTATACGAATATTAGTAATAAAATTATAATAAAATCAATATACTGTTATCTATTATACTGATATTTCGTAGTGAAAATGAGAATCTTCTTTTCATTTTTGTTCTGAACGCTTTTCTCTTCTTTTCCTTCTTTTTCTCTTACTCTCCCTTTCACTGCCTTTTGTTTTCTCTCTGATGGTAGAGAGAAGGAAAAGTTCTGTGCAATCGTTACCCTATTCTTTTTTTTTTTTTTTGAGAGTTATCATTAATTAGGGAATTATCTCTCTTTTTTGATAACGATCATCCTTACCGTATCAGTTATATCTAAATAGGGATAACCATTATCCTTCCTGTAATGGTTATTTTTAAATAGGGAGAGTGGAGGGATTTTAAATTCGATGACCCAAATTACCATTATATCTAATCAACCATCATATTAAGTTTTTCATTTTGGGTCATACTTTAAATAACAAGGGCCACTCATGTTAATTAATTTAACAATCTCCCACTTGGCCCTTGTTATGGTTTGATGAATCAATAACAAATAAGTGCGCACAACCCTTAAAGATCATCAAATCACAATACTTGATTGAATTAAAAACGATTGGATCATGGCGGTCACACATCTTTTAACGACATGATTCCTTTCATATATCACATAATCATCATAATTCATAACAACTTTACTGAGGAACATTAAAACTTTAAATTATCATTTCCATATATGCTATTAGTTATTTCACAAACTATAACTGTATACAACTAAACAGAGATAATAGAGTACAAGCAAAACCATAGTTTTAAATGAATTCATGAGTGTCACAATGATATGAGCAGTACAAAATATTGGCTTTCAAGAGAAAGTGGACCTGTCCAAAATACCCATCCGTTCAACATGTCCAGTAAATGTTTTCGGTGGCAAACCTTTAGTTAACGGGTCCGCTATCATCAATTCAATACCAATATGCTCAATAGACACTCTTTGGTTTTGCACTTCTTCCTTAACAGATAGGTATTTCAAATCCATATGTTTCGCACCTTTAGAATACCTATCATTCTTAGAGAAGAAAACAGCTGCGGAATTATCGCAATAAATTCTTAACGGCTTTTCTATACTGTCGACCAAACCAAGCCTTAAGATAAAATTCCGCATCCATAATGCATGTTACAAATTCAGCCTCCATAGTGGAAGTAGCAATGACAGACTGCTTCCCACTTTTCTAGGAAACTGCTCCTCCAGCCAAAAGAAACATGTAACCAAATGTAGATTTCCTCGAGTCTACACATCCAGCATAATCTGAATCCGAGTAGCCTACTATTTCAAGATGACTTGATCTTTTATAAGTAATCATATAATCTTTGGTGCCTTGTAAGTACCTAAGTACTTTCTTTCCGGCTTTCCAATGATCTATTCTAGGATTACTTTGATATCGGCCTAACAACCCAATAGCGAAACTAATGTCTGGCCGAGTACATGTTTGCGCATACATCAGGCATCCAACCAGTGATGCATAGGGAATTGATTCCATCGCTTTCTGTTCCAAATCATTCTTTGGACATTGCAATTCACTGAACTTATCCCCTTTCTGAATTGAAACTATTCCTGTTGAGCAATTTTTCATTCTAAATCTCTCTAATACTTTATTGATATAGCCTTTCTGAGATAATCCCAACAATCCTTGTGATCTATCACGGAATATCTCTATTCCTATTACATAAGATGCCTCATTCATATCTTTCATTTCAAAAGTTTTAGAGAGAAATTTCTTCACATCATGTAACAAACCCATGTCATTAGCAGCCAAAAGAATGTCATCGATATATAGGACTAATTTAATGAACTTGCTCCCATTGACCTTCATATAAATACACCGATCAACGGTGTTCTCTACAAAGCCGTATGACGTGATGATATCATTGAACTTAATATACCATTATCGGGAAGCTTGTTTCAGTCCATATATCGATTTCTTTAATTTACACACCAAATTTTCTTGCTCGGTGGTGATGAAACCTTCAGGTTAGTCCATATACACTTCCTCTTCTAAGTCACCATTCAGAAAGGCGGTCTTTACATCCATTTGGTGAAACTCTAGATCATTATGAGCCACCAAAGCCATGATAATTCTTAAGGAGTCTTTCTTAGAGATTGGAGAGAAAGTCTCCTTATAGTCAATACCATCTCTTTGAGTGAAACCTTTGGCAACAAGTCTGGCTTTATACCTTTCGATGTTACCTTTTGAGTTTCACTTGGTCTTGAAGACCCCTTTACAGCCAACTCATTTTGATCCTTCAGGTAACTCTACTAGTTCCCAGACTTGGTTTACATCCATCGATTTCATCTCTTCCTTCATGGCATTGAACCACTTTTTAAAATCATTACATTCCATGACTTATTGAAATGAGGCTGGATCTTTATCAATGCTCAATTCCAATTCATGCTCAAGTGAGTAAACCACATAATTATTAGATACAGCTGGCCTTTTCTGTCTCGTAGACCTCTATAATGCCATTTCTTGTGGTATCACTTGTTCATTTGTAAATTGCACATTGTCACTTGGTTCATCTCTTATGCGTTCACTTTACGTATTTCGAGTATTAATTTGTTGTCCTTGCATGTCACGTGACTGTGATGCAACAAAAGGAACAACAACTTGAGTAGAAACACTGGATGTGGGGATACCAACTTGAGTAGGAGTACTCACTATAGATCTTTCATTTTGTAATTCTTTAATATCCACCTTTCGTGATTCCCCACTCCCACTGAACTGGCCATTTTCAATGAACTGAGTATTACCAGACTCAACTATTCTAGTGTTATGGTTAGGGTAATAGAACTTATATCCTTTAGACTTTTTAGGATAACCAATGAAGTGACCACTAATGGTCCTTGCATCAAGCTTTCCTTCATGTGGATTATATATCCGTACTTCTGCTAAACAACACCAAACATGAAGGTGTCTCAAACTGGGTTTCCTTCCTGTCCATAACTCGTAAGGAGTCTTAGGGACAGCCTTACTAGGAACCCTGTTCAGCAGATATGCAGCAGTTCTTAATGCATGCATCCATAAGGATAAAGGTACAGTACTATAACTCAACATGCTCCTAACCATATCCATAAGTGTGCGATTCCGCCTTTCCACTACACCATTCTATTGTGGTGTACCAGGCATTATATACTGTGCACATATGCCTCGACTTTCAAGAAGTTTTGTGAATGGACCAGGACATTGTCCACTTTCATTGAATTTTCCATAATATTCACCACCCCTATCTGACTTAATCACTTTTACTTTTCTATCTAACTGCCTTTCCACTTCATCAATAAATACCTCCAGGGTATTTACTGACTGGGACTTTTCATGCAGTAGATATAAGTAACAATACTGTGAGTAGTCATCTATGAATGTGATGAAATATTTCTCACCACCCCATGTGGGAATATTAAAGGGGCCACAAATATCGGTGTGTATCATGGTTGGGTTCTTCGATGTGTGTCTTGTTTGTTTCCCTTTTATACAGTCAACACACATATCCCAATCAGTAAAATCCAATTGAGGCAGGATATCACCTTTCACCAACCTCAATATCCTTTCTTTGGATATATGACCCAATCTTCGATGCCATAAGAAAGCAGAACTATCATCATGCATATTGCGTTTGTTACCTATACTATGCTCAACAAGAAATAGAGAATCAGCATACATAGCATCAAGATTAAAACGGTACAAATCATCAACCAAAGTACCAGATCCATAATAGTACGAATGTCTATACAATGAAAATGCACCGTTTCTAATCTTAAGATTAAATCCCACTTCATCCAACTTTGTAATAGAAACCAAATTTCTAGCACATTCAGGAACATGGAGACACTTTTCTAGATCCAGGTGACACTTAGTGTCCAAGATCAATTTGTACGTCCCAATTCCTTCTATTCGTGCCTTCATTCTGTTTCCCATGTAAAGGAACTTCTCAGTTCCTGTTATGGGCTGGATTGAAAGGAATCCCTGCATAATATGTGACACATGAATAGTAGCTCTAGAGTCTAACCACCAAGTATTATTGGGTACTTCAATTACGTTTAATTCAAAACATACTGATATATAGTACATACCTTTCTTTTCGAACCAAGCCTTTCTTTTTGGGCAATCCCTTTTGAAGTGACCCATCCTTTTATAGAAGAAGCATTTCTGATCCTTTTGGATCTGACCTCCAGTAACTTTCATAGAGGTTTTGTCCTTCTTCTTACTCTTCTGATATGGTTTAGACTTGCTACCACTAGCATCATTATGAACAGTGAGATGAATGGAGTGATCCTTCATCTTCTTTAATCTCCCTTCTTCCTGAACTAATATGGCCTTAATTTCCTGAAAGTTCCATTTCTCTTTAATAGTGTTATAATTCACTTGGAACTGGCCAAATTCAAGAGGTAGTGAGTTGATGATGAATTGAACCAAAAAGGATTCACTCACATCCATGCCCCATTGTTCTCAACTTTGCTACTAGAGTAGCCATACTAGTCACATGATCATGAATAGGCTGTGACCAATCAAATTTCTTAGTCGTCAGCTCACTCATTAGGGTTCCTACAATGGATTTATCAGCTATGTCTGATTGAGAGTATTCCTTAATTCTCATCATAAATTCCCTTGCATTTTCCATCTTGGGCATCAATGGCTTGACATTTTCAGCCATCGTCATTTGCATCAAATTCAAACTCAGCCTATTAGACCATACCCAAGCCTCATGAAGAGACTTATCAGATTCTGTACTGGTCTCTGTAATGACTACAGGTTTTTCATCCGAAATGACTGCTAAGTCCAAGCCCAAAACACCTAAATGAAATTGAATATGCTTAGACCGTTCTGCATAGTTCAGCCCATTGAATTTGATCATTGCATTGCCCAAGGCGAAAACATCATTGGAAGCTGTAAATATGATCCAAATTTACACATTAATGCTTTGAGTAAACTCTAATGGATTCAGATACATGCATTATAAACTTTGACTATGTATTTAAGTTCACCTTTGGGTGATCCTCAAATACATAACTGCAATCAATAATGATGCTAATTTAAATATACTTTAATAGATCAATCAATCATACTAGAGTTGACATGAATGTTATCTTTGGATATACAATCACGTTTACCCAGTATATCAATCAATCCCCTTTAGTGTCATTAATTATAGGCAATGATCCATCTTTAGATGATCTCCTAACCTCATAATTAATAACTACAATTGTTCATATGCAATACTTTATTAGCATAAAAAATGAACAATTGAAATTCACAATCAATAATTCAAATCCTTTCAAGCCAGGCCACTTTGGTGACTAACAAGCTTTCAATATTTGAGTCATATTGATGTGACCTTAATAAACTTTAAAAAAATCTTCAATTATGAAGATTTAAATTTTCCATTATGCGGGAGTTAACACCGTCTAATACGGATTAGCGTACTGTTCTAGTAACCGGTCCCCTTTACATGGCGGCATCCATTCAGAAAATTCCTTCTCCACCACTGGTCGAGAACCCCGTTGTCGAGCAGCACCACTGCATTACAGGCGACAAATAAAAGTAAAACAAATTGCAGTATTCGCTAACCTGGCTCTGATACCAATTATTAGACTTTTCTAGAATTTCTCTTTATGAAATTCTTATTTCTATAATGCAGGATCTTTTCTTCATGCGAATACTAGCAATAAAATTGTAATAAAATCAACATACCGTTGTCCATTATGCTGATGTCCCGTAGCGAAGATGAGAATCCTCTTTTCGTTTTTGTTCCTGAATGCTTTTCTCCTCTTTTCCTTCTTTTTCTCCTACTCTCCCTTTCACTGCCTTTTGTTTTCTCTATGATGGTGGAGAGAAGGAAAAGATCCATGCAACCGTTACCTTATTCCTTTTTTTTTTTTTGTGAGAGTTATCGTTAATCAGGGAATTATCCCTCTTTTCCAATAACTATCATTCTTATCGTATCAGTTATCTCTAAATAGGGATAACCATTATCCTTCCCATAACGGTTATCTTTAAATAGGGAGAGTGGAGGGATTTTAAACCCAATGACCCAAATTACCATTATGCCTAACCGACCATCATATTAGGCCTTTCATTTTGGATCATACTTTAAATAATAAGGGCCACTCATGTTAATTAATTTAACAATCCTTAGTTGATTATTTTGTGACCTTATAATTACTCCTCATCTAATATAATTTGAGAGTAAATAGACCTGGTCATGGTGCTCTATCTAAGAGCATGACAAGATAATCTCTCACTAAGGCAAGTTAAGAAAATATGCAATGCAGCAAACATTCAAGCCATGCCTCTCTACCGAGAAACCCCAATTCGACTAAAGCTTCAACTTGATTATACAAGCTTATGACTTGATTTGATTACACAGTTGAAAGGACCAAGGAAAGGCATGTGCCATATGATGACAGAATTTCACTAGTTAAAATTACTGAGCAACTGAGACAAAATATACAAGAAAGATGTGAAAACACTCGTCTGAAATCTGTATAAAGATAATTGAGGAACTATTTACAGGCTACATGACTATGAACAACACTTTGAAATATTCTTAGCATCAAAGAAAAAGGAAGTAAAAGAAACTGTTACATTTAGGAGCAAGTTTTGGTAACTACTTAAGTGATAGTCAGAAAATAAAAATAAAATGAAACAAGATTAAGCTAGAAAAAAAAACAATGATGATTTCCTCACCACTCTAAGGAAAGAAATCCAAAAGCCAGGAGGAGATGGTGGACCACCATAAGGATTATTTGGATCTTGCTCGCCAAAAGGACCCATGCCCATTCCATAACCACCCATTGGACCACCAAAGCCACCATTATACATCCCACCGCCATACATGCCACCTCCATATAACCCACCATAACCTCCTTTATACATGTAGAGTCCACTACCATAAGACCCTCCAAATCCACCATATGAAGAACCAACCATACCCAGAATTATAGTTTAGACCAGATCCATACCCTACAGTGCAAATACGAAAAATGTGCTCGATTATAAAAAACCAAGCATATAGATATACAACAGCAAAAATGCTAGCCAGCACCCAGTCAACGATGCTAGTAACCTCCTTAATCACACTTCCTAAATCATTTGATACTTTCCCAAAGATTCCACCCCCAACCCAACACAAACACAATGTGAAGCTAGTGTTATGATAACACTCTTTGTCCAAGTTGGTCAATGACAGGAGAAAATTAGGTAACGATCTATGCCCAACCTAATGGGATTGCCTATTTGTACATTGTAGACAAGTCATAGTAGAAATTATGGTTTAATTCCTTCCATACTGGCATCTGCAACTATACTTGCATAGAATAAACTATGAGCCTTCAAACTTAATATAGCTTCTTTGTTGGTTTGTAAAACATCCTTTTTGCAATCTACTCTTGAGCATACAGCCATAATTCTAGCCATCAAGCAGCAAGTCAAGGAATTTCCTTGTTTGCACATTTATATCCAAAACTACCTCAAGTAGTTGAGATAAATGCATCAAAAATAGGTTATGGCGCAATCCTCATGTAAATCAATAGTAAATAAGAATAACTTGTTCATTTTACCTCTAAACACTGAAATAACTGTTAGTAATGGTATTCCACAATAAAAGAAAAAATTTTAGTAATTTTTTTGTGTATCTTCAAATTTCAAAATGATTTGTTTAATTAAAAGTTTTTACTCAACATTGATTGTCAAATTGTAAAATATGTTTTGCAAAAAAATGTTTAAAATCTTACATCAAAACAAAGTTTTTGCTCGTTAGTAAGCAATTTTAAGTATTTTTAACTTTGATATTAAGTTTGTGAAAGGTAGCTCAAATTCTTTACTTGATTTTCTTACCAAAGAATTTTTACAAGCCTCTCTACCACCACAATGACTCAAAAAAAGTCCACTAAGGCCCCCTCCAAATCTTTATCAAGCCACTCAAAATATGGGCTCAAATCTTCAAAAAAGAAGCATTAGCCCAAAAAAATCCTTCAAACTCTTCAAGCTCCCACCATTCATCCTCCCATTTAAATATCAATCCCAAAACTAAAGCAACCCTTTCGAGCTTACCACCATAAGCCCATCAAACACTTAAAACCTAGTTAGCCTCTCTACCAAACTATCTAGTATCATCAAAGCCTACTTCTTCAAAGTAGATTAAGCCTAAAGTAAGCACTAGTGTTTCTTCCAATAAGAACACCAATCAAGTAACAACCAAAGAGGTAGTGAAGGTATCACCTACCCCTTTCTTAAATGAGGTGGTTACAATCTCACTAGCCCCTCTTTCCAAATCAATTTTAAAAGGTGAAGAGGTGGTTGTTTCAATTAGCCCTCTATAAACTATTTTCCCAATCAATTTTCGTGCAACTTCAAAAAAATTTTTGCCTTATATTATCAATCCCTCTTTTCAAAACATTAAGTTGATTGAAAGAGGATTCTTTGACACCAACCCTTAGGTTGTTGCCAATAAAATGTTTTCTTCAAATTGGTTTTACAAGCCCTAGGATTCTAGATCATTTTATAAAATTATACTAATCAAAATTGAATCAATCAAAATCAAGCACCATTACCACCCAATGATCCAAGCCAAATTACCCACTTAACTATTCAAATTATTCAAGTCCTTCAACCCTCAAATTGGCATGAATCACTAAACCATTATCAAAAATTTCAAGCCAACATTACTATGTCCTCAAGTTTCCTTCCCAAATTCAACTATTAGGATTACAAACAAGCAAGGTTTAATGCTTTCTATTGCCAAAATCAATCCTATAAGTATTCTTAGATGTCTTTATAGGAAAACAAAGCCACCATTACCTTTCCTCTCTAGTTTAACCATTGTGGGGACTAGTTTGGTCCAACATCTGAAATTTTTTTTGACTCAATTTAGGAAGGTTTCAATATCTTCCAATCAAAATTCTAGCCCTAAATTACCCATGCTTCTTTTCCTCAATTATTATAATTTTATTATATTTTCAAACTATCTTGGATTTGTGTATGGGAACTCTTGTTTTCTACTACTCAATAGCAAAAAGCTCACAAGCATGGTGTCCTACAGTGGTTTTCTACAAATCCCTAGCAATCCAACACCATTAAAGCAAACATCTCGTAATTCCTCTAACAAAAGACACGTGCAAGTGCCCTTCTAGCAATAGCCAAAACCAAGTAGGAATATATGACTATATTGATAGATATTCTCCAATAAGCTCAGCAAGCCATGGATGAAGCTAAGTCCAACTCGTCATCATCATATGATCTCTTTTAGAATCATGATCTAGATGAAGATGTTTTTGGCCCCATTCACATCAAGCATAAAGACAAAGGCAAAAAACAAATGTGAAATAAAAGGTATACATATAATCTATTTTTATTTTAAATATTTATAATATTTTAAAAATTATACACACATACACACACGCATACACATAAATTTATGTAATATGGATAATATATTTGTAAATTTTTCATACAAATTAAAATATAAAATATACATATTAAATAATAATTTTTTTGTCTATTATAATTAATAAGTCAATATACAATTAAAACTTAATAATAAAATAAAAATAAGTATAAAAATAAAAAATTATATACTTTTTATTAAAACTAATATATAAAAAATAAATAATAAATAATAATTTTTTTACCTATTAGACTATATGATAAATAAAAAATTAGTCTTTTTGAATTAACTTATAAATGAAATAGAGTGATAGAAGAAAAATTAGTATAAAAATAAATAATATAAGGTTTTGTATTCAACAATTTTGTTTTTTACTTTTTTTGAATGTTGACTAATATGTTTCTTAAATTATATAAATAATATTAAAAAAAATAAATTTCAATAATGATTAGAATAAAAAATATAATTATTTCAATTAATTTTTTTATTTAAATATGATCTATTCTACTTTTCAATGAATTTGGAATAACTATTTATTGAAATTGTAGAAATTATAATAAAAGAATTTAATTTTAAATAACATTTGAACATATTTATATGATTACTAAATTCTTGATTTTTATATACAAAAATGTCATTTTCTACATTTTCATGAATATTAAGTAATATAATATTTAAATTTTATAAATTACGTAAAAAAATATTAAATTTAAATAACAATTTAAATAGAAAATAAATTACTTAAATAAGTCCTTTTTTTTTATTTGAATAGGTTATATATTAGTCTTTTTAGAAATTAAAGTTACCTTTTAGTAAAATTGTAAAATTATAATAAAAAAAATTGTAAATTTGAATAACATTTAGTTCTATATAAGAAGAAGTTTTTTTTTCCTTTTCTTTTTTGTTTTTCTTAAATGTTGACTAACCTATTGATTAAATTACATAAATAATATATAAATAATTTAAATTGAATAATGGTTAGAATAAAAAAATACAATTACTTAAATTAGATTTTTTTATTTAAATATAATCTATTTTACTTTTTAGTGAATTTTGAATAACTTTTTTCCAAAACTATAGAAATTATAATAAAAAATTTTAAATTTGAATAAAAATTGAATTGATTTATATAGTTTCTAAAATCTTGAGTTTTATATTTAAAAAATTTACTCTTTTTTTTTTCTCCTTCCATGTTGAGTAACTTAATACAAACATATTTTAAATTACACAAAAAAATTTAATTTGAGTAACGATTGAAATAGAAAATAAGTTACTTAAATTAGTGATTTTTTATTCAAATAGAGCCTATTTTATTTTTTAATGAATTTAATATAATTTTTTAGATATATTATAGAAATTATAATAAAAAATTATAAATTTGAATAATATTTAATTTAATTTAAATAGTTAATAAAATATATGGTTTTGTATTCAAAAATGTTATCTTTTTTTTTTTTTTACTTTTTTTGAATGTTGAGTAAACTATTACTTAAATTGAATAAATAATATAGAATGAATTTAAATTTAAATAATGGTTAGTATGAAAAATTATAATTACTTAAATCAAAGTTTTTTATTCAAATATTATTAATTTTATTCAAATATTATCAACTTTTTAGAAAAATTGTAGAAATTATTATAAAAGATTTTAAATTTGAATAACATTTAAATTGATTTATATAATTGTTAAAATGTTGAGTTTTGTATTTAAAAATATCATTTTTTATATTTTTATAAATGTTGGGAAACCTAATACTTCAGTTGCACAAATTATGTAAAATGATATTAAATTTGATTAATTGTTACATTAGAAAATTTAGTTACTCAATTCAATTATTTTTTATTCAAATAATATTTATTTTACTTTTTGGTAAATTTATAGATACGATTTACTAAAATTATAAAAGTTACAATAATATTTGATTTGATTTAAATAATTACTAAAATCTAAAGTTTTGTATTTAAAAATGATAATTTTTTACTTTTTATGAATGTTGACAAACTTGCTCTTGGAATTGCTCTAATAACATAAAAAGAATTTAAATTTAAATAATAATCAGAATAAAAAATGTAATTAATTAAATCTATCTTTTTTTAATCAAATATTTTTTATTTTAATTTGTGGTACTCGAAAGGCCATCACATAGATACTTCCAATTTAAAATCTTATGTAATTTATATAATTAAATATATTATTTAAATTTAAAAAACCCAAATTTAAATAAAAAAATTATATATAAATAACTACTTAAATGAATCATAATATTTTTAAAATTTTAAATTTTTATATAATTTTCATAATTTAAGTAAGAAGTCACACAAAATTTAAGAATAAATAAAATAAAAGTCATATTTGAATAAAAAAACATTAATTAACCTAAAATTCACTGCAAGTTTATGGTGCATTCAAATAGTAAAGTGAACATGAGTACAAGTATCAACCTTTTGAGGAAGAAATTTAATTATCAAATTATGCAAATTTCTACATTATCTAAATAAATTGAATGAAGAAAAGGTTATCTAACTACCAAACTAAAAGTCAATTTTAAATTAAAGTAAAAATCAATAGACAAGGGGTTTAGAGATTTGATTTAATCAACTAAATACCATTAACAAACTTAATACTTGATTAGAATTAAAACTTGTCAACAATAATGATTGAATTCCTTAAGGTATATGATGTTCTTTTTCAAGACTTAACAACTATACTCATATTAATCTTATATATAATTTCATGATTATAGAAATTAACATAAATTCATTAAGATTTGTAGAATTCTTAACAATGATGACAAAGATGTTTATTTATTTCTAAATTATATATTTTAGGTTTAATACTCTTATGAATTAGTATTAAGTTTCCACTTTTTCCCCATTGTTTAATACCTTAAACATGCAAGTAATGGTTTAGTTATTAACATAAATGAAAATCAAAAGCATTAAATAGAATTAACAAAAAATAATCAAAATAACCAGAATATTTATATGTTAATAGAATTTAATGTACATCTTCACCTTATAATAAAAGATCTAGTCACTCATATTCATTAAAACACATGAATAAATAACTAAACATTCATAAAATATCCTAAAATAAATTTGTAAATAATGAGGAAGATAAGAAGAAAGTAACAAGGCCAACGATCTTAAAGTCTTGCACTTTCATTTCTCATTTTTGTTACTTTTTGATTCCTTAAATTTTGTTTCATTCTCTTCCCCTAGGTCATTTGTCATCATGATATCTATAGATCTCCCTCAAAATGACCAAAATTCCCTCAAAATGTCCCAAAAAATATTGTGTACTATTCAAGAAATTGTAACAACCAATGCTAGTTCGGTTATTTTTGCAAAATTGCACATCTAGTATCAAATTGGTTCACCAACTAGCCATGGACTAGTGCCAATCTAACCTTCTAGTAGCAAATTGATTCTCTAATAGTTTTACAATTGGTCCACGCCTTCTATTCTATATTGTAGACTTCATTTCCTTGATTCTTCACCACTAACTTCCAACAATTTTTGGCTATCTAAATAATAAAATTTTGAGTTGGCCATATATAAGAGTTGTAGCCCTATGCCTTAGCTTTCTAAAAAGCAAAAGAACACCCTAATTTGAGGTCTTTAACTCTAATTATGGCCTAAAAACCAAATAGTGTCTAAGCTAACATAATAGGAATTCTTGCTGAAACATGAGATGCGTTTTAGTCCAAATCCTTTTTCTTTTTAAACCCATTTGAAACCCAAATCTTTAATATCAAATTAAAAAATACTTGATAAATGTAATTAAACCCCAAAACATTAAAACTAATTAACCTAAAAATTAGGAAGAACACTAAAATTGTGACAAAAAATGTACAAAATAATTTACACATCAAATAACTTGAAACTTGCCTTTCAAACAAGTGCGGTTCACACCACTACCATAGAACCTCACCCACTCAGAATGCTCCTCCCTTACAATTTTAATAAGAAGGCATTTGATGACTATGGCTATTTGTTCCTTCCCATAAAGTTTGAAGCTCCTCAATCTAATTCTGGATCCAAAGCATGTCATGTTAGAAGTGAAAAAATAGAATAGAACCTCAGGTCATGTACTAAAAAAAAAAAAAAAAAGAGAATTTCTTACAATTTGCTCAAATGTTTGATCCTATAGCTTATATTCTCAGTTGACTCTTCTTTTGCAAGTAGACTTAAATATTTCAAGTTAGGATGGGGAGTTTTTATAGGGATCTTTAGCTTTTTGATGTAAATGCAAACAATAAAATGTAACGAAACAAATTTAAATTAAATATTAACCCCACATTGTAAAAATGTACCAAAACATGGTTAGATATGAACTATAAGGTTAATGCAACACACATAAAACCTAAATATATTAGTGGTGTTTTTGTGATTTATGTACCAATTGTTCTTAAATCCCAACAAAACTCTTTTTGCCTATAGTGTAAATTCTTATTTGCTTTTATCAATTGTTATTATTGGTTCTTGCCACTGCTTGCAATCATTATTAAGGAATAATAAGAAGGAAAAATATATTAACATAAACCCAAAGATAATATTTGACAAATAAGGAAGAAAATGATAATATTAAACAATTGATTCTTCAGAATTACAATGTTGTAACAGTTGTCTAAATTGATCCCAAGGTATATAAGGTGGACAATTTCTCAATCTCTCTCTATTAGTCTTGTACTTCTTATAGTGTTGTTTCTTCAAGATGCACTTATAAGCCCTCCAACTTGCTCTAATTATAGTAGTCACCCACTTTCTGCCTTCATTAGGAATCATATACTAATCTTATTATCATTTAAAATGTCAAAGAGGTTGATTGTAATAAATACATTTCCATAGAGATAAGAAAGAAAATTTCCCATATACATTACTTACATGAGCTTTTATAAAGCATTACTTACATAAGAGTTATATGCAATGCTAGTTATGCATCTTTTTCTTTTGATGTCTCAATTAACTGTGATTGATTACTTGGAATAGAAACTTAATTTAACAATATTTGACTAAGGGGTTTGCATCTCTTCTTGTGCATAAGCCTCATTTGTTAATGTTTACTATCTTAAAATACTCAAAAAGAAGGTTGCCACCTTTCTAGTAGTAGATAAAGCCTTCTTTCTTTGAGTGAATTTGTTTACCATGGCTAATGGCTATTAAAGGATAAGGAGGAATTAAAAATTAGATAAATAATAAAGTAATAATGACAATTGTGCTTTTAACATACTATTCATATAATGTGCACAATATATTTCATAAAATCAATGAATGAATCATAGTTCATTAATGTAGCTACAACAAAAGAAAAACCTCAAAGCAATAACTATTAACATATTAAAGATTAGAACAAGAAAAAGAAATAAAAAACTTATTAACCTATTTTTTCAAATTATTTGCATCGATTTACTCTTAAAGTGTAGCATTATCATATGTATTGTTGTTCAATTACTTTAAACCTCTTTCAAAAGGTAAATCATTTGTATCTAGGTCAACTATGGTGCTAGGCATGTCTTCTCTTATCAAGCTAGATTACTCAACACTACCAATACCTCCTATATTTAAATCTACTACATTTGGCTCCACTTAAAATATATCTTGTATACTTATATTTTCTTCTTCATCTAATCGAAATGATTCTCTAAAAATCCTATACATTACATAATAAATGTCTTTCTCAATTAGATCCTCCATAAAGAAAATTTGGTGAACTTGAGATGCTAGTATGAAAGGATTTCCTTAATAGCACAATTTGTTGAAGTTAACTCATACAAGTCCACAGTCATCATTCTCTAACTCAAACCAATTATATTTAAACAAAATAACATCAAATTAACTCAAGTAATCTAATTCAATAATTTCTACAATTTTCCCATAATAACTTACTTCTCCCTTCACTAGATTTTAATCTTTTGAACTAGTAAATAAATTTGTTAATGTTGTTAGTGTAACATCACTATTTTGTGTCTTACACCTTGCATCTCATTCCCTTATATGAAATTTGTAGCCATTAATAACATAACCACTATAACACTTTTCCAATAACAATAGGACTAATAGATAACCACCAAATATAAAAAGGAACCTCCTTAGTTGCAACTTGGGATTAAAACAAAGTAGGAAAATCTTGACTATGATTTTGTGCTCTAGCCCATCTCTTTGTTTGTCTTCCACTCATCAGTTGCCTATACTCTCTGCAGTATAGCCAATAATGAGTAATAGAAAGAATGATACTTTGAGGAGATAATATTAAAAGTCAATTTAATGTTTGGTTTGGCTTACTTGATATATCTTTTGACTTCTACATATCCATAATTAAATAAAGCATATCTATGTGGTTGCTCAAGAGAAACAATATCCAAAGTAATGGCCTTACCTTTCCTTTTCCCTTTACCCCCAATTGCATGACTTTTATTTGGAAATAAAGGTATTTGCACCTTCATTATTGTATTAGATTGTTGATGATATCTCATAAAAGTAGTTTTTACCCCATCATACAAATATCTTGAGCAAAACACCAAATACTCTTCAACTAAATACCCTTTTGTGATGGAACCTTCATGTTGACTTCTATTGTAAACATATGATTTCAATTTGTATAAGTATCTCTCAATCCTAAACATTTAATGACAATGCATGGGCCCACTAAGACAAATTTCATTAACTAAGTGATAGGCCAGTGCATCATGATATCAAAGAATCTTATAGGAAAAATCATCTCTAGTTGACACAATGTTTCATTAATTTCACCGTGTAAGTGACCCAAGTCTTCTAACTTCATAACTTTATTGCATAGTGATTTAAAAAAACAATCCCAATCTTGTCAAGGTCATAGCAACATGCTTTTGTATCATCTTCTTAACTATAATTAGAAGAAAATAATCCATCAATAAGTGCACATCATGACTTTTATACCCTATAATTTTCTTCTCTTTTTCATTCACGCATTTATAAATATTGGATGTA
Organism: Rhizophora apiculata; assembly: GCA_037832385.1. NCBI lineage: Eukaryota > Viridiplantae > Streptophyta > Magnoliopsida > Malpighiales > Rhizophoraceae > Rhizophora > Rhizophora apiculata. The sequence goes on from CM075426.1 coordinate 14,561,024, forward strand.
CAACCTTAAGGAAGTTTGGCACCTTTTATAATAGTACAAAACATGGTTTTCTCCTTAGACATTATTGGATAGCATGTTTTAGATAGAAAAATGTGTTGACTAGTATTAGAAAGATTAGGTTGAAACTCTTTTTTTATCCCCATGTCTTGTAAATTAAAAGAGCTTTTGCATAATCCTTTGTTTTACCAAAAATGTCAAGGATAGTCCTAAGAATGTTGTCACAAATGTTCTTTTTTATATGCATACATCTAAATTGCAATAGCATTTATTAGTCTCCCAATATGGCAAACAAAAAAATATAGACATTTTCTTCCATGGACTATTGTAGATTGATTTTTGCTTCTTTCTAAACTAATTATTAGAGTTGGATAACTCTATTGTAATCTCTAACCCTAACAAAGGTGTTTAAGCATCTCTCAACTTTATCTTACCATTGAAAGAATTCTATCTTTTCTCCAAGGGTGTTTAACATCTAAAAACCTACGATAGTTCATATAACATGTTTTCTACTATGATGCAAATATTAGAAAGAAGCATCATAATTACATGTAGGACACCCAAACAACATTGCATATGTTGGAAAATCACTAACAATCCATCACAAGGTTATGTGCATTTAAAAAAATTGCTTATTACATGCATTATATGTCTCTAAGCCATACTCCCACAACTCCTTCAATCCTTCAATTAGTGACTACAAAAATACAACAATCTCTCTCCTAGGTGAATTAAGGCTAAGAATAATCATACTAAGCATCCCATATTCTAGTTTCATCTAGAGCCATGGTGTTAGATTGTAATTGATGAGTACAATTAGCCATGTGTTATGTGCAATGCCCATGGTTTGAAATGGATTAAGTCCATCATTGGCCTAACCTAATCTCAAATTTCAAGGTTCCTTTACTAAAGATGAATGCAACATATCAAAATATTTTCAAGTTTCACCATTAGCATGATGTCTCATGTTACCATTTATAGGTCAATGTTTTACATGTTAAACCATATCATTACTTATTTTAAGGCACATGAAAAGTCTTTAAGGTTTGGATGTCAAAGGGAAATATCTTAAAATTTTAACTAACACATGATGGAACTTTGATGATACATTAGAGATTTTATCCCCTTTAACTTCCTTCATGTTTTTCCACTTAGTAGCCATACATATATGACATTTATTTACCTTTTCATGCTTATCCCATAAAAGCATATAATCATAGGGAATGCATAAACTTTTTTCTATAGTTAAGTCTTAGTTCTTTAACCATTATTTTAGCTTTATTAAATGAATTAGGAACCTTAACATTAGGGAATGCCTCCTTAATTAATTCTAGCATATCTTTAAATGCTACATTCTTAAAACCATGGAGACACTTAAGAAAATATAATCTAATTGTAACTGAAAGCCTTGAGAAGGTCTTACTACCAAGGTATAATTCTTATTGCCCTTCCTCAACTAACATGTAAAATTTGTTAGCTTGTTCATTAGGACTCCCCCTAACATTGCTAGAATTTGCTAGTTCTCTCACATCTCTAAAGGTGCTAATTAATGCCCATCAATATCATTATTTTTATGAACTTCAATTTCAGTAACATTTATCGCCTTACTTGATTATGGTCACTCAACATGGAAAATCCATATCTTATAATCCTGTATGAACCCCTGAATGACTAAATATTTGTAAACCATAGCTCTAAAGTACCAATAATGGTAGCAACATTTTCTATAAGGGCAAGATATCTCATAAACTTTAAGTCTTGTTGTTGCACTTAAGATTGAGATATATATTACATATGTTAACCTAGAACAAAGCTAGGCATGTGTTCCTAGAATTTTGTTCCATTATCAGTTCCTAAGCCCTTACCTGTGCTAATTTTATTCTTAATGTTGTGGGATTATTTTTCACTAATTTAACCTAGGGCAACATTTTGATATTCTTTGCCTTTCTATGCTTTAGTTGGCTTTAATTTCTAATTTGTAGCAAATTTTGTTCTGTTACCATTTAGGTACTTGGTTAGTTCAAGTGGCAAAGGCTTAAGAAAATCATTGGCAAATAGTAGTTTTAATGTCTTGTTTATTCTTAATTATTATCATAAATATGTTGTAGGTAACTTGCACAAACTTAGAGTATGTAAAGGAGAAATCTAATGATATAATGGCCATTTAATGTAGTGACCAGCCCATTGTATAAATTCAATATCCTAAACTACAATATCATTGTCATGCAGAAGATAATTGAAGCACTAACATCTCTCATCATGATGATAAAACATATTGATGCAACTCTTCAAATGGTACACACTTTTTAAAATGTTAGGGATAAGTAGCAATGTTAAATTGTAACACAACATTCCAAATTGTAAAATTTCAAAGTTAATATGCATTTAGTTTTGTAAATCAAAGAATAAGGAGTTAAAAAACAACAAAAGCTTTCCTAATCCAAGTTCATGAAATAAAATAACCAAAATCAAAGTAGCATAAAATAGGTGTCAAAATTGACAAAATAAGCATGATCATGTTTCCCCTAAGCATGACTATAACCCCAAGTGGTTGGCCTTCCCTAAGCTAGAAGGTGGCAATGCAATTCCTTGCTTATATCTTTATGGGTCTTTGTCCAATAATCAGTGCCTAGTCATTAATTGCTGTACCCTAACTAAACATACCAGAATCATGAATGATGTTAATTGATCACATTTATGATCTATAATGATGTAAGAAAACAACAGATGAATAAACAATGAGCCAAATACAAATGAAGACAAGGGGAAATCAAAACATTTAAATTTTACTAATTTGGTCCTACAGAAATTTTGCAAGAATGAAGGAAGATGAAGACAAGGTAGGTAGAGGAATTGAGAAATGGGCCTTGTGGGTGGCTAAGTCGGTGTGGGTATGAGAGAATCAACAATTGAGGTGTGTGAGACTATGAGTAAATTAGTTTTCTTTATGAGTAGTAAAGAGTAAAGTAGTGGCATAAGAGGTAACTTTTATGGAAATAAGATGCTTCTCAATGGCCAATGTAGAATTATTTTAGGTAGAAAAATAAACAATTCTTTTAGTAAGTAATTCCATCCAAGTCAAATCAAATTAAAATCATCCCTTGTATTCTAGTCCAAATATAGCTTAAAAAAAGCCCAATTTAAGAACTCAACATCTAAGGTTTGTTTATTACAAATAGAAAAGAAAAATGTAACACATAAAGAAAAAAAAAATAAAGAAAAGAAAATTGAAAAATTCTACAAAATATGAGATCCAAAACAAGATATCCATAAACTTGAATGAAATGCCAAATATAAAAAAATAAGACAAAAGTGGTCATGGAGAGATCAACTTATATGTGATAGAGATTGCACTTTACCCATATCTAGAGTCTTTAACCAATGAAAGATGGACAAGCAAAATTTGTGTTTGAGATGGAGAAAAGAAGTGGAAAATCTCACTTTGAACTTGATAGTTCCAATCCTCTCCAGATTTGAATAATTTTAAAGTGGAGTAGAATAAATTTTATACAGTGTGTTTCTTTTGCCTCTAGGATAATGATATATCCAATTTGCGTTTTTTAAATTTTTGAAAGGAATAAGGGATAAGGTAGCAGTTCCAAACTATTACCTTATCCTTTTATTTTCAAAAAGGAATAGACAATGGTTCTAGACTGTTGCCTTATTCCTTTTTTAGATTAAAAAAAAAAAAGGTAATGGTTTAAGATTGCTGCCTTATCCCTTTATTTTCAAAAGGAATAGGTAGCAATTCAACACAGCTGTCATATCCCTTTATTTTTTTTCAAAAAAAAAGGATTAAGTAGCAGTTCTAGATCACTACCTTATCCCTTTATTTTTTTTACAAAAAAGATTCTATTTTAGAGAAAAGTGGTTACTACAACCTAATCCTTTTTCATTTTATTATTTTTTCTAAAAAGATTATTCCCTTTTTGAGAAAACATAGGTAGTAATTCACACAAATTAGGTATGTATTAAATTAGTTGTCTTTAGGCATATGACAATGTATTTAATTTAAAGAAATTTAAAATTAACACATTCTATTTATATTAGTTATAATAATTCCATCCTATATTGTTCTAGTAAAAGTCAAAATCCAACTTGATTAGCAAATGGACCCTTTATCTTTGGACAAAGAACAAGTGCTTTCCAAATCAACACCTAGTTATGGCCTTATCGTCCAATTACTATGCCTCTAATCTAATAGGGCATAAAAGCTCTAATACCATTAATAGAAAATTATAAAAATACTGTAATTTTATTAATCTGATAAAAAAACACCACACAATAACTAGGAAGCACACACATAATAATATAGACGACATGTTTTTATATAATTACATACACCTAAATCTTCCCAAATAGTCAAACTCAAATTAGACTCAACTAAATTGACTTATGTCATAATAAACTCTTGATCTAGATTAACTTCTAATTTGGATTAACATCAATATTTCCCTTTAATCTTGATTTGGTGATGCTCTTAATCCCAACATCTTCTTTAACTCAATCCCAATTCAAACTCTTTTTTATCAACTTGATCTCTTAGAAAATGAAAATGAGTATCAATGTGTTTATTCCATGTTCTAAGGGCTTGTTTTAAGTCATACAGTACTTTCTTTAACTTATATACCTTCTATTCACTTCTTTTCTTCATAAAGCCTAACAATTGCTTGATAAACACTTTATCTTGAAGAGGACCATAGAGAAAATATGACTTCACATCCATTTGATGAATTTTCCAATGATTTTACGTAGCCAAAGCTATTATAAGTCAAATAGTTTCCATTTGAGTAATAAGCAAGAATACCTTGTGATAATCATAGTCAAATCATTGTTTAAATCCTTTTGTGACTAATCTTATTTTATATCTCTCTACTTCTTCATTGAACTTCTTCTTAGTCTTAAAGACCCTCCCCACTTTAATAGCTTTTTAACCTCATGGAATAGTAGTAGTCTCTTATGTAATATTCTTCTCTATTGTCTTATTTTCTTCATTCATGATATTCACCCACTTTTTATCTCGAATTTCCTTATCAAATAACATTATTCACAATCTATAAACCTAGTTAAATGCATCGAATCCCTATCATCATTAATGACATTATCAAGGATTACTTCATTATCTTTCAATTTAACTAATTATTGGTGATTTCTCCATGGTCTTTCATTCTCTTATAGAGCTTGCACCAATTGGTGAGACTTCCCATTTATAATGGGGATTATAGCTTGAGCTTCCACTTCTTCTAAAATCACAATTGGATGTCTCTGATAATTATTTTGCTCCTTAACATCAAAATTCCAAGCTTCACCTTTAGTAATGGTCACATCTCTACTCATAATTACCTTCCTTCTCATAAAATTAAATAGCTTATATGCTCCTTTTATGTAGCCAAGAAAAATTATATTTGCTCCTCGATCATCTAACTTTGTTCTTGTCCTTGTCAGAACATGAGTATAAACAATAAAAACAAACACCTTGAGATGCCTTACACTAAGCTTAAAGGTGCTCCATACTTCTTTAGGAGTGACATTTTAAATACTTGTTGTTGAAGATTTATTCAAAAAGTAAATAAAATAGAAAATAGTTTCTACCCAAAATGGATTGGGAACTTCCTTAGCCTTTAACAAGCTTCTTACAATATTCATGAGTGATCTTTTCTTTCTTTTAGCAACTCTATTATGTTGTAGGGTATAAGGAATTATGACTTCATACTTTATTCCCTATGTGCTTCACAGTTTCCTTAAACTCATTAGAAATACACTTACCACCTTTTTCAGTTCATAAAATTTTAATATAGTACCCACTCTGTCTTTCATCATAGGCCTTAAACTTCATAAAATAATCAACCACCTTAAACTTTCTTTGCATGCAATAAACTCATGTCTTTCTTATAAAATTATAAATAAAGGTAAGAAAATACCAATTGTTACCATGTGAGCCATAAACATGAGAGTGGATAAGTTAAAGTGATTGTCTTACATACTAATTCCTTGTCATAAAGGGTTGTTTGCTTTACTTTGTGAAAATATATGCTTCACAAATCTAATTAGGATGATATATCTTGGACAAGCATATTACCATGTTCTCTTGTGCAAGCAACTTTAAATTATGAAAATTCAAATGGCCAAAACAAAGATGCCATAACCAAGACTCTTCTTTGACAATAGCACTAAGACAAGTATAAACATTAGTGGTAATATCAACTTGAAAAGTCCAATTCTTTGTTAAAGGGGATTTAAGAAGAACTATATCTCTTCCATCAAAAACTACGAGATAGTTATCACATAATTGTATATTATACCCCTTTTCAAGCAATTGACCCAAACTTAAATAGTTGTTCTTCATGTTTGAGACATAAAAGACATCTCAAATGTAATTATGATCCCTATTCTTTAACATGATAAACATTTACCCCTTTCCCATCACTAGAACACTACTATCATCAATAAACTTGATGTGGAGAGGATTGACTTATCAAGATCAACATAGAGCTCTTTCATTCCACACATATGATTGGTACACTCGATGTTAAGGAACCAAGCATTGTGTTGTTCCCACAGCTTTGTATGGGTTGTAATTGTTGTCAACTAGGTTTACGAGTGCAAGAAAGTAAACCCACATGGAAAGGCAAAAAGGTAAAACCATACGGAAGGGTAAGAACGTAAAATCGCCGCGTAAACCCTATTAGGGTTTCATGGAGTAGAGTATATAATGGTCTTGGAAGACAAAGAACAGTGTGCGTCGGCAATATTGAGCATTCAGCAAAACTTAGACAACCGACCAACTAAAGAGAATACAAAACCCTACATGGAAGAACACCACCGGCAAGGACGAAGAGAGTAAACAGTGCAGCCGACGGACGAATCGAGTGAACAGTAGCGTCATGAACAGTAACCTCGTGAACAGTAGCCGTCGTGAACAGTAATCTTGACAGAAGAAGAAGAGAAACCCAACGGGAGAGAAAACCGGTTACGGCTAGATGGGGCTGGACGGCAGGACGAAGAAAAGCAGACCGGCGGAAGAAGAAACCAGACGGCCATAGGAGAGAGAGATACCGACGGCAACAAAGAACAACTGTCGAGAGAGAAAGAGGAGACAACCGGAATAGAGGAGATCCAGCAACAGCAGAAGGAGATTCGGCTGGGACGGTGACAGATCTGGCTGGGACAGAGGAGATCCGGCTAGGACAGTGACAGATCCGGCTGGGACAGAGGAGATCCGGCGATGGCGTGAGAGAGAGCCGGCTAGGACGGTGAGAGATCCGGCAAAAGGAGATCCGGTCGACGGTGAGAGATCCGGCAGAACTGGGATCTGGTCGACGGTGACAAATCCGGCAGGAAGAGAGAGAAATCCGGCGGTAAGAGAGAGAAATCCGGCGAGAAGAGAGAGAAATCCGGCTGGACAGCAAGAGAGAGAGAAATGGACAGACGAGCCGTGGAACAGTGAGATCGTGAGACAAGGAGACGGGTGAAATCGTAAAACGGTGAAAGCAAGAATTGTGTGAGACAACGTCGAGAAGGAATTCGGCGAAGCATTGAACTCAACGTATTTTCAGACTTCATCAAGAGAGGTTAGAGAGCGTTGCGGTGAACTTCTAAGCGGCAGTGAAGCAACCTTTCAATTCAACAGAGGCAAGACAAGCTAGAAGAAGGGTAGACACAGTAAGTGACACTCTTTGTATTGTGCTTGCTTAGTAATTGCAACAGTGAAAGGAGTAGAGAATTAAAGACATCCATTGTAACCTGAATTTTCAAGTATCACAAACTAGTAGATTTTAGGAAGAAGTCAGGAACTTCAAACATGATAATCGTATAGGTCATTCACTTAAACTTGATTCTACTACTCTTAATGAGGAGTCATTAAAATGATTATGCCTTTTATCTTCTAATACAAATTATAGATGAGTTATTTAAACCCAATCTTGTAGCAAGTTTTAAAGTTACTCGAACCATCCTAATATGGATCAATTTTTATCTTTGCTAATGAGAGCTAATAAACTTTTTTGATAACAAGAAAAAAGTCATTATAACGTTAAGTTAAAGGTAAAGCTTCTTCAATAGTCTTGATAATATAATTGCATTTTGAAAAGAAACTTATGTGTTTATAAACATGAGAAGGATAGGAAGAAGGCAAAGTCCAATTTTACAAATAAGTATTATTTAAATTTTCATTTATAATAACTTCTTTATTTTTATTAGTAGAACTACTATTACTATTACTATAAGAAAGCCATCTTTAAATCAAATCAAATGAAAATCAAATTTACAATCTTTTATTATAATTTTTGCAATTTTAGTGAAAGGTTACTTACCAAAAAGTAAAATAGACTTTATTTGAATAAAAAACTAACTGACTTGAGTAATTCATTTTGTATTTTAATTGTTATTCAAAGTTAATATCTTTTATATAATTTATACAATTCAAATATTATGTTACTCCTTATTCATAAAAAGAAAAAAAAAGTAAAAGGCAACTTTTTCTAATACAACACTTCAAATTTTAGTAATTATATAAATCAATTTAAATGTTATTCAAATTTAAAATCTTTTACTATAATTTTTGCAATTTCAGTAAAAAGTTATTTTAAATTTACCAAAAAGTAAATTAATTCATATTTAAATAAAAAATGACCAATTTAAGTAATTATATTTTTTATTTTAACCATTAATTAAATTTAATTTTTTATATTATTTATTCAATTTAAGTAATAAGTTAGTTAATATTAATGAAATTTTAAAAAAATGACATTTATTAATTTAAAAAACCTTAAATTTTAGAAGTTACTTAAATCAAATCAAATGTTATTCAAATTTACAATATTTTATTGTAATTTCTACATTTTCAATAAAAGGTTACTCTAAATTCACTAAAATGTTAAAGGCAAAAAGCAAAGGAGAAATGCTTTTATCAAGGGTAAAAGGGCAAAAGTTGAGGGAATCTCTGTTTTTACCCAAAGTTAAAGTAAAAAGCATCTTCTTTTCTAAAAAGTAAAAGAATCTACTTTTCAAAAAGGAAAAGCATTTGTTTTCCTCTAAAAGTAACTTTGTCATTAAGCTTCAAGCATCTTACCAAAATCCAAGCATTTAAGGCCTAAACATCTATAAAAGGCCTCACTTATCAAGCATTAGACAAGCTTTTGGAAAAAGAAGGAACTTTTAGAAAAACTTTTCCTTCAAGAATAAGTTCTACAAACATTAGAAAATGCTTTAGATGAAAGTCCTCTTGGAACATAATTGTATCCTTCATAAATATTGTTGTTCCCACAGTCTTTATTTTTCTACTGAAAACTCATCCCTTGAATGCTTGAATGGAACAGTAATATGAAGCCACATGGAGGGGTAAGAAAGGAAATTCACCGCAGCTATAGTAAGCCCTACTAGGGTTTTCATAGAAGGGAGTATATAAACCAAGACTTATCTCTTTTGAGAAAAACAACCACCCGGAAAATAGTGTGAGTAGACCTGGAAACGTGAGACTAGATCAAGACTAGACCAGACCTAGAAACGTGAGAGCAGATCAAGACCAGACTTGGAAATGTGAGACCAAATCAAGACCAGACCTGGAAACATGAGAGCAGATCAAGGCCAGACCTGGAAACGTGAGAGCAGATCAAGGCCAGACCTGGAAACGTGAGAGCAGATCAAGACCAGACCTGGAAACATGAGAGCAGACCAAGTGAGACGTGAGACCAGGTGAGGCGTGAGACCAGTTGAGGCGTGAGACCAGTTGAGGCGTGAGACCAGTTGAGGCATGAGACTAGGTGAGACGTGAGACCAGGTGAGGCATGAGACTAGTTGAGGCGTGAGACCAGGTGAGACGTGAGACCAGGTGAGGCGTGAGACCAGAAAAGGGTGAAACGGGTGACACCAGAACACACTGAAAGACCAAAATTGGTGAGACCAGAAAAGGGTGAAACAGGTGACATCAGAACACACTGGAAGACCAGAATTGGTGAGACCAGAAAAGGATGAAACGTGTGACATCAGAACACACCGTGAGACCCAGAATCGGTGAGACCAGAAAACAGGTGAGACCAGACCAGGTGAGACGGTGAGACTAGAATACGGGTGAGATCGTGAGATGGTGAGACGGTGAGACGGTGAGACCAGAAGACGGGTAAGACTGTGAGACGGTGAGACCAGAAGACGGGTGAGACTATGAGACGGTGAGACCAGGAGTTGGGTGAGACAACCTAGAGAAGAAATTCAGTAAAGCATTTGAGAGAACTTAATGAATTTTCAGATTTCTTCAAAAGAGGTTAGAGAGTGTTTTGGTGATCTTCCAAGCGGTAGTGAAGTAGCCTATTCAAATCAAACAGAGGCAACACAAGCTAGAAGAAGGGTAGACATAATAAGTGACACTCTTTGTATTGTGATTGCTTTGTATTTGTAATAGTGAAAGGAGTAGAAGATTAAGACATCCATTGTAATCATAGGGGATACCACATTGGTGTTCTCAAGTATAGTGGATTGTCTCGGTAGAGGAAGAATCCCTACCACTGTGGAGTACGTCACATTGATGGAACCACGTAAATCTCTTGTGTCCTTGCTTTGAATTTACATTCTGTGTTTTGAATTGAGTTGTGAACACAGCGAAAGAATCATTAAACCCATAACCTAAAAGAAGACCTAGTCAAGAATAACCAATTCGTCTAATAGGCAAGGTGTCTGAAAGGTAACTTTGGGGACTATTGTGATCAGTAGGTAACAATAGATCTACCTTAGTTAAATATGGGAAAGAGTTCATTTTGGCTTAAATTATCAGAGTTTTTTTTTTTTTGAAGGGGTGTGATACTGATTCACTCCCCCTCTCAGTATCATAGACTAGTAGATCCTAGGGTGAAGTTGGGAACTTCAAATATTTTCCTATCCTATAATCCAATAGCCCTTTTGTAATTGTTCACTTACACTTTTCAACTTGTAAAGGGCTTTTTGAGTGGGAAATCCTTAAGCTATCCTTCAAATGTCTATTTATCTTTAATGTATGCAAATGAATTTCAATATTTATCTTTAATGCATGAACTAAGGTTTCATTTGAATGTTTTCAAATGCATGTTTAGTATAGTAGCTGGAAACTTATACCAACTCAAGAGACTTATGTCTAAGAGATCTTTAGTTTGAAATGCCATGTATTGGATAAATTTATCCATCATATCCCTTACAATCTCATTCAAAGTCTCTATCCCATATGAACCTTGCCCCAAGAATAATAAGGTTTCTGCACCATTCCTTAACATGATAGATGTCAGAGCCAAGTTGCCACCACCATGACGTGGGTTTGAGTCCTTGTAAATCCCAATTCTAGGAAGGGTTAAGGGGTAGGGGCTGCACTTTAGCAAAGCGTGGTGGTTGATAAGGTTAAAAATAATGAGGTGTTTGGGTCATTCCTTAACAAGATATTCTTTTAGGCAAATTAGTATTAGAGCCAAGTTGCCACCACTACGATGTGGGTTTGAGTCCTTGTAAATCCCAATTCCAAGATAGGCTAAGGGGCAAGGGCCACACTTTAGCAAAGTATGGTGGGTTGGTAAGGTTAAAAATAACAAGGTTATATATAGAGTTAATATTAAATTTAGCTTATTATATATATAATAATTTATTTTATTTTAAATATTTATGATATTTTTAAAAATTATACACACATACACACAGATTTTTTTGTATACATATCCTATAAATATTATAAATATATGTAATATATATAATATATTTGTAAATTTTTCATACAAATTAATATGTAAAAAATTCATATTAAAAAATAATTTTTTTTACTTATTATAAATTAGCAAGTCAACATATGATTAAAACTTAATAATAATATAAAAATTAGTATCAAAAATAAAAAATTATATACTTTTTATTCAAACTAATATATAAAAAATAAATAATAAATTTTTTTACCTAATTTACTATATGATAAATAAGAAATTAAATTTTTTTGAATTAATAAGTTAACTTATAATCGATATGAAGTGATAGGAGAAAAATTAGTACAAAAATAAAAAAATATATACTTTTAAAATAAATTAATATATAAAAAAATTTAAAATAACTAAAATAAATATGACTAAGAATAAAAAATTAATTTTTAAATAATAACATGTCAACTCTTGGATTAATTCAAAACCCACCTAAAAGTAATCTAAATATAACATGATTCAAAAGTAATCTAACTCAGAATAATTATACTTGACAACCTATGTTGAAACATTTATTGGTGATGTTTATTTTATATGCATTTTTTTTTTGTAAGGGTTGCAATCACAAATCTACTAAGGAGGATTATGCTAGGTTGCCGCAAAGTTGGTTGTGCCACTACATTAAGTTTATAGAAGAACAAACTCAATGTTAACTAGTAAGAGTCACCAACCACTCATACAACTATATAAGATCAAATATACATTTAATTCCATCGAATGCTTTGACAAGCACTCAAACTCATGACTTTTGCATTGGATGGTCAATCCTTTTATTACTTAAAACTTGAAAATGGCAAAAAATACCTAAATAAGGACTTAAACTCATGACTTACACAAATAACAATAAAATACAAAATTAAAAACACAAAGAATTTTGGTAGAATACTCAAAATCAAGAAAAAACTATGGGCAGAGAATAGTCTAGAAAATGAAAGAAAAAAAATCACCAAAAAAGAAAATGGGGCATCTTTGTTTTGCTTCCTAACAAACAACCCTCTCCAACAAAATTGAAACACACACATTAATTTTAATCAATAATACATTAATCAATAAAAGATTTCAAGGTAAAAACATTACCTTGATAAGACACTCCTTGGGTTAGTTCTCATGGGCCATCATTTCATGAATACATTCTTTTTTTGTTTTCATTTTTCTTCTTTGTATTTTTTTTTCCAATGTTGCAATATAATTAAGTTCTTTCCTTCTTGGGGCTTCACCAAACCATTTCATTGGTCCAATCTAATGACATTTCTTTCAATTGTAAACTTTGTAAGAGACACTGAAATCTATAATTATGATTATAAAAAATTTTTGTACCAGAAACTATAGGTGATGTTTGCATTGCATATGTTGAAATATGAACAATTTATTATGATCAAATTTACCAAATATGTAAAATTAACAAATGATAAAATTTTAATTATTTTAATGAATTTATTTGTTGAACTTAAGAACACTATCGAATACACCAAAATTTTTTTAAGATGAATTTGAATTAAAAAAAAGTAATTCACTTCAATAATTAGTAATAATACTTTTGCTATTAATTATGTTGTTTAATAGTAAAAAAGTTAAATTCTTAATCTCAATAATTAACATTAAAGATGAAAGAAGATCATTTTCAATTTAAATTAATTTTCATTATTTTATATCTAATTTTTCACATAAGCAACTTAATAATGTTACCATTACAACACTCAATTCTTAATATATATATAATTTTATTTTAGAAAAAATCATCTTCTATACATTTACAATTTGATGAATTATAGTAATAGTTTTAATTCTTTTTATTAAAATTCCATTTTGAAGTTGTAATTTTATGTCTTTAAAAATGAAGTGTCAATAATTAAGATCATTCTAATGATAGGACTTTAAATTTTTCTACAAGATTCATTCTCTTAAATGGGAGAACTTTGGTAAATGAGATTGAAGAAAAGTTCAAATAAGAATTAAATTATAAAGGCCTTGAAATGGAAGTAATTTAGTAAATGTAGGGTAAAGACCTAAATTGAAAAATAGGAAGATTCTTTCAAAATATTAAAAAAAATTATTGAAGGTGAGAACCGACTACTTAAGAAGCAACTGGTTCCCACTATTAAAATTTTTTTTGAGAAAAGAAAAATTTGTAAATGACTTTCTCTTTATTTTTAATATGTGAATTAATTTGGCTCTTTTAAAAAAGTTGAATTAAAAATTAAAAAGAAAAAAGTCTCCCTTGTATACACTCCCATTGCCACCAAAAAACTGACCAAATACTGTGAAAATAATAAAACAAAAGATCAAGCTTTTCATGACCAACCATCAATTGCAACTACACTAGAAAATCTATTCAATCCAAGTGATCAACTATTATATGAATTTTTAAGAAAGGCCAATATTGTGTTATGATACTTCCATTTTCCTTTATGTTAATAGCAAGGGGCTGTTTTTTACCAAATGGCTACAAAAGTTCTGAATCCTTGGCTTAATGCCCATGATAGAAATTCGTACAAGACCAAGTTGGATGAAGAAGCATTGAAAGTCATCATCATAGTCTACCTTTTTAATGAGTTTGTTAATTTTTCCACTTATCCATGCATTTGTTGACTAGGTTGCTAATTTTGTTTCCTTTATTTCAATTATTTAATATATATATATATATATATTTCCTTTATTTCAATTATTTTATATATATATATATATATATATATATATATATGTTGATTGTGATGGATACTTCATAAGGATTCAAGTATCAATGCCAAGATTAAAAGAAAATTATGAATCTAAATAGAAAATGAGCGAGTTGGTATAATAGAGCATCACTTCAATGGAACCAGATCCTCAATCATGGTTACATCTAATAGGAACCCAAATGAGGGGAAACAACTCACATGAAAAAACAAAACAAAAAGCAAAGTCCTTATTCAATTTTAGATATTTATCAATTAATTAATCTTCTTTTGTCAAAAATAAAAGAAAATTGAATTTTAAGGAGGAGCATTATGAGATATGACAAAAGACTAAAGAGAGAGGGTGAGACACCAAAACACAAGGACAAAGAAAACGAGGAGGGAAACAAAAGGGAAGGAGAGGGTGATAAGGATGTGAAAGATAGTGAGTGGACAAGAAAGAAAGAGTAAAAGGAAGAAAATGATGAAAGCAGAGAGAAAAAGAAAGGCTAAGGAACTATACAAAAAACTACATTTTGAGGTTTTTTTTCAATTTGTTTTTTTGTTAGAGAAGTGTTTTATTTATTTATTTATTTATTTTTGTTTCTTAGAAATTAAAAATGGACCAGAGGTGCTTTATTGGATAAAAAACACTAAATAGTTTTCTTGACATCCTTTATAGATCTCCACTAGTGAGAAACTAAGCCAAATGAGAAACTTTATAGGATATGCTAAATCCACATTTATTGGTGCAAAATGTTTCCTTCCACTTTTGTTCCTTTAAAGCTTGTTGTTGATTGAGGGCACACACAACCTTCATACATAGCTTAGATCTTAAACCAAGGCTACAAGCAATTTGGCCTTAAAATCTCACTTAAACTTTGAGTCCTTACTCCTTTTCAAATTTGAAGGGATTACACCAACAAATTTAAAGAGATCATAAACTAAACTATATATTATTTCAAACAATTTGGATCATGTACCTTCTTAGAGAAGTTCTAACAAATGATGCTTGCAATACTAGAACAATAATTTCCTTAGTTGGATAAATAAATTTCTTCTCAAGGTACAAAATCATGAGCATGGAAAGCAATGCAACAAAATATAAAGAAAATGCAATACTTAAACATCAAGATGCAAACAATGTTAGAGGAAAGCAAAGTTAAAAAACTTAAAGGACATTGAGATGCCATGCCACTATTGACATTTCCACTCACAATTAACACAAATTAAAGCAAGCAAATCAAATGTCATAGAATGTAATCAAATGGAATAAAAAAATCATTGTAAAAAATAAAACAATAGAAATTATAGTTTCAAGAAAACATCAAAATGTAGCTAATTATGAACAATTAGATTGGGAGGAGACAAACTTAAATCTAGTGCATCTATGCAAATCTTTATGGAGAAATAACAAAAGGAGAGAGAGAGAGAGAGAGAGAAAAGATAAAGATAGAGATAGAGAGAAGAAAATAGTGTGACATGCAAATCTCTATGTAAAAGGGAGAAGAGACAAAAAAGATCATAAAAAATAAAATAATAGAAATTACAATTTTAAGAAAACATCAAATTGTAGCTAATTATGAACAATCAGATTAGGAAGAGACAAACTTGAATCTAGTGCATCTATGCAATTCTCTATAGAGAAATAACAAAGAGAGAGAGAGATAGAAGAAAATAGTATGATATGCAGATCTCTATATAGAGGGGAGAAGAAACATAAACTATAAGTGAGAGAGAGAAATAAAGAGAGAGAGGGCTGAAAGACAAGAGGCCATGGGCTAGGAGGAGAAGGAGGAAGAGGAGGACAAGAATGATGGTGTAGGAATGTGGTGGTTAGGTTTTAAAGGTATAAAAATAGGTAAGGATGTTTTTTAAAAATGGCAAATCTAAAAAAGGTAACAAAAGTTATTCTAAACCATTGCATTATACTTAGAGAAAAAGAAAAAAAAAAAAAAGTATAATGTAGTGGTTCTAGACCACTACGTTTTCATAAAAAAAAAAAAAAAAAGAGAAAGAAAAAAGGAAATGCAGTGGTTCTAAGCCATTGCATTAACCTTCTCACACCATTGCTAACTCTAATTTCTTGAACTACTATCAAAATGTTTCAAAACTACTATCTTTTCTCAACATAAAGCAATATTTCAAAACTACTACATAATAACCACTACTTAATTATAGTGTGGGTTTGAAATTACTATGTCAAATTGCTATCTTGGAACATATATCGCTTCTATTTAGAACTACTACTTTTAACCCATTACATAAAGTCTACTATTGTCAAACATTTTACAAATATATTTATGCAATAGTTATAACTATTACCTTAGGAGTTCTTAGCAATGATTTCAAACTGCCACAAAAGAAGCACTGTTATAGGTGATTTATGGTGTGTTGTTTGGAGCCAAATAGTCAATTGTCATCTAAGACAATAGGCAAAGCAAGGAGTTTAATTGGTTTTTTCTTCTAAAAAAAAGGTTAAGGCACAATTGGTGGACAACAAAGGAGAATGAGGTGTACATAAACATATCTCTCTCTATATATATTTGACTTTTAACTTCTTGTGCAATTGTTCTATTGGGAAATAAGAGGATAAAAGAAAAATTAAAATATAAAGAAGGATAAAGCACAAGGAAAACTATTTTAGGAATATTGGAGATTAGCAATTTGGCTCCTTTATTCATGAGTAGCTTTAATGGCCCCTTCATATCATGAAAGTTAGCTGGTACCATTTTCAATCCCTTAGGACAAATAATAAAGTTGAAATTTGTTATTATTAGCATAGAAATCTAATCAAAGAGTCAAGAACTACATTAATAGTCTTTGAAACTATCAACTTAACTTTACCTCTAATCACTTGATATATAATTTATAAATATGTTTCTACCACCTAATATATTTATTCTCCTATAGGTGACATGGCAAGATTCTAATGATCATCAATAAAGGCTATAACATACCAGTAAGATGGCAAGAGACAAAACCAAATACATGTCATATGTGAACCCTATGTTTCATTCAAGATTTGTAATGTAAGGATGCAATAATATATGGGAACTTGGCAGCACCATTTACTCTATTGCACGTTGGCAAATTTACCAATATATGCACAATGATATACACTTAAAGAGGTCCCATTACAATTGCAACATTGATATAGGCAAATCAAATTGACTCTCATGAACTCCTTTTCATTTCTTCAATTTTTTTTTCTTTGTGTCACATTTGTATAGCCCTCTTTAAAGGGGGATTAAGTCTCTAAAAAAACAAAGGATGGGCTTATAGCATAACAACATGAGAGTTAATTAGCAAAGTATCAATGAGAGGGAAAGTAAAACTATGGAAATGGGCTTGGAATGAAACCTGACTAATTTCCTTATTCCTAAAAAGCTTGAATTGGGAAGCTAAGGGAAATAAAGAAAAGAGGAGACACAAAGTGGGTTGATATTTTGGAATTTTGCTTTTAAATTATTTGTGCACATGAGAACAAGGTTGTCTAATTTAAGGTTTATTTTTGAGCCTTAGGTAGGGAAATATGCCCCTGTTGATCCAACATTGGGGTCCCTACTCATAGGCACTTCCCTAATCTTGTCTAAATAAAGTTAAGACATGTTGGACCATATGCCTCTCATGTGCCTTAAAAATTTAAAACAAACTCAAAGTATAAAAGTCTTATAGGTCTAACTAATGTGGCAATATGGTGGTTAATTAAGCCTATTGGCTACATATGTTAAAGATAGTAACATTCATACTATTCTTGTTAAATCTGATAGGGAATTATAATAGTGAGTTCACATAGCTCTAATCATATGCATGTATATATAAATAAATAGTTGGTAAGATCACTAATGATGTGCTTAATGTCCCTAACTACTCATGACATTTGCTTAATTTCTCGTGTTTGTAATACAATAATAAATAATTATTTTAGTAATTTATTAGTTTTAGGTTTAAGCAAGGGTGATTCCATATTATAAACGTTGGCCTTTGATCTTTATTGCACAAAAAGAGTAATTTATTATACTCGATGTAATTTGGAGTTGATCACAATGCTTGCAAATATATAATTAAATGTATTAATACATGATAGGTACCCCTGATCAATCAATTACCAGAATTTTGCAATCCTTTGGCTAAGATGGTGGATATCAATCAACATTTTGTCTTGTATAGTCATTGTCTCATCATTAAATGAATTGAAGTGCATTTGGTAATATAACTTATGCATTCATAATGAGATAATTTAGTATTATAGATAAGTTGGAGAGTAAGTGAAAGGCTAGTATATACATTTGAATATTTTAATGAAGATTTGAATTCAATCTTGGATGATGTTTCACTATCTAATTTTAGTTAGATAGAGTACATTATTAAAAAAGAAATTTTAGAAAAAGGAAAATGAAAAATCAGTCTAAAAAAAAAGAAATTCTCTCTACAAACCAAAAAGATTAGAGTATGTGATCACACAAGGCATATGGATTATGGAGTTGTTGAAACTAGCCAAAACAATCAAAGCAAGTGCAGATGATGAAGTACCATTGCTTGTAAAAGATAACCATGGTGGACAAGCTATGTATCTTTTTATACCACAAATTTGACATAAACTAACAAGTTGAAATTTTTGAAAACCATATGAAATCAAATTATTAGACTTAATGGTGAACTATTGGCCTTATGCCATGAAAATTATAGATAATAATTGGAGCAAATTATTTATTAATATTTTGTCTCCTAATATGAAGAAAAAAGAAGTTTCATAAGCTATAAAGAGAGAAAATGAAGGGATATGGCACCAGTATTTAGCTAATTTTTTGGTGGTTATGGGAGCGTATACTATGGAGACTTTTTTCAATTTTTATTTTAACTTTTTTTAAAAAGCCAAATTAATTCACTTATTAAAATTAAAAAGAAAGTCATCTACAAGTTTTTGTTTTCAAAAGAAAAAAAAAATCTATAATGGGAATCAATTGCTTCTCAAGTAGTCGATTCTCACCTTCAATAATTTTTTTTAATAATTTGAGAGAATATTTTTATATTTAATTTTAGGTCTTTACCCTAAATTTACTAAATTACTTCCATTTTAGGCCTTCATAATTTAATTCTTATTTGAACTTTTCTTCTAACTTATTTACCAAAGTTCTCCCATTTAAGAGATTGAATCTTGTAGAAAAAATTAAAGTTCTCTTGTTAGAAGGATAAGCATGTGTGAATGGTTTGTAGTTGTAACTAAAGTAAATGTTATGGACACAATGTCCATGCCTAAAAGTAGTTTGAAAATATGCTTTCTTGTGTGCAAAATGGTGTTGTTTTAGCATAATTCTTATGATTTCTGAGTTCAAAAGGATGGAATTATTGTAAAGGAATTTGCATTAATAGTGTAAAATGAAGAGGAGGGATTTGGAGTTGAATTTTGGAGATTTCCCATTAATCGATTAAATTTGTAGTTACTTTTTGCTTGAGCCCTAACTTGCTAAAACAAGTACTTGTTACTTTATTTAGGCTAGTATGGAGAGAGAATTCAATGAAATTGTTGTTCCCACAGCCTTATATGGGTTGTAATTGTTGTCAACTAGATTTAAGTGTGCAAGAAAGTAAAGACACATGGAAGGGAAAGAAGGTAAAAGCCACATGGAAGGGTAAGACAGTAAATTCGCCGCAAGTAAGTCCTAGGGTTTCATGGAGGAGTATATAAAGGCCATCAGAAGATAACAAAAATAGACGTATTAGTTATTGAGAAAAACAGACAGAAAACCTACGCACACCACCGGCAAGAGAGAGAAACCCATGAGAAAGGCACACCACCAGCACACCAGCAGTCGGCAACTGAGCAGGTCGGCACACCACCGGCAAGAGAGAGAAACCCATGAGAAAGGCACACCACCAGCACACCAGCAGTCGGCAACTGAGCAGGTCGGCACACCACCGGCACACCAGCAGTTGGCAGCTAAGCAGGTCAACACACCAGCAGTCGGCAGCTGAGCAGGTCGGCACACTAGCAGTTGGCAGCTGAGCAGGTCGGCACACCACTGGCAGACGGTGAGAGATCCGGCGACGGCATGTGACAGATCCAACTGGGACAGAAAGAGATTCGATCGATGGTGAGACAGACCCGGTCGACGGTGATAGATCTGGCAGACAGTGACAGATTCGACAAACAGTGACATAGATCCGGTCGACGGTGATAGATCCGGCAGACGGTGACAGATCCGGCATAAAGAGATCCGGTCGATGGTGAGAGATCCGGCAGAATAGGGGCTGGACGAAAAAAAAAAACAAAAACGTGAGGTGAGCCGTGAGATAAGGAGACGGGTGAGACTGTGAGACGGTGAAAGTAGGAGCTGTGTGAGACAACCTAGAGAAGGAATTCAGCGAAACATCGGAAAGAACTCAACATATTTCTAGATTTCTTCAAGAAAGGTTAAAGAGCGTTGTGGTGAACTTCTAAGCGGCAGTGGAGTAGCCTTTCAATTCAACAGAGGGAAGACAAACTAGAAGAAGGGTAGACACAGTAAGTGATACTCTTTGTATTGTACTGGCTTAGTATTTGCAATAGTGAAAGGAGTAGAGAATTAAGACATCCATTGTAACTGGAATTCTCAAGTATAGTGGATGGTCTCGGTAAGGGAGAGTCCCTACCACCGTGGATGTACGTCACATTAACGGAACCACGTAAATCTCGTGTATCCTTAATTTGCTTTACATTCTGTGTTTTGAATTGAGTTGTGAATGCAGCTAAAGTATCAGCTAACCCATAACCTAACGAAGGCCTAAACAAGAACATCCGAATTGTCTATTAGGCAAGGTGTCTGAAAGGTGACTTTGGGGACTATTGTGATTAGTAGGTAGCAATAGATCTACCTTAGTCGAGTCTGAGAAAGAGTTCACTTTTAAGAAGAGGTTGAAGTTGTTCGCTTACCTGCGAATTGCGAATTGTGGTGATACTGATTCACCACCCCTCTCAGTATCATAAACTAGTAGATCATAGGGAGAAGTCGGGACCTTCAATTGGTATCAGAGCACAGGTTCACTAGTTTGAAGCTTAACCGCTTGGTGTACTACTTTGAAGGGATCTAGAAGTTTGACTTGTTCAGCATACTGAGAAATGGAAGCCGGTACCAGCACTAGCACCACTTACAGCAAGAAGGTTCCAATCTTCAACGGAACCAACTATCATATGTGGAGAGCAAGAATGCAAGTGGTATTTGCAACCATGGGCATGAACGTGGTGAAATGCGTACAAGAGGGTTTTGTGGCTCCGGAAGAAGGTAAAGACCCAACCCCAGAGGAGTTAAGGCAGTTTGAGATAAATGGGAAGGCATCAAATGTCATCATTTCAACATTGACAGATGCTAAGTATACTAAAGTTATGGACTGCAAATCTGCCAAGGAGATATGTGACAGATTGCAGAAAGTCTATGAAGGTGATGGCGGAATGAAGGAGGCTAAGCTTCATGTGTTCAAGGAGAGATATGAATCTCTCAGAATGCAGAAGAATGAGACAGTTCAAGAGTTTTTCACCAGGGTTATTGACGCTGTAAATGACCTGAGAAGTCATGGGAAGAATAAGAAGGACTCATCGATTGTGAAGAAAATCATGAGAATTTTGCCCAAGAGGTTTGCTTCAAAGGTGGCAGCCATTGAAAAGAGTAGAGATCTCAACTCTATGTCTCTGCATGATCTTCAGTGCAATCTCATTGCATATGAGATGAGAATAAAGTCGACTGAGAGCTCCTCAATGTCAAAGGTATCAAAGGAGGCAACTTTCAAAGCTATGAAATACTTGAAAATAAAAGAAAACGAAGAATCATCCAGTAAGGATAATGATGATGATAAGGAAGAAAGTGAAGGTGAAGTATTGGCTTACTTCACAAGGAAATTCAAAAAGAGGTCTAAGAAAGGAAAAGGACAGTTGTCCTTGAGATGTTATCGTTATGGGCAGACTGGACACTTTGCTTCTCAGTGCAAAGTGAAACTTGATGATGAAGATGAGGATGGTGATGATGAGTAGAATTCAAGATGGAGAAGATCATCATTCAAATCAAAGAAGTCCAATAAGAAGATTGCCAACCCACAGAGGAAGATGAGAGGCTCATTCAAGAGTTATGTGAGTCAGAAAAAAAAAACTGATGAGGAGGAAGATGAAGACTCATCAGATGAGTATGTCTTTATGGCATCAGCACAAAGTGGTAGCTCAACCTTTAAAGAGGAAGAGGAAGTTGATGAAGAAGAGCCAGATCTTGAAGCTGAGTTGGAAGCAGCTTCAAAGGAGATAATCAGAAAGGGCAGAACCATAAGAAGGTTGGAGGCCCATATAAAACAAGTTGAAGCAAAGTCTGAGGAAGCTGAAAGTCAAAATGGTGAAATAAGGGCTGAGCATATTGACTTGAAGAGAAGATTTAAGGAACAGATCAAGATATGTGAAGACCTTACAGTAGAGCTTGGCTCAAGGGCTTAAAAAATTGAAGAAATGGAGAAAGAGTTGCTGAGACTTCAGTAACAACTCAAAAGCAGCAAAGAGAACTTGCAGAAGCTTAAGATGATAGGTGAAACAAGTTCTGGAAAAGGAGAGAAGAATGTAGAGAAAGTGTAGCAATATGAGGCTGCATTGGCTAAAGAAAATGAGAATGTGCCACAGAAGTTGAAAGAGAAGGTTGTGACTCAGAAAAAGATAGTTGAGAATAAAGAAGATTTGAAGAAGCAACTTAGGGTGGCAAACAAGAAGGAAGAAAAGAAAGTCAGGCAGTAAAGGGCTACGGTTGAACAGAAGAAGGAGAAGAAGGTGACTAAAATGGAAGTCACACAAGCAAAGAAGCCAGCTACTTTGCCTACACAGCAAGCGATGAACAGAAGAAGACAAGCAGTGATCAGACCCAAGAAGAGGCAGTTTCAAGGTCATTGCCTTTATTGTGGAGTTTGGGGTCATAAAGCGAGTAACTGCTGGTGGAGAAGGCCAATATATGTCTCCAACTTGAGAAGATACGATGCTGCATACAGGGGGAGACAACACAGAATTCAGAAGAGAACACCTGTCATAAGTTCTTGCACATACTGTAAAAGGCAAGGACACGTTGACAAGGATTGTTGGTGGAAGTCCAAACCAGTGGTTTCAAAGAACAAGTTTGCTATATTGGTAGACTTGGAATAGTGTGAAAGGTGTGGGCAGGATGGCCATAATGCCAAGAGATGCATGACACTTCTCCCTGAGCAAGAGAAGGCACTCAATGGCACAGTGAAAACAAGCGGTGCAGTCAAAGCTGAGAAAAAGGAGAAAGCTATCTTCCAACCAGTTCAAAAGAAGGAATATAAAGCTAAAAGGGAGGTGGCTACTATAGCTGAAATTGCACTCAAAGCTGACTGCAAGGATAAGCAGTGGATCCTTGATAGTGGATGCACTTCGCACATGACGGGAGACAAGAGTAAATTATCAAAGCTAAACAAATCAAGAGAAGGCAGAGTCAAGTTTGGCAATGATGATTCACTCAACATCAATGGTCGGGGGTCAGTAAAGATTGGAAGAGGAAAGCTGAAATATGTTCTGCACGTTGAAGGACTTAGATATAATTTAGAATCTGTCAGTCAGCTATGCAATGAAGACCATAAGGTAATATTCACAAAAATAGGTTGTCAGGTAAAGAGTAAAGAAGGCAATACTATTGCAGCTAGGAAGAGAACAGCTGGAAATTTATATGTGATTGATAAGGATAAGACAAGCAGCTGTTTACTCACCAAAGAAGAAGAAAATCAACTCTGGCATAGGAGGCTGGGACACTTATCACAAAAGAACATGAGGAAGTTGACCACTACTCATGCAATCAGAGATATTCCCGACCTCAGGAGAGAGAGAGAGTATGTTTGCTCAGCATGCTCTAAAGGAAAACATGTCAGAAAGTAGTATAAGACCAAAGAGTTCAGTTCTGAAGCAGTGCTTGACATTGTGCATACTGATTTGTGTGGGCCGATGAGAACAAAAGGGTTGAAAGGTGAGAGGTACTTCGTCTTGTTTGTTGATGATTATTCCAGAAGGACCTGCATCATACACCTTAAACACAAGTCAGAAGTTCTGAATTACTTCAAGAGATACAAAAGATTGGCTAAAAATGTGAGTGGAAAGAAGATCAAAGTATTGAGGTCAGATCAAGGCACTGAATTCACAAATGGAGCTTTTGAAGATTACCTTGAGAAGCATGGAATTCACCATCAGATGGCAATAGCAAGAACACCTCAACAGAACAGGGTGGTAGAGAGGAAGAACAGAGTCGTGGTTGAAATGGCAAGAACTCTACTGCTGGAATCCAAGCTTCACATAAGATTTTGGACAGAAGCAATATTTACAGTCGTGCACCTACTGAACAGAGTTCTACTAAGGCCTAATACTGATAAGACTCCATATAAGCTATGGAGTGGGAAAAAGACAATGGCCAAGTATCTAAGAGTCTTTGGTAGCCCATGTTTTATGAAGAACAAGGAGCAAAACTTGGGAAAATTTAATGCTAGGTCTGATGAAAGCATCTTTATGGGATACTCAGTAAAGACAAAAGGTTACAGAGTTTTCCTGTATAAGCTGGGAAAAGTGATCACTTCCAGTGATGTAAGAATAAATGAGAACTGGAAAATAATGCAGAATGGAGAAGCTGAGGACAATGAAGAAGATGACTTCAATGTAGATGAAGAATCAGACCAATCTGAAGAAAAGGAACAAGAAGTAAGTTTAGACTCGGAGAAGAGTGAGTCTGAAGATGAAGAAAGAGATCCTCTTGCAACAAAGATGGTGCAAGGAATAAGGACAAAGAAAATATGGACCAGTGCTCATCAAGGAGATCAGATCATAGGTGACCCATCAGTAGGAGTTACAACAAGAAGAAGAATGGTGGGAGCTACTACTCTACTCTCACAAGTTGAACCTAAATCTGTTGAAGAGGCTATTCAAAACCAAGCTTGGGTCAAAGCTATCAATGAGGAGCTGGATCAAATTGAGAAGAATGATACATAGGAGCTGGTTCCAAGACCCACTAATAAGAATATCATAGGAACAAAGTGGTTGTTTAGGAATAAACACAATGAAGATGGCAAGGTGGTGAGGAACAAGGCCAAACTGGATTGCAAAGGCTACACTCAGATAGAAGGGGTAGATGTTGATGAAACTTTTGCACCAGTAGCAAGGTTAGAAACTATCAGAATGTTCTTAGCTTTGGCAGCACACAAGAGGTATAAAGTCTATTAGATGGATGTGAAATTTGCCTTTCTGAATGGGCTCCTGAAAGAAGAAGTGTATATTGAACAACCCGATGGAGTACAAATTAGTGAGGATGAGACACAAGTGTGCAAGCTGAAGAAAGCCTTGTATGGTCTTAAGCAAGCTCTAAGAGCATGGTACAGCAGGCTGGATGCGTACTTGAGAAGGTTGAACTTCAGAAGAGGAATGGTTGATAATAACCTGTATGTGTTCAACTCAGAGAAAGGTCAGCTGATAACCATAGTATATGTAGATGACATCATCTTTGGAGGGGATCACTCTGAACTATGCCAAGATTTTGCACAAAAGATGAGTGAGAAATTTGAGATGTCATTGATTGGAGAAATGACGTACTTTCTTGGATTACAGATAAAGCAGTGTGAAGAAGGTATCTTTATTTCTCTAACGAAATATGCCAAAGAGATGCTGAAAAGGTTTGGCATGGAGGATAGCAGATCTGTCAATACCCCTATGACAGTGGGCTGCAAGTTAACAAAAGATCAGGAAGGAAAGAGTACAAGCCCTACAGAGTACAGGAAGATGATAGGGAGCCTTCTATACCTTACGGCATCAAGGCTTAATCTTATGCAAGCTGTGTGCTCTGCCAGTAGATTCCAAGCTGATCCTAAAGAGTCTCATGTGTTGGCAGTGAAAAGAATCCTAAGGTACCTCAAAGGAACACTGGAAATGGGCTTATGGTATCCAGCCATGGATTCTGTTAAACTACAAGTATACACCGATGCAGACTGATCAGGAAGTATAGATGATAGAAAATCAACCAGCGGCTGCAGCTTCTACTTGGGTTCAAAGTGTGTTGCATGGTTAAATAGAAAGCAAAATAGTGTTGCTTTGAGCACAGCTGAGGCTGAGTATATGGCTGCTTGTGCAGCATGTACACAGGTGATATGGATGCTAAGACAATTGGCAGACTTGGGTGTTAAAGTGAAATTACCAGTGAGTGTACTTTGTGATAATCAAAGTGCTATTGATCTCAACAAGAATCCGATTCAACATTCGAGGAGCAAGCATATTTACATCCGATATCACTTCATCAAAGATCAAGTGGAACAGGGTACAATTCAGTTGGAGTATGTTGACACTAAAGATCAAATTTCAGATATTCTAACTAAACCTCTGTCCACAGAGCTGTTTGAAAAGCACAGATTGAGTCCATCTGTGCAAATGCCTCCTCAAGCCTAAAGTTTAGGTAAATCCTCCATCTTCACTTTGCGAGTTTTTTAGATTTGTAATTGGTTGGCAAAGGGGGAGAGAAGTAATAGTGCAGGGGGAGCTGTTAAGAAAGGGGGAGTGCATATTTAGGGGGAGTTGAAACTGCTGTATAGTGGCTTTTGTCATGAGTGTTGCCAACAATTACAAAGGGGGAGATCGTTGTTCCCATAGCCTTGTATGGGTTGTAATTGTTGTCAACTAGATTTAAGTGTGCAAGAAAGCAAAGACACATGGAAGGGCAAGAAGGTAAAAGCCACATGGAGGGGCAAGAACATAAAAGCCACATGGAATGGTAAGACAGTAAATTTGCCGCAAGTAAGCCCTAGGGT
Organism: Rhizophora apiculata; assembly: GCA_037832385.1. Classification (NCBI taxonomy): domain Eukaryota; kingdom Viridiplantae; phylum Streptophyta; class Magnoliopsida; order Malpighiales; family Rhizophoraceae; genus Rhizophora; species Rhizophora apiculata. Next base: position 14,588,166 of record CM075426.1, read on the forward strand.
TTCATGGAGTATATAAAGGCCATCGGAAGACAACAAAAACAGACGTATTGGTTATTGAGAAAAATAGACAGAAAACCTATGCACACCACCGGCAAGAGAGAGAAACCCATGAGAAAGGCACACCACCAGCACACCAGTAGTTGGCAACTGAGCAGGTCGGCACACCACCAGCACACAAGCAGTCGGTAGCTGAGCAGGTCGGCACACCACCGGCAGACGGTGAGAGATCCGGCGATGGCGTGTGATAGATTTGGCTGGGACAGAAAGAGATTCAGTCGATGGTGAGACAGATCCGGTCGACGGTGACAGATCCGGCAGAAAGAGATCCAGTCGACGGTGAGAGATCCGGCAGAATAGGGGCTGGACGAAAAAAATAAACAAAAATGTGAGGTGAGCCGTGAGATAAGGAGATGGGTGAGACCGTGAGACGGTGAAAGTAGGAGCTGTGTGAGACAACCTAGAGAAGGAATTCGGCGAAGCATCAGAAAGAACTCAACGTATTTCTAGATTTCTTCAAGAAAGGTTAAAGAGCGTTACGGTGAACTTCTAAGCGGCAGTAGAGCAGCCTTTCAATTCAACAGAGGCAAGACAAACTAGAAGAAGGGTAGACACAGTAAGTGACACTTTTTGTATTGTACTTACTTAGTATTTGCAATAGTGAAAGGAGTAGAGAATTAAGACATCCATTGTAACTGGAATTCTCAAGTATAGTGGATGGTCTTGGTAAGGGAGAGTCCCTACCACCGTGGATGTACGTCACATTGACAGAACCACGTAAGTCTCGTGTATCCTTAATTTGCTTTACATTCTGTGTTTTGAATTGAGTTGTGAGTGCAGTTAAAATATCAGCCAACTCATAACCTAACGAAGGCCTAAATAAGAACATCCGAATTGTCTATTAGGCAAGGTGTCTGAAAGGTGACTTTGGGGACTATTGTGATTAGTAGGTAGCAATAGATCTACCTTAGTCGAGTCTGAGAAAGAGTTCACTTTTAAGAAGAGGTTGAAGTTGTTCACTTACCTGCAAATTGCGAATTGTGGTGATACTGATTCACCGCCCTCTCAGTATCACAAACTAGTAGATCCTAGGGAGAAGTCGGGAAATTCAGAAATTGTCAAACCATTTTTTGGTTCGCTAATCAATTTCAATGGTGTGGGCATTTTACATCAAGAGCATATAAATTGGTGGGGAGTTTGAGTTTAATATTGAGGTAATAGTGTATTTGTGTGCTTGAATCTAAAACATTTTTAGTACAATGTTGATATTAAGTAAGAGGACCCACTCTTCTCTATCATTCTTACTTGGTGCCAACAAATATAAGCTTTATTTGTTATGGTTTCTAGCAACCAACATCACTGAAGCTAGAATTGTTTTTGAATTTGTTGCAAGTTGTTGCTATATAGATTATATTCTCATGTTTCAATATAAAATTTAGTCCACTCCATAATCTTTTGTTAAGTTAGTTTCCTTTGTCTCATTTGGGTTCTTTGCCCCATTAAGTTGGTTTTTATGATTTATGAAGCACATGACCATTAGAAAGTTATGATCAGTATTTCTTGCCATGTAGATGCATCGCTAGTTGCACAAATGCAAGAGATTGAATTTAATATCTAGACTAAGGGTCTTGTCATATCTATACAAAAAATTAGGCATAAGTCCAATAAGAAAAAAAATAATGGAGCAAATTTTAAGCATTTGTTGATTTCCTTTTTGACAATTGGAAATGTTATAATAGAAATCAGATGATAAAATTGGCTCAAGATACATTCTTTGTTTTTTTTTTATTTTTTTATATTAGTCTCAATTTAGTTATGAGTTATTCATCTCTATCATCCTTTCTTCTAGTGAATACAAATGTGGGAACTCTTTAGTTGGTTTTATAGCACTCATTCTACTCAACTTCAAAGTTTGCAACCCTACAAAGTTTTTACCTTTGTTTCTATGTCTCGCATGTAGGAAGTTAGTTTGGAAAATTAAGTATGGGACCTGGTAGACCTTTTGACCCATATCTTAAATGGTAGAAATGTAGTAGGAGCCAATTATGAGAAAATGAAACATGTTTTTATAATATTTTCCCCTTTTAATACATTTGTTTTTCTTATCGAGATGGTCTTATAAATAATCACTTGGAGGATGATATTTCTTCATCCTATATTCTACGAATAGTGTTTCTTTTCCTTAGCAAACATGTTCAACAAAACAGATCTATATGGCATTGATAGCAAGTGAAAATGCAAAATGGTTGAGAATTCTATTTGCATCTTTTTTGCACTTATTTTCATTTTTTTAAGAGTCATACATGATGCTACCATGAATAGCTTAGGTGAAAATTGAATTGGATTGTATTTTAAATTTTGCTTTGAGAATAATGCTTGCATGTAAAACCATTTTCTAAAGGAGTTATTCTATTATGGAAAACTGAGCTAACTTTGCAAGAGTTTGAAACCAAAACTTCCAACACATCCAAAATTTAAGTATCAATCATAATCACTATCAAAATTTTAAGTATATTAACTAATATTGAAATCAAATCATTGAAAGATATAATGAATACAAACAATTAACATATGGGTTGAATAACTGACAAACTTATGACGATAAAAAAAATATTATTTTCAAATTTGGAGGAAAATTAAATAACCTAATATTTTGAATAGCCTAATTTTCTCAACAAAAGAAATGGTCCCAACAAATACATGTACTAATCACATTTTCCATTAATTTTACTTTAGAAAAAATTTAAAATAACTATTAAAATTAAAATTTGGATTCCTTTATATTAGTTGACTTTTTATTGAGATTAATTATAATAATTCCATCCTACATTGTTCTCTTAAAAGTCAAAATCCAACTTGAATGGCAAACAAGCCCTTTAGATTTGGACAAAAAATAAGTGCTTTCCAAATTAACATCTAGTTATGGCCTCATCATCTGATCACTATGCCTCCAATCGATGAGTTTTCATCAAATATGTATTGTGGGTCCATGTTGCACTATTGATTGATGTATTATTGATTAGAATTAATGTCTATGTCTGAATTTTGTTGAAGAGAGGCACCATTATGAAGCAAAATAAAGGTCGTCCATTCCAATTTTTAGTTCCTCTCATTTATGCACATGTTCCTCTAAGTAAACTCTCCCACAAACTTTTATGATTTTTTTTTCTTTTTATGGATGATTCTTTTGTAATGTTTTAATTTGACTCTCAATGCACCATAAGCCTAAATGTTTATAGTTGTGTTGGTTGGTGCATTTGTTCATGGCCTTTACTTGTTGTATCCTTTTTCAAACTTGCTGCTTGTTTTGCTATTTTGTTGATTGATTTATTTAGTTATTATTAGAATGTAATTTTTGATTATGATTCTTTTCACTAAAATTTTTGACCATATTATCAATGGTTGAGCAATCATTTTAGCTACTCTGGGAGCCTTAGTTTTGGTTTAGACTTTTCCTAGGCTGTTAATGTATCAATTTGCTTTTCTATTATGGGTGAATGAAAATTAGTCTAGATCATAAATTCATGTTTTTGATTGGAAGGATAAGCATGTGTGAATGGTTAGCAGTTGTAATTAAAGTAAATGTTTTGTACACAATGCTTTTGCCTACAAGTAGTTCAAGAATATGCTTTGTTATTTGCAAAATGGTTTTATTTTTAGCATAACTCTTGTGATTGCTACGTTAAAAAGGGTGGAATTATTTTAATGGAATTTGCATTAATGGGGTAAAATGAAGAGAAGGGATTTGGGGTTGAATTTTGGAGAATTCCCATTAATTGATTAAACTTGTAGTACCTTTTTGTTTGAGCCTAGCTTGCTACAACAAGTACTTGCTACTTTACTCAAGCTAGTATAGAGAGATAATTGAAGGAAACTATCAAAATTATTTTGGTTGTTCAATCAATTTGAATGACATGGACATTTTACACAAAAAGCATATAAGTAGGTAGGGTGTTTGACTTTGACACTAAGATAATAGTATATTTGTGTGCTTGAATCTAAAACATTTTTACTAACTACTATGTTGATACTAAGCTAAAGGGTTTAGTCTTCTATATCATTCTTACTAGGTGTCAACAAATATAAGCTTTGTTTATTATGTTTCTTGGCAATTAACATCACTAGAGCTAGAAATTTTTTTGAATTTGTTACATGTCATCTATGTATATATTATTTTCTCATGTTTTAGTATTAAAAAATTTAGTCCACTCTATAATCTTTTGCTAATCTTCTGCTAAGTTAGTTTCTTTTGTCTCTTTTGGGTTCTTTACCCCATTGAGATTGTGTTTATGATTTATAAAGCACATGACCACTAGAATGTTGTGTTTAGTATTACTTGCCAAGTAGATGCATGTCTAATTATACAAATGCAAGAGATTGAAGTTAACATCTAGACTAAGGGTCTTGTTATATCTGTACAAGAAATTAGGCATAAGTCCCAAAAAAAAAAAAAACAATGGAGCGAATTTCAAGCTTTTGCTAAATTCCTTTTTGACGACTTGAAATGTTATGATAGAAATTAGACGAGAAAATTGGCTCAAGATACATCTTTTATTGTTTTCATTTCTCTAGGTCAGTTTTAATTTAGTTATGAGTTATTCATCTCCATCATCCTTTCTTCCAATAAATATAGACATAGGAACCTTTTGGTTGGTTTATAGCATTCATTCTACTCAACTTCAAAGTTTATAGCTCTATAGAGATTTTACCTTTGTTTCTACATCTTGCATGTAGGAAGTTGGTTTGGAAAATTAAGTAAGGGACCTAATAGACCTTTTGACCTATATTTGGTAGACCTGGAAGATTTTACCTTTTGACCTATAGAAGTGGCAACAACTAGACTAGACAAATGCTAAATATAGCAAAACCAATGCAATAATGAACTTAACATTAATAGCTAAACTACTATTAGTTAGGTCAATGCATCTTTAAATAATTAAATATATAAAAATAAAATACGATAAAAAAATACTTAAAATAAAATAAAATGAAATGTCACTAATAGATATCATGAAATAAAATTAGATAGTATAATGTTTATTTAAACTTCCATAATAACTGGATATATACATAATTAATATTATTAATAAGGTGGGCATAAGTTATAGTTAAATAATTAAACACATCAACATCTATAATGCAAGTATCACCCATGGTTTTTGTCATAGAAATTTTTCATAATCATAATTACAAATTTTAATGTCTCTTACAAAGTTTACAATTGAAAGAAATGTCATCAGATCAGACCAATAAAACACCTCAATGAAACCTTAAGAAGGAAAGAACTAAATTATAGTACAACATTGGCAAAAAAAAAAAAAAAAAAAAGGAAATGAAAAATGAAAAGGGAAAAAAATGTACTGATGAGACGATGGCCATGAGAATTGACCTAGGGAGTGTCATATTATACACATGTTTTTACTTTGAAATCTTTGTTGATTGATGTATTACTAATTAGAATTAATGTCTGTGTTTGAATTTTGTGGTAGAGTTGCCTGTTAGGAAGTAGAACAAAGGTGCCCCATTCAAGTTCTTTGTTCCTCTCTTTTATGCCCCTATTCTTCCTTTAACTAAATTCCCCACCATTTTTTTTGGTGATTATTTTTTTCTTTCATTCTTTAGACTATTCTTTGCTTATATTTTTTCTTTCCTTATTTTGGGTTTTTTACCAAAATTCTTTGTGTTTTAAATTTTATATTTTTGTTGCTATTTGCTTAAGTCATGAGTTTGAGTCTTTATCAAGATAGTTTTTACCATTTATAGGTTTCAAGTAATAAAAGGATCAAAGTATACTTTAAAATTAAAATAGTTATTAAAATTAAAATGTGGTATACTTTAAATCAGCTAGCTTTCTATTTAGAATAACTATAATAATTCCATCCCACATTGTTTTATTAAAAGTTAAAATCCAACTCAAATGTCAAACAGGCCATTTAGATTTGGACAAAGAACAAGCACTTTCCAAATTGACATCCTGTTATGGCCTTATCGTCTAATCACTATGCCTCCAATCAGTGAGTTTTCATCAAATATCTATATGGGTCCATGTTGTGTTGTTGATTAATGTATTATTAAATAGAATTAATGTCTATATTCTTAACTGTATTTGAAATCATGTCATGTTGACTAAATTCTGTTAGTGAAATTAACAAAATCATAACATAAAGTTTCAATTATCAAAATAAGAAACTATAAAAATATTAGAGTGCAAATTAAAACCATGTAGAGGTAAATTGTAGAAGAGAAAAATCACTATAGAATGCATTTAATCCTAAGAAAAATAAAAAATTAGATTATAAGATTTAATACTTAAACTCCTTTCAAGGCCATATTTTAATTAGACCTTATGGGTTCAAAGCTTGAAAGAAGCTTTATCCCTTGGCCTTAATAGATAAGGCCACAAAATTTAAAATTAAATGCATTTGACCTCTTTTGCAATTTATCCCCATGTGATTTAAATTTACACTCTAAAACTCCTATGTTTTACTTTGACAATTGAGACTTCATGTTACAATTTTGTTAATTTTACTAACAGAATTTAGTCAATATAGTATGGTTTTGAAAATATTAAATTATTTTAACCAAAATTATAAAAATACATTATTTTTATTTTCATAAAAAAAGTAAATATATTTAAAAGAATTTTTGTTTGATTGAATTTTATTAGTAAAATTAACAAAATCCTAACATGGGGTCTCAATTGTTAGAATAAAAAATTATCAAATTCTTAAAATGCAAATTGATACCATAGGAAAGTAAATTGTAAAAGAGACAGAGAATTGGAAGTAAAATGCATTTAACTTGAAAATTTAACATAAGAGTGTATTATTTGTGTGATAACTTCTCTTCTGGTCTAATTTTTATTTTTCCTTTGTTTCTTTTTTCCTTCATAGTATTCATTTAGTAATCAAAGCCATTGACAAATCCCTTGTTTGGCAATTCTTGGCATTATTACAAATTGATTGCCATTGCTACTATTGTATGGAATAAGGGATGAACCTTTCTCATAGACATTTGTATTTCATAACCTTTCGTCATTCATCTTTGAAATTTGAAGCAACCTTACCAAGGATCGATACTCTTAAAATTAGTTGTGTTGCTTGGTATTATAGATAATTCTTTTGACAGTAAAAAGACAAAATAATAGTGATCTTATGATATTTAAAAGATATAGTTTATTAATGGGAAAGATGTTGCCTTATTTCAAGGGTTAATTGAAGCTATAAGGAGTTAGGAGGTCTTTTCATAAGTAGTTCTCCAAATATTATGCTTGGAATCTTATTTTTCTTTTCTCCAATCTCAACTTGATTGACGTTAAGTGCGTGGAATCTTCTCAAGTGATCTCATGAGTTGAGATCATTTTTTTTATTAATTTAAAACATTTTAAATTTTCTGGTCTTTTTTTGTACATATGATTGTAAAGAGATTGATACACCATCCATTAAAAATTAAAGTATCATTATTATGCAAATATTGTTACATTAAGTTGAATACTATTATTATGTACAATAAAAAAATTTAAGCTTAAATCAATATAAAAAAATAAATTACTATCTAAGTTATTACATCAATTTGTCAAATTAATGTGTTAATGCAAATCATAAATAAGAGGGGATTTTTATTAAACTCGATGAGCCACATAGAAGGACAAAATAGAAAATTGATTAAAAAGTTGAATGGAAACAATTGGTTATGACACTGTTAGAAGGAATAATGAATATTTTAACATAGATATGCACATAAGGAAGGGTGCATTATTTAACATAAGTAGCATAAAAGACAAGATTGTTTATCTCCTCTATATCAAAGATATTGATTTTGATCACAAAAATTCTCTTAAAATTGCCACTCATAATATTTAAAGGGTTTTTTATCAGGAATATTATTCATATAAATAGCAATATTCCTCACAAACCAAGTGTAATCATGGAAAGCACAATAATAAATGAATTTGTTATCATAAATTTTGTTCCAAAAGATCTTGTAACCACCACCATGATTGTTGCCCCATTTAAAAGTGCACAAAAATAGGGTAGACCTCAAAATGTTCCCTCCAAAAGAGAAGTTATAGCCTTGATTGGTTGATAATGTATGTTCACTAAAATTATCATATATAGACTTGTAATAAGGATGAAGAATACCCTTATTTAACTAATTAATAATGTGAATTATGTACCTTAGATATGAATCAAGTTGAGCTATACATGAATTAAGGCTTAAGCTTAAAATATTTAAGAAAATAATTTAAAAAAAAATACTCCTAAATTTTTCTTTTTATTTTCATAGAGAAAAAAGAAAAAATAATTCTAAATGTTTCTTCTTTTTTCAAAAAGAAAAATAATTATAATTTATGTTTTTTTTATTTGTCTCTTTATGTTTTCTCAAAAAAAAAAATTATTATTCTCAAATTCATTTTTTTATTTTTAATAGAAATTTACTTACAATTTATTTTTTAAATTTTCTCTTAAATAAAATACAAATTAAAATATATTTTTAATGAATCTAATAAATTTACGCAATAAGGGTTTAATATTAGTCTATATGTTTATTAATATTATTCTTTATGTTTATTAGTATTACTAAAATTGAAAAGAAGTTGGTAATTCTAAGCAATTCTTTGAACCAAAAAAACCCAATGTGGTGGTATTTACCAATTTTTGAATTTTCATAGTGAAATTTCATAATTTGTTGTATTTCGCATTAATTTTACAATTTTTTTATATATTTTCATTTGAATTGTATATTTTTTTAAATTGTATCAAATCTATCATATGACTCATCATGTGAAGATACAAAAATTCATTCCCATATTCATGTAAAAGGAAAAGAATCGCATTCAATACAAATAAATATACCTGTACATATAAATACAATAAGAAGTGATGGCTATCATGGTAGGGCAAGTTGGATGATGAAACAAAACCCATGTAGGTCTACATTCATGTAAGCTTGGAACAAGTATGTGCTTAAGCAAAAACTAGACAAGCATAAATTAGGAGGATAGGAAGCAACCGTCACTGTCTATCCTATATTGCTTTTTATTGTTGGATTAAAATCATCAAGAATAAGGCAACTTGAATTTATTGCTAAGCCACTACTATTGGGACATTCAAATTCTATTCCTTTTCTCTTTTCTCTTTTGTCTCTAGCATAGTTGTTATGATTTAGATTCTAGTGCTTTCATTCCATTAATTTGTACAAATTGAAAACTCATGGCTCGTCAATCTATTTTATTTTAGATTTACTAGTACTATAATCCTGAATTTGAGGTAATACTATGAAATTCCTTGTTAGTAGATAAGCAATTCCTTTAACAAGTGTAAAGAGATCTCATGAATTAAAGCATAACTTTAAAGATGTGGAACAAGAAATACTAATATACTCACTTACAATTATTAGTTTGGTAAATAGATAAATGATAGCTACCAAGTTAATTAATGCTTTGTGTTGTTGTGGTTTACAATATGGTGTACCACATGTGAATGACACTATTTAAATAGATTACTAATCGTTTTTGTGCAAGAAGAAAACAATTCCTATCAAAGATAACATGATCGAGTGCTAGATAGAATTAATGAGTTAGTGCCATATGTCCTTCAATTTTTAACTTCTTGCACATTAAGTTATAAATGTGGAAAGAATATACAATTAGCCTAAAAAGATAAGAGGAAGTGACAAGGTGAGTAGGGTGGATAAAGTAGTGCAGAACTATACAAAGATTACCAAAATAATAATTTTATCTCACACAAATTACAAATGGGTATGGGCAAGCATGTTTTTCTATATATGATTTTTAGAAATACATTAATTCATTTCAACTAAAATGAAAACAAGAGGAGAAAGAGAAAAAAATTAAATTTTTTTCCTTAGTGTCATATATTTAATGCTCAAAAACCATGCTCACCCTCATTGCTCCTCGAGCCCTTTCCTTGGGTGCTTATCTTGATCAATCTCTATAACCTCTGTGATGGCCAGGGGCTGTCAAGCGCTACCAGCCCATCTATATGTAGATTAGGCCTTAGGTTGTGCCTTATTAGTTTGGACCTTGTCCAGATAAGACAACGAAGTTAAGGCAAGAGACATATTGTTTTTTCTCTTTTTTGCAATTATATATATTTCATAATTTTTTGCCACTCACAAGTTCAAATCCAAACAAAGTATTAGTCTTCAATAATAATGAATACAAAAATGATTTTATTCAAACCAATGTATGCTGTAAACATGGTTTTTTTAGTCATTAGATCATACAATTGTCAGGCAAAAGTACATACTTTACTAACCTCAAATAAATTACAATATGCATAATATATAAATGGATGGAAAGCGATGGAGGGATATTGATTCTTGGAAGGTTATAAAAGGTAACAAATGACATAATGTGTTGTATTGAAAAGTGAAAGCTTCATCTATCCAAATCAACCACTGGCTTCTCCCTTATGCATACTCTTTTCTTTTGTTGTTTCTGAATTCCATCAACCATAGGTGATGTCTTAATCTTCAATTTTCTACATTTGCTCTTGTCAACTCTGATTATAAAAAGAAAAGAAAAAAAAAGGTAAAGTGATCCTAATCAAGGTTGAGTCCATCATTACTTGGTAGCTAGTGAATCACTTTGATTCTTGTTATTCATACCACTTCATTTTCCTACTTCCCAATCAAGTCAACATTGATTTTGGATTCTTATCTAGTATTTAATGCAATACAATAACTTTGATATTACTATTAGATAATTATACAATTATTCATAATTTTATTAAACTGATAAAATATCATATAATATTAAAAATATATAAATAATATAAATATAAAATCTTACTTACTAATAATATAATATTATAAAATATTTAACTTTTTTTATAATAAAAAATTTAATTTTACCTAAATAATAAAATTATAATAAATTAATTTAATTTATACTTAAATATTAATTAATAATATAAATATATAAATTTTATTATTTAATTTTTACATTCACACTTAAAAAATCAAATATATATTGCAGAGACTTTGATTGTTGCAAAGACAATGCAAAGTAGGCATGCCTTTTGAGTTGATGTAACAAAATCAATGTGGCCTTGCATTAGGGAAGAAAATGGAGAAAAGTAAATTATTTGATGACACGTGGCAATCTTTGATTTGACAAGGTTTTTGGACCATTTTGTAAGGATCCAATGATAGCGCAACCGTGAAATCACAACATTGATTGCATAGACGAATACGTATAGTTAAATGATAATTTTTGATTTTGTTATGTCTTAATTGCTTTTCTCTCTTTGCCATGGTCAAAGGCCTAACCAAATTTGTAATGTCGAATTCCAATTTTTTTTTTTGGCCTTCGTCACTTCATGCACATTCTTTTTCTTATTATTTTTAAAATTTAAATATAATTAATGTAAAATATTAATTCATTTAATTTAATACTCATCTATCAAATGAAATGATATAACTATATCGAGAATAAAAAATCTTAATGTTATTAGTTCACTCTTATTTTGAATAAGTTTGTCACTTCTCTATCCACCTTCCCTATGTTTAACTTCATTGCAGCATATTTAATGTATTTGAGCAAAATACAATCACATATGTAGATTAATTATGTTGGAGCAATATTTGATGTTCTAACAGATGAAGCTTTACTAGGATGTATGAGATGAGCTTTAATTAATTTTTTTTTTTAAAATGCCACTTTGTTTTACAGTGTACATGCTAGCCAGATTGATGAATTAATTACATATTATCAAATACTATCAATGAGATATATATGCAGAAAAAGAAAAGAAACAAAAGTTTCCCTACAAAACTTGTAAAAGAGAATCTTCAAACATATGATTATTGATCACTTTTAGCGCCAAAGCGTGGGCAGAAGTGTATATATGCACTATTAAGAGGTGCAATTGAGCATTTGTTTTTGTCGATTAAGTGTCAATTTTCTTAGCCATCAACAACTTAGAAATTTAAATAGCTATTTAATTAACTAGTAATCATTACTACCCTAATAAAATCAGGACATAATACCCTTTAAATTGGAATCCCTATCGAGAACTAGTAAATCTTTCAAGCCTTCATCATGAGGTGCATGGTCAAACACAATAAGTTTTGTCTTTGTTTATGATATGTGACATAACTGGTCAATTAAGCATCAAATGGGAGGACATGTGAACAAAAATTGACACTAAAAGAATATATAATTGGTTGTAAGGATTCCTTCTTTGCAGGGCACAATTTAGCGAGAGAAAGACTAATCATAGGGAAATTGTATGTGTAAAATCCTTCTTTTGCTCTCATTATTGCTAGCAAATTATATGTGCATATCCGTTCTTTTTCTCTCTTTATTACTTCCAAAGCTTCTTTTTTCTTCATATTGGGAGACAAAATATTAACAAATAATTTGCTCCAATTATTATCAATAATTTTCATGCCATGAGGCCAATAGTTTGCCATTAAGTCCAATAATTTGATATCATATGATTTTCAAAAAATTCTACTTGTTAGTTTACTTTAAATTTGTGGTATGAAAAGATATGTAGTTTGCCCACCATGGTTATCTTTTGCAAGCAATGGTACTTCATCATCCACACTTGTTTGGATTGTTTTGGCTAGTTTCAACAACTCCATAGTCCATATGCCTTATGTGATCGCATACTTTAGTCTTTTTGGTTTATAGAGAGAAATTCTATTTTTTAGTCTTTTTGTATTAGTTAATAGCATTATATCTTTGTATGTTGTATTTTTGTAATAGAAAATCATACACTTTAATGTTATTGATATATAATTTGTGTTCCTTTTGTCTTGTCTTTAGTTTGTGTTTTTCTTTGGGCTAGTAGGATTTTTTCACACATAGCATTTCATTCAATTGGCATACTTTAACATAAGTGCTAAGTTGCAATTATAAGTACAATTTGGTCACTTAAATTTAATTATTGAAGATTAAATCATTTTTCATTTTATGTTGGTGACAATTTTAATTAAAACTGATGCCTAATACATAATGAACGTTTCTAGTTTCACTAGAAACCACTGCATATTCTATGAAAAACAATTGCATATTTCTCCAATGACTGCTATCTATTTCTCTAATAGCTATTACTTATTTCTCCAATGAATATTGCTAAATGTAGAAAATTCATTGCCTAAACAACTAACTAAATGTTTTTTGAAACAGTAAAATCATCACATACAATTTTCATAATTATCGCATATTTAATATAAAAAGCATTACAATAATTATTTAAAATCACTGCCTAAAATCATTTATGCAATAGTTTCATATTTGTTACTTTAGGCTAAGAAAATAGCTATGTAAGATCTATTACAACATTCATAAATTTAGTAGACTAGAAATTGTTGCATTTAACTATAAGTAGTGATTTTTACCACATAACAATGGTTTTGAATTGCTAGTAGTGAAAAGGGAACAACATTGCCTTTATTGAGAGATGAATTTGATCAATATGTTTCCTAAATGTGTAATTAAAGAATGACATTGTTCAAGTTACATGTGTCCCTATATTATTTAAAATGCCTAATTCCCCATTTGCAATTTCCTCCTCCTTAGTAGGAAAGAGAGAAAATAGGCACCCAATGAAAAGCTAATTGAAGAAAAGTTGAATTCATTTCAATAATTGTTAAACAACCTATTATGTCATAAGTAATGAGATAATAAATCATTTTCATGCAATCTCATTGACATAAAGGAAATGCTTAGCATTGCTAAAACATATCCTATACAATTAATTTGGACACAATTCATTAGATTTTACTCCATTTAATTTATCACCTTATTACCTCCATAGATCTTAGAGAATAGATCCCATTGTTAAAGCTACATACGAGACTCAATACACATAAGTGAATGAATGGAATTTGGACAAAATGTGTGTTAATCAAAGCTTTAGAAAAGACATCTATCTTGAAGTTCTTATGTTCAATTTCGTGAACACAAATGCAAAATTTAGAAAAAAAATAAAAGGTTATTATTATTATTAATATTTCTGTTTCTCACAATTTAATAAAAAAAAATAAAAAAACTCAGTTAAATAAAAATTTATTTCTTGGTATATATATATATATATACACCATAAAATCAAATTGTTGAACTCCAAACCTCACTCATAGAAAACTTTCTTCTCCTTAATTGAGTTGGATTAAAACACAAAAAATAAAAGGTTGTAATTCAAATGATTGTTTACATTTACTATCTCAATATGAAGTCATATTGTTTTACTTTAATTTCTTGCTCTGTCTATCAAAAAAGAAAATTATTTCTTAAATCATAATATCTTTAAAAGTGTATATAGTAGTTGAAAGGATCATGCTAATTAGTGTCCTTTGTGTAACCATTTGAAAGTGATTATTATTTATTTTTCTAATTAGAATGGGGGAAGAGACATAATCTCATCTAATTAATGGAATCAAAGAATCGATCTTTTCATGGGATATTAACCATATGGCCAGGGCACCCATTAAATACCTTAGATACCTTTTTTTTTTTATTTTCTTATTACAATCCATATTCATAAAAGGATTAGTTCCTTAACTATATTCAATGAAAAAAATATAATTAAGATGCGATTTTATATGCTCTATATTTTTTATGTTTTTCTCCCACCAAATGTGTAAATTAATAAATTATTTTTTTCACTCTATTTTCCTTATTTTCTTAAACTTTCTCATAAGAAATGTATAACTTTAATTATGTTAACATAAAAAAGGGAATCAAAAAAAAAATTACATTTGTTATATGGTAATTAAAAGACACATAACCTTAATAAAAGGGCTATATCTATTGCTTTAAGGGATGCAATAATACTAACAAGAAAAGACAAGGGTTGCATTGTTCTAAAAAAATTAAAGTATATTCAATACATGTAAATTAAAATATATTTTACTTTCTGGCTTTGATACCAATAGGAATAATATTGGTTAATAGGAATAATAATTTGAATAGAAAATAATAATTGATAATTTGGATAGAAAACAATAATTTTGTATCCTCAATAGTATGTAGCATTATTAAACTAAATGTTGCTCAAACTTAGACAGTCTTTTGAGCAAGTACTAGTTTCCATCCTATATATCGAGAGGATAGAGAACTTAAAACATATGCATGGATAAACATGAAATTTTATTAAAGACAAATACTTATAAAGGCTTGAGTGCTTGAGCTTGAAATACTTAAGAGTATGAACACTCTTAAGGCTTGAGCTTGAAAAAATAAAAAATATACTTATTGACAAAATATTTACAAGAGATTAAAGGGCTTGGTGAGAGGCATCTAGAGATACTCTAGATTTTGAAGCCTACGGAATGCTTCAAGAGAGAGGCCATTTACAAGTGCTTGAGCCTCAGATGCTTGGTCCTTGAAGACAAAATTGCCCGATGAAAGTAGATGCTTTGCTTTTTGAAAAGTAAATTCTTTTACCTTTTTAGAAAAGGAGATGCTTTTTTCCTTTAACATTGGGTTAAAGTAGATTCCTTCTCCTTTGGTTTCCTTATCTCATCTTGGAGATGGTAAAGATGAAATTTTTTGGTTTTAAGGGGTAAATTGAGCTCTATGGATTCTTGAATTGAGATATCCTTCAAAAATTAAGGATTTTAACTTAAAGCTTATGTATAAATTGAAAATTGAGTGTTTGACCAAGGATTTTAGTTGTGATGCCTTGGTTTGTGACTTAAAAGGGTTCAACAAGGTTAAAGAAGGGTGTCCCTAAAATAACCTTTTACTTGAGATTTTTAATCAAATAAAAGAAGTTTTGATGTTTATACTTGACTAGCAAATGTAAGCATCAAAAAGCTTATACAAGATTGGAAAGGGATGGTTGCTTATTGACTTAAGTCCTTCCAATTTTTTCCCATAATACTTGGTTGGGATAAGGCCTTTCTAAATGTAGTTTAAATTTGCACTGGTGTCTAACAAGGTGATAATAGTTAGCTTGAAATCATGAATTTGAATTGTAATGTTGATGAGCCATTTTTTAGTTGTGATATTTGCAAGTAATAATAGAAATTTAGCTTGGTCTAGGGTAAGCATATCAAAATCTAGGTGATGAGATGTGTTTGGATTGGCTTAAGGGGTGTTTGGTTTAACAAGCTAATCTTAAGACTATTAAAGAAGATATAACAATAAATTATGGTCTACTGAGTTTTGTTGTTTGAGTTCTTTGACTTCTGGTTTAAGTTAGTTAACTTTGTGTTAAAATTCTTGGATGGTTACAGCTTTTGGTTTGGGTTGATCAAAATGCTTGAGGATATTTGTAAGACTTTAAGGTGTTTAGACTTGTTGAAGTAGCAAATGTTGATTAAAGCTTGAAGGTGCTTGGGATAAAAGCTTTTGGAGGTATTGGGTTTTAGCTTGTAGATTATCCACGGAATCAAATGATTCTAGGATGAGTTCTTGGTCTTTTATAAGAACACTTACCTGTTTCTCACAGCTTAAAGTAGATGAGGAGGCAAGTTCATCTACTTAGAGGTCTTGTTAATCTTTTGATGAAGAATTAGAATTAGAAGAATCAATGAATTGGTTTTAAATCGTCATAAATTGGTTCAAGTAATTAGAGGGCTTGAACTTCTTTCAAGGTCTACAATAATAGGCTATGTGTCTAGATTAGCCATATCTAAAGCAGGTTATTGTGGGGCTATGTGGTGGTTAGGCTTTGGGCTTAAAGGACTATTTAGGCTTTTAGGCTTGCATATAAGTTTTTGGAATGGGCTGTTTGTGGATGTATTTTGGAGTTTATGGGTATTGTAGTAGGAAAGATTTCTAATCGGCTTAGAAGGTTTCTTACATCTGGACTGCTCTTTACATTAAAAAGAGTCATCGAAACAGGCATAAAAAGAACTTAATTTCTTTTTGAGTTTGCTTCTATTCACATTTCAATTGTTTTTGAAGCTTGTGATCTAAATAGATTTGTAGACCTTCTTCTCGGATGAAGCTTACAAGCTCATCATAAGCCAAGGTATGGCAAGGAATTGGACCATTGAAATGGGCTTAGAGTTTAGATCTTACCTTGTCATTAAGGAGCCGAGGTAGTCCAGCTAGAAACTTCTCTTTCCAAAAGGACTAATTGTCAGCTTCCTGCTACATGACATGAATTACAAAGTATCTTTATACCAATAGAAATTGTGAAGATACTTACAGTTGAGATTTGAAAGTAATTCAGTGGTTTTGCCCTTTAAATGTGAAGGATCATTGATGAAATGCTTGGAAATTGCAAAGATAAAAAATGCCATTACATTTAGAATTGGTTGGACTTAATCATCGAAAAGGGGTTCTCCATGTGGGTAACTTGTAACTTAAATTGCATAAATAACATAAAAAGAATTTAAATTTGAATAATAATTAGAATAAAATATGAAATTACTTAAATTAATTAATTTTTTTATTCAAATATGATCTATTTTACCTTTTAGTGAATTTCAAAAGTTATAGTATAAAATTTTAAATTTGAATAACATTTGAATTGATTTATGAAGTTACAAAAATCTTAAGCTTTACACTTAAAAATTTTGTTTTTCACTTTTTTCAATAAGGTTTAGTAATTTAATATTTAAATTGTATAAATTATATAAAAGATATTAAATTTGAATAATGATTAATATAGAAAATGAATTACTCAAATCGCTTATTTTTATTTCAAATAAGATTTATTTTACCTTTTGGTGAATTTAGAGTAACCTTTTACTATAATTTCTATAATTTCAGTAAAAGGTTACAATGAAAGGATACTTTAAATTCGCTAAAAAGTAAAATAGATTATATTTGAATAAAAAACAACTGATTGACATAATTACATTTTTTATTGTAAAACCAAATTTTATTCAAATTAGGTATATTTTACTTTTTAGGGATTTTATTGTAACTTTTTCACAAAATTTTAGAAATTATAATAAAATATTATAAATTTAAATAATATTTGATTTAATTTAAATAGTTACTAAAATTTATGGTTTTGTATTCAAAAATTTCATTTTTTTTTTTTACTTTTCTTGAATATTAACTAACCTATTACTTAAATTGCATCAATAACATGACAAAAATTTAAATTTGAATAATGATTAGAATAAAAAATACAATTACTTAAATTAGATTTTTTTTAATTTAAATATAATCTATTTCACTTTTTGGTGAATTTAAAATAATATTTTACTAAAATTATAGAAATTATAGTAAAAAACTTTAAATTTCAATAATGTTTGAATTGATTTATATGATTACTAAAATTTTGAGTTTTCAAAAATATTATTTTTTACTTTTTCATGAATGTTAAATAACCTAATACTTATATTGCACAAAATTATGTAAAAAGTTGTTAAATTTGAACAACAGTTAGATTAGAAAATGTAGTTACTCAAAGCAATCATTTCTTTTTTATTATTCAAATAGGGTTTATTTTATTTTTTTGGTGAATTTAGAGAAACATTTTACAAAAATGGTAGAAAGTAAAATAAAAAATTGTAAATTTGAATAATATTTGGATTGATCTAAGTAGTTACTAAAATCTAAGGTTTTGTATTAAAAAAATAACATTTTTTACTTTTCATAAATATTGACTAATCTATTACTAAAATTGCTTAAATAAAATAAAAAGAATTTAAATTTGAATAATGATTATAATAAGCAATGTAATTACTCAAATCTATTGTTTATTATTCATATATTATCTATTGTACATTTTGGTGAATTTGAAATAACTTTATCATTCTTCTCTAAGCATCTTCACTATCTACATCAAAGTTATTTTAGTTGATTGAACTATCAAGCATTGCAAAAACCAAGAATATGTGTCATCATTATAAATAAAGTGATACACCAATTAAGCAACCAAGTTGCCATGGAAAGGAGCATTAAATCCTACAATGAATATAACAATGGCTTGAGCATTTTTTTTCTTCCACCCCCACCCTTGAAATAATAAGTATAGCAACAAGCAAGGTCTAATTATTTTTCATGACCAATGGTGTTACAAAACCCATATAAGGCACTTCTGCACTTCAACTTTCAAGAACCCATTCCAAAACAAATGGAACTAACTTCAAACTCCTTTTGTTTTTTCTTTTTAGTGAGATAATCATATTTTTAGAGAACTCTTTCACCATGAATGCACATTCAATAGCAACTCTAATTGATACAATACTTGATTCACTATGGTACTAATACAATTTGCAAAACTAGGTTTTCTTTCCATGATTTCCAAAGATTCAACCTAAACATAATTCTATGGCTTACAAAATAAAGCCTCAAAGTTACATCTTAAAAAAAAAATCAAAATAGAAGAAAATGATTACATAATTAATTATTATTACCACCAAGCATCAATTCCTAGCTAAAAAAAAAATCACTACAATTGAATAAAGTTAATCCTTAATTTGAACAATAAAAATGTGCACCCTAAAAACCTCCCAAAAAATTTTACAAAATGAAAAAGGAAAATAAAAAACCTATTAGTTTGATGATAAAGGTGATGGATTAGAGACCATAGCTCTAGAAGTAAGCTCATTATACTGGGCTTCAAGGTGATTGAGATTATGATTCTTCTGGTAGAAAAGTAGCTGAAGCTCGTGGATGTGCTAGAGATAATATTACTAGAGTCCCTCTCTTTGCTTCATTGCCATAACCTTGGTGGAGCACATCTCCTTTATGATCGCCAAATTTGACTGCTTTGTCTTAACCCCTACGGTGACCATTATTATAAAGTAAAAGATTTTTGACCATTGATTTTATGATTTTAGAAAAAATTTCACTCAAGTAGTTTTTGTATCGAGTGCTTTTTAAACCATTGAATTCAAGTTCTTAACTATAGTTTCTTAGTTCACAAAGAGGTTGTGGCTTTTGTGGATTTATATCATAAAAGGGAAAAAAAAAAAACAAAGGAATTAAGTTTAGGAAATGGGATATCTTTGAAAACAAGTCAGTCGTAAATATGTTTCGGGCTTGAGTCAATGTCTTGGATTAATATTTGGGCCTAAGTCCATGTTCTAGATGAATGAAAGTGGGCTTTATATTTGGCCCTTCTCAAAGGACTAAGATATAAAATAATTTATGCCACAATTTATATTGAAATTCTTGAAAGTTTGTTAATTTGTTCAACATAGTGGGCCACATTGTAAGGGTAAGTCTAATAGGTATATAAGTAGTAATTTCTTAACTTCAAATCTAGATAGGGGTGGTGCCAGAAGAAAATTCTCTATTGTAAGTCATGTTATTATCTTGGCTATCCTAAGTTGGCCTAAAAGGCAAATCTCTTACCTTTCAGCAAATTCTTTTTCATGATTAGCCATATAAAAATAAAGATGGAAAATTTTTAGATGATTGTTATCCTTCTAGCACATTTTTCTATTTTGCATCTCAAAAGTATAAGGGCACAAGCAACCAAACATCTTTTATTTAATAAGAAGCAATAAAATGTATTGATTCATTAATTGTCCATATTCATGTTGGAGTTTAATCTAGGTTGGCAGCTGATCCCAACTTTGGGAGACTATGATCCCTATTCAAAATGTGAGCATAAGTATGCTAGAAAACACATTGGTTAATTGTATATGTAACAATTTTCTTTCAATTGGAATGATTGTTAACTGTAGGTTGATTATGAGTACTTGATGCATGTTAAATGGATATGTCTAACTTGTTGAACCAACTTAACTGTTACGTCTCTTTGGTGGCTCCCCATCCCTTGATTGTAAGTTTAAGTGGCTGGAAAACTTTCGTTTTTAGATTCTGTATTGAAATTTACTATCATAACTACATGAGCCCCAACAAGTAATCCATTTAATGATTTGATATTATTTGTTAACAATATAATTTCAATCAATTTTAGCTTTGATCCAACTTCAAACCTTTATTTTAAAAAATAAAAATAAAAATAACCTTTCTTTAATCAATATATTAAAAGTAGGAAAAACATGAATAAAAAATTGAACACACTTTTGGATTTAATGTGTTCAATCTCAATTTTACTCTATCTTAATAATTTTTTCATTCTTGTACAAATTTATTTTAATAAAAAAATTTAAATTTTTAATTTAAAGAAAAAAGTACAATTTTGATGTATTTTGCATATATATATCACTAAATTATTTCAAATGTGCACAAGGCTGTGTCAAGCCCTTCTTAACCAATGTTTTTTTTTTTTCTTTTAATGTAGGTTGCTACATAGCAATGAGAATTTCTCTCAATTTCCTATTTGGTGACACCATATTATATAAAAACAAAATACATAAACTTATTTGTCTCAATTTCATAATTGTTGTCGACACATGTAATTAAGAGTAATGCAACTTATGAGTTACAACTAGTATATGCAATGGAAATGTTAGATGTTAGGGTGACTAAGGGAACATTGATCCCGATTACTTTGGTTATTATAATGTTGAAGTCTTGGATACATATTCTCCACCTCATATTATTAACTAGTAAGCAATATGTAATAATCATGTTATAGGTTACAAGTTATACGTTGCACTTTTATTTAAATTTGCCTTATTTTGCTAACAAGGTCTAACCTTGCATAGAATCTTATCCAAAATTAGAAAATAGGTCATTGGCTGACCTTTGTAGTCATGCTCTCTATTGTGTTGGTAGGTCAGCTTTTGAGTTATGACTTACTCTATTAGTTGACATTTTTAAATAAGAACGTTGAGTTTAAAGAAATGTATTAAATGAAAAGTTGTCATCTAACTATTGTTAAAGGAGAAACAAAGGTTAATGTATTGTTGCTCTACAAGTTCATGTTTGCTAGGGATTAGAATAAGAATTCCATGCTAAACATTCATGTTAATTGAGGATTAGAATAAGAAGTTCATGCTAATTAATGATTAGAATAATATGTAGAAATAGCCAGTCTCTTTTCTTCATTTTATAGGTTGGAATTGCAAGTGGGAAGAATAAGTAAGAAAGGTAAGGATGGTTATTTGTCAAGAGTTAAAGTAGCATCTTTTATATTTGAGTTAAAGAGTAGAATAAGTTAGGTATTAGGGGAGAGCATGAGGAGAGGATGGGAAGAGGAAAAGCTTTAGGTTAGAGAGATGGCAACTTCTTACAAAAAGCATAGGCAAACAAAAAAAAAAAAACCCTTTAATGATCACTTTGAAAGAAGGAATTAATGACTAACACTTGGATAGGTCATGTGATTACAACATCTTTGGTTGTACTATTTGGTAAGAATTCAAATCATGACTTAGAAAAAAAATTCTTTGTCCTTTTGTTACCACTTTTTTCCTTTCACTTTATATGGCAATAAGGGTTCGAAACTTGTCTTTTTTCTCTCACATTTTTTTAAAATTTTATTTTGTTTTATTTTTTATGGTGACAATTTTTATCATTTTTCTTTCTTTTCTATATGTTCTTGACAATATGCCCACATGTTGCAATTTTAGTAAATGATAGCAAGCTAGCAATGTATATACATCTTAGCATTTACCCACTTGTGACCCATGATAAGATACAAATTATATAATTAATGTTGTAACAATGAACAATACTCATCATACATGTTGGTATTGACCTAACACAAACTTCCCTTGCTACCCAAGATAGACATTTTTCTTTCCACCATTTGAGTTTTTTTTCCACACACATTCACTAAGGATATTCATACATTCTTTAATCCCCCTATACAAGTGGTTAGACCTAACTACCTTTCCTTATTATCCACCATATAATTATAGAGCCAATAGCCACTCCTCATTAATAACTAGCTCAATATTTTTATTGAAAGTGACCTTAGACTTATCCAAATTGATTAATTGGCTTGACGCCTATAATTGCAGATTTGTGTAGATTCTTTTAATGTGAAACATGATAATTGCTTTCAAGTAATTACAACTCAAAGCAAAATGAAAGTGTTAAAACGTAAAGATTTACTTGAGGTAAATGTATATCTCTTTTTTCCTTTTTGTTGTATATTTTATCATGGTTGAATGACTTTTCAACACAAACCATGCCTAATTAACTTTAAGGGGAATTTTATTCTAACCTTTTTTTTTTGAGTGAGTTAAAAATAATTCAATACAAAAAAATTTAAAAATAAAATAAAAAATAAGGATTTTTTTTTTTAGAATTATTTTGATTCACCAAAAAAAAGTGAGTCAAAATAATAAACACTTAAATTTAAATTCTTTTACAAATTTCAATGAAATTTAAATTTGAATACTGCTTATAATTTAAAGGAGAGAATTATAAAATTGAAATTTTAAATTTAAATAAAAAAAGTACAAAATAATTCTCTTAAAAAGAAGAGAGAGAGAGAGAGAGAGAGAGAGAGAGAAGAAAAAATGAATCCATCTTGAAATGGAAAACTATCATATAAGCACCATAAGTCCATAATTAAGAAGACTACGCCCATCATGTTACTTGCTTATCTCTAAGTTCAAAGTCCACTTAACAAAGTTTTAAGGCTTGAGAGTTGAAAACCATTGATTCGATGGCTTGTAATCACTATAAGCTTACAATGGGCCTAATCAATCTTTCATGAGGCACCCTTCTTATAAGAACTTTCACCTATAATAGTGCAACTGAATATTGCAACTATCATTATATATTGAAGTTCCCGACTTCTCCCTAAGATCTACTACTCTCCTGATACTGAGAGGGGGGGTGAATCAGTATCACCACAATTCACAATTTGCAAGTAAGTGAACAACTTCAACCTCTTCTTAAAAGCAAACTTTTTCTCAGACTCGACTAAGGTAGATCTATTGCTACCTACTAATCACAATAGTCCCCAAAGTCACCTTTCAGACACCTTGCCTAGCAGACAATACGGATGTTCTTATTTAGGTCTTCGTTAGGTTATGAGTTGGCTGATACTTCAGCTGCATTCACAAGTCAATTCAAAACACAGAATGTAAAGCAAATTAAGGACACACGAGATTTACGTGGTTCCGTCAACGTGACGTACATCCACGGTGGTAGGGACTCTCCCTTACCGAGACTATCCACTATACTTGAGAATTCAGGTTACAATGGATGTCTTTGATTCTCTGCTCCTTTCACTATTGCAATTACTAAGCAAGTACAATATAAAGAGTGTCACTTACTGTATCTACCCTTCTTCTAACTTGTCTTGCCTCTGTTGAATTGAAAGGCTGCTCCACTGCTACTTAAAAGTTCACCACAACGCTTTTTAACCTCTCTTAAAGAAGTCTGGAAATACGTTGAGTTCAATGCTTCGCCGAATTCCTTCTCTACGTTGTATCACACAACTCCTGCTTTTACCATCTCACGGTCTCACCCGTCTCCTTGCCCCACAATCTCACTGTCTCACGACTCGCCTGGCCGTTTCTCTCTCTTGCTGTCTAGTCGGATTTCTCTCTCTTCTCGACGGATTTCTCTCTCTTCTCGCCGGACTTCTCCCTCTTCCTGCCGGATTTGTCTCACCGTCTGCCGGATTTGTCACCGTCGACCGGATCCCAGTTCTGCTGTCGCCGGATCTCCTCTGTCCCTGCCGGATTTCCTTCTGCTGTCGCTGGATCTGCTGTCGCCGGATCTCCTCTGTCCCAGCCGGATCTCCTTCTGCTGTCGCCGGATCTGCTGTCGCCGGATCTCCTCTATCCCAGCCGGATCTCTCTCACGCCGTCGCCGGATCTCCTCTGTTTTGGCCGTCAGGTTTCTTTTTCTCTCCTTCCCGTCAACTCTTTCTCTCTCTCGGCGGTTCTGTTTTTGCCGATGGTTCTCTCTCTCTTCTGTATCGTTCTGCCGTCGCCCCCTTCACCAGCCGCTTTGATCGTCTCTCTTTTCTACCGATGGTGTAGGGTTGCCGTGTGCCTTGCTATCTCCTCGCCGACGACGTCCTTTCTCTCTCTTCCAGGCGTTTTCTCTCTCTTCGTCCAACGGCTTCACTGTGCAGTTACTGTTCACTCGACGGCACTGTTCACTCTTTTCGTCCTTACCGGTGGTGTTCTTCCATGTAGGGTTTGGTGTTCTCTTTGGTTGGTCGGTTGTCTAAGTTTTGCTGAATACTCAATATTGCCGACACACTCTCTTCTTGCCGTGTATGCAATTGTGTTGGCCCTTACCCTATTTTTGTCTTCCAAGGTCTTTATATATCTCTTCCATGAAACCCTAATAGGGCTTACGTGGCGGATTTACGTTCTTACCTTTACGCGTGGATTTACCTTCTTACCCTTCCACGTAGCTTTACTTTCTTGCACACTTAAATCTAGTTGACAACAATTACAACCCACACAAGACTGTGGGAACAACAATCTCCCCCTTTGTAATTGTTGGCAACACTCATAACAAAAGCCACTATGCAGCAGTTTCAACTCCCCCTAAATATGAACTCCTCCTTTCTTAACAGCTCCCCCTGCACTGTTGCTTCTCTCCCCCTTTGCCAACCAATTACAAATTTGAAAAACTTGCAAAGTAGAGATGGAGGATTTACCTGAACTTCAGGCTTGAGGAGGCATTTGCACAGATAGACTTAATCTGTGCTTTTCAAACAGCTTCTTATTAATGGGTCTTGCAACCAGCTCCCATGTACCATTCTTCTCAATTTGATCCAGCTCCTCATTGGTAGCTTTGACTCAAGCTTGGTCTTGAATAGCCTCTTCAATAGATTTAGGCTCAACTTGTGAGAGTAGAGCAGTAGCTCCCACCATTCTTCCTCTTGTTGTAACTCCTGCTGATGGGTCACCTATGATCTGATCTCCTCGATGAGCACTGGTCCATGTTTTCTTTGTCCTTCTTCCTTGCACCGTCTTAGTTGTAAGAGGATCTCTTTCTTCATCTTCAGACTCACTCTTCTCCAAGTCTAAACTTACTTCTTGTTCCTTTTCTTCAGGTTGGTCTGATTCTTCATCTACATTGAAGTCATCTTCTTCATTGTCCTCAGCTTCTCCATTCTGCATTGTTTTCCAGTTCTCATCCATTTTCACATCACTGGTAGTGATTACTTTTCCCAGCTTATGTAGGAAAACTCTGTAACCTTTTGTCTTTGCTGAGTATCCCATAAAGATGCCTTCATCAGACCTAGCGTTGAATTTTCCCAAGTTTTGCTCCTTGTTCTTCACAAAACATGGGCTGCCAAAGACTCTGAGATACTTGGCTGTTGTCTTCTTCCCACTCCATAGCTCATATGGAGTCTTATCAGTATTGGGCTTTAGTAGAACTCTGTTCAGTAGGTGCACTGCTGTAAATGTTGCTTCTGTCCAAAATCTTGTGTGAAGCTTGGATTCTAGCAGTAGAGTTCTTGCCATTTCAACCACAGCTCTATTCTTCCTCTCTACCACCCCATTCTGTTGAGGTGTTCTTGCTGCTGCCATCTGATGGTGAATTCCATGCTTCTCAAGGTAATCTTCAAAAGCTCCATTTGTGAATTCAGTGCCTTGATCTGACCTCAATACTTTGATCTTCTTTCCACTCTCATTTTCAGCCAATCTTCTGTATCTCTTGAAGCATTTCAGAACTTCTGACTTGTGTTTGAGGTGCATGATGCAGGTCCTTCTGAAATAATCATCGACAAACAGGACGAAGTACCTCTCATTATTCAACCCTTTTGTTCTCATCGGCCCACACAAATCAGTATGCACAATGTCAAGCACTGCTTCAGAACTGAACTCTTTGGTCTTATACTGCTTTCTAACATGTTTTCCTTTAGAGCATGCTGAGCAAACATACTCTCTCTCTCTCCTGAGGTCGGGAATATCTCTGATTGCATGAGTAGTGGTCAGCTTCCTCATATTCTTTTGTGATAAGTGTCCCAGCCTCCTATGCCAGAGTTGATTTTCTTCTTCTTTGGTGAGTAGACAGCTGCTTGTCTTGTCCTCGTCAATCACATATAAATTTCCAGCTGTTCTCTTCCCGGCTGCAATAGTATTGCCTTCTTTACTCTTTACCTGACAATCTGTTTTTGTGAATATTACCTTATGATCTTCGTTGCATAACTGACTGACAGATGCTAAATTGTATTTGAGTCCTTCAACGTGCAGAACATCTTTCAACTTTCCTCTTCCAATTTTTACTGACCCCTGACCATTGATGTTGAGTGAATCATCATTGCCAAGCTTGACTCTGCCTTCTCTTGATTTGCTCAGCTTTGATAATTTACTCTTATCTCCCGTCATGTGCGAAGTGCATCCACTATCAAGGATCCACTGCTTATCCTTGCAGTCAGCTTTGAGTGCAATTTCAGCTATATTAGCCACCTCCCTTTTAGCTTTATATTCCTTCTTTTGAACTGGTTGGAAGATAGCTTTCTCCTTTTTCTCACCTTTGACTGCACTGCTTGTTTTCATTGTGCCATTAAGTGCCTTCTCTTGCTTAGGGAGAAGTGTCATGCATCTCTTGGCATTATGGCCATCCTGCCCGTACCTTTCACACTGTTCCAAGTCTGCCAATATAGCAAACTTGTTCTTTGAAACCACTGGTTTGGGCTTCCACCAACAATCCTTGTCAGCGTGTCCTTGCCTTTTACAGTATGTGCAAGAACTCATGACAGGTGTTCTCTTCTGAATTCTGTATTGTCTCCCCCTGTATGCAGCATCGTATCTTCTCAAGTTGGAGACATATACTGGCCTTCTCCACCAACAGTTACTCGCCTTATGACCCCAAACTCCACAATAAAGGCAATAACCTTGAAACTGTCTCTTCTTGGGTCTGATCACAGCTTGTCTTCTTCTGTTCATCACTTGTTGTGTAGGCAAAGTAGCTGGCTTCTTTACTTGTGTGACTTTCATTTCAGTCACCTTCTTCTGTTCAACCGTAGCCCTCTGCTGGCTGACTTTCTTTTCGTCCTTCTTGTTTGCCACCCTAGGTTGCTTCTTCAGATCTTCTTTAGTCTCAGCTATCTTCTTCTGAGTCACAACCTTCTCTTTTAACTTCTGCGGCACATTCTCATTTTCTTTAACCAATGCAGTCTCAGATTGCTGCACTTTCTCTACATTTTTCTCTCCTTTTCCAGAACTTGTTTCTCCTATCATTTTAAGCTTCTGCAAGTTCTCTTTGCTGCTTTTGAGTTGTTGCTGAAGTCTCAACAACTCTTTCTCCATTTCTTCAATTTTTGAGGCCCTTGAGCTAAGCTCTACTGTAAGGTCTTCACATATTTTGATCTGTTCCTCAAATCTTCTCTTCAAATCAATATGCTCAGCCCTTATTTCACCGTTTTGACTTTCAGCTTCCTCAGACTTTGCTTTAACTTGTTTTATATGGGTCTCCAACCTTCTTATGGTTCTGCCCCTTCTGATTATCTCCTTTGAAGCTGCTTCCAGCTCAGCTTCAAGATCTGGCTCTTCTTCATCAACTTCCTCTTCCTCTTCAGAGGTTGAGCTACCACTTTGTGCTGATGCCATAAAGATATACTCATCTGATGAGTCTTCATCTTCCTCCTCATCAGCTTCTTTTGTCTGACTCACATAACTCTTGAATGAGCCTCTCGTCTTCCTCTGTGGGTTGACAATCTTCTTATTGGACTTCTTTGATTTGAATGATGATCTTCTCCATCTTGAATTCTGCTCATCATCACCATCCTCATCTTTATCATCAAGTTTCACTTTGCACCGAGAAGCAAAGTGTCCAGTTTTCCCACATCGATAACATCTCAAGGACAACTGTCCTTTTCCCTTCTTAGACCCCCTTTTGAGTTTCCTTGTGAAGTAAGCCAATACTTCACCTTCACTTTCTCCCTCATCATCATCATTATCCTCACTGGATGATTCTTCTTTTTCTTTTATCTTCAAGTGTTTCATAGCTTTGAAAGCTGCCTCCTTTGATATACTTGACGTTGAGGAGCTCTCAGTCGACTTTATTCTCATCTCATATGCAATGAGATTGCACTGAAGATCATGCAGAGGCATAGAGTTGAGATCTCTACTCTCCTCTATGGTTGCCACCTTTGAAGCAAACCTCTCAGGCAAAATTCTCAGAATTTTCTTCACAATCGATGAGTCCTTCTTGTTCTTTCCATGACTTCTCAAGTCATTTACAGCGTCAATAACCCTGGTGAAGAACTCTTGAACTGTCTCATTTTTCTGCATTCTGAGAGATTCATATCTCTCCTTGAACACTTGAAGCTTAGCCTCCTTCATTCTGCCATCACCTTCATAGACTTTCTGCAATCTGTCCCATATCTCCTTGGCAGATTTGCAGTCCATAATTTTAGCATACTCAGCATCTGTTAATGCTGAAATGATGACATTTGAGGCCTTCCCATTTATCTCGAATTGCTTTAACTCCTCTAGGGTTAGGTCTTTACCTTCTTCCGGAGCCACAAAACCCTCCTGTACGCATTTCACCACGTTCATGCCCATGGTTGCAAATACCACTTGCATTCTTGCTCTCCACATATGATAGTTGGTTCCGTTGAAGATTGGAACCTTCTTGCTGTAAGTGGTGCTAGTGCTGGTACCGGCTTCCATTTCTCAGTATGCTGAACAAATCAAACTTTTAGATCCCTTCAAAGTAGTACACCAAGCTGTTAAGCTTCAAACTGGTGAACCTATGCTCTGATACCAATTGAAGTTCCCGACTTCTCCCTAAGATCTACTACTCTCCTGATACTGAGAGGGGGGGTGAATCAGTATCACCACAATTCGCAATTCGCAAGTAAGTGAACAACTTCAACCTCTTCTTAAAAGCAAACTCTTTCTCAGACTCGACTAAGGTAGATCTATTGCTACCTACTAATCACAATAGTCCCCAAAGTCACCTTTCAGACACCTTGCCTAGCAGACAATACGGATGTTCTTATTTAGGTCTTCGTTAGGTTATGAGTTGGCTGATACTTCAGCTGCATTCACAAGTCAATTCAAAACACAGAATGTAAAGCAAATTAAGGACACACGAGATTTACGTGGTTCCGTCAACGTGACGTACATCCACGGTGGTAGGGACTCTCCCTTACCGAGACTATCCACTATACTTGAGAATTCAGGTTACAATGGATGTCTTTGATTCTCTGCTCCTTTCACTATTGCAATTACTAAGCAAGTACAATATAAAGAGTGTCACTTACTGTATCTACCTTTCTTCTAACTTGTCTTGCCTCTGTTGAATTGAAAGGCTGCTCCACTGCTGCTTAAAAGTTCATCACAACGCTTTTTAACCTCTCTTAAAGAAGTCTGGAAATACGTTGAGTTCAATGCTTCGCCGAATTCCTTCTCTACGTTGTATCACACAACTCCTGCTTTTACCATCTCACGGTTTCACCCGTCTCCTTGGCCCACAATCTCACTGTCTCACGACTCGCCTGGCCGTTTCTCTCTCTTGCTGTCTAGTCAGATTTCTCTCTCTTCTCGACGGATTTCTCTCTCTTCTCGCCGGACTTCTCTCTCTTCCTGCCGGATTTGTCTCACCGTCTGCCGGATTTGTCACCGTTGACCGGATCCCAGTTCTGCTGTCGCCGGATCTCCTCTGTCCCTGCCGGATTTCCTTCTGCTGTCGCTGGATCTGCTGTCGCCGGATCTCCTCTGTCCCAGCCGGATCTCCTTCTGCTGTCGCCGGATCTCCTCTGTCCCAGCCGGATCTCTCTCACGCCGTCGCCGGATCTCCTCTGTTCTGGCCGTCAGGTTTCTTTTTCTCTCCTTCCCGTCAACTCTTTCTCTCTCTCGGCGGTTCTGTTTTTGCCGATGGTTCTCTCTCTCGGCGGTTCTGTTTTTGCCGATGGTTCTCTCTCTCTTCTGTATCGTTCTGCCGTCGCCCCCTTCACCAGCCGCTTTGATCGTCCCTCTTTTCTACCGATGGTGTAGGGTTGCCGTGTGCCTTGCTGTCTCCTCGCCGACGACGTCCTTTCTCTCTCTTCCAGGCGTTTTCTCTCTCTTCGTCCAACGGCTTCACTGTGCGGTTACTGTTCACTCGACGGCACTGTTCACTCTTTTCGTCCTTACCGGTGGTGTTCTTCCATGTAGGGTTTGGTGTTCTCTTTGGTTGGTCGGTTGTCTAAGTTTTGCTGAATACTCAATATTGCCGACACACTCTCTTCTTGCCGTGTATGCAATTGTGTTGGCCCTTACCCTATTTTTGTCTTCCAAGGTCTTTATATATCTCTTCCATGAAACCCTAATAGGGCTTACGTGGCGGATTTACGTTCTTACCTTTACGCGTGGATTTACCTTCTTACCCTTCCACGTAGCTTTACTTTCTTACACACTTAAATCTAGTTGACAACAATTACAACCCACACAAGACTGTGGGAACAACATATATTTATTGCATTTCTTCCCTTCTCATTAGATCAAAGTCAAATAAGACAAAAATCTAACTTAAGTTCTAATCTTGATAATTTGCAAAAGCAAACCAAGTAATTTTAGTATGTAAAAAAATCAATGGTTACATTAAGAATTGGTTATTTAAATTAAAATTTTTACAATTATGGAAATAAAGGAAAAATTTTAATTTCATGTTTCAATATAAAGCAACTTGTGTGAATGTGTTTGCAGTACTTTTTTAACCTTGAACCTTAGAAAAGAAATTTCCAAATTTGCAGTTGAGTTTATCGAGTTACATTCAAGTTGGATAATAATTCTTAAACTTTTAAATTCTTAATTTTAATGAATTTAACCTAAGTTATGGCCTACTAATGTTAGCATGGAGGATCTACATATGGGATTATATATATGTGTTTTAACAATAGTAAATAGCCATTATTACTCAAAATGAGCACAACCTTTTAGTAGTGTCTGATTTTTCAATGTTGCCAACTTTTTTTGTAGCATAGTGATAGATTAGCTAGCGGAGGAGTTCTAATCAAGAAGCTCCTTCCAAGAATGCATCCAAAAAAAAAAAAAAATCAAAACAAAACCCCACATGCATGTCTTTATGTGCTAATAAGAAGCACATATGGAAACATCGCACCTTTGTTAATGATTGATGGTAATTTAGTCATATCATCCTATCTAGCACTCTTCAATGTCATAAATATCTACAAAGGAAATACATATATCCATTATTATTGACCCATAAGGAAGTGACCTAAAGTTCCATCCAAATGGGCACATTTATATTTCAAAACATTGACTTTGCTAAATTTGTAAGTGTACATACATCTTTATATTGTATTAAATTTTAGTGATTAGCATAGTGTGTAATCAATTTGTTTTTATTAATTGTCTATGAAATATTTGGAGAAACAAAAAAATGCAAGAAGGAAAAACAAGTAGAAGTTTAGGAACAATAAAGGGGTTATAATTGAGACAATTATAAGACTAATATTGTGAAAGTTCCAAACTAATACTTACATGTATTGTAATTAACATCATTTAATGGAATTTCTCCAAAATTCAACCTCAAATCCTCTCTTCCTCTTACCCCATTAATGAAAATTCCTTTATGATAATTCCATTCTTTTCAATTGAGCAATCATAAGAATCATGCTAAAATTAACATCATTTTGCACATATGAAAGCATATTCTCAAACTACTTGTGACAATTATTTTTTTGAACTACTTGTATGCATGGGCATCGTGTTTGTAACAATTACTTCAATTGCAATTGCTAACCATTCACACATTTATCCTTCTAATAAAAACATGATTTTTAATATGGACTAATTTTCATACATCCCTAAAAGAAAAAAAAAAAAATTGATATGCCCCATAACCCAAGAAAAGTCTAAACCAAAACTAAGGCACTTAAAATAGCTAATATGATTGCTCAACAATTGACAATATGGTAAAAAAGAAAAAAACTTAGTGAAAAGTATCAAAATTAGGAATCACATGCTAAAAATAAATAAATAAATAAATAAACCAATAAAATAATAAAACAAGTAGCTAGTTTGAAAAAGGATACACCAAGTAAAAGCCATGAGCAAATGAGCAAGCTGACATAGTCATAAATAATCAATCCCTCAAAATAGGTATTTGGCATAGTGAGAGTCAAATTTAAACATTACAATCACCAACAAAAGCCAAACACTAGATAGTCAAAATTCAAAACAAATGTAGTGAATTTAGTCAGAGGAAGAATAGGAACATAAATGAGAGGAACCTCGAACTTGAATAGGGCACCTTTGTTTTGCTTCCTAATGGGTGACTCTATTCATCAAAATTCAAACATAGGCATTAATTCTAATAAATAATACATCAATTAAAAAATATTTTGAAGTAAAAGCATGCATGTAATAAGACACTTTTTAGGTCAATTCTTATGAGCCATTGTTCATCAATACATTTTGTTCCCTTTTTCATTTTGCTTCTCTTTTTTCTTTTCAATTTTGTAATATAATTTAATTCTTTCCTTGGGGCTTTATTGGCATGTTTCATTAGTCTAATCTAATGATGTTTCTTTCAATCGTAGGCTTTGTAAGAAACATTGAAATCTATAATTATGATTATGAAAGATTTCCATAATAGAAACTGTGGGTGATACTTACATTGTAGATGTTGATGTATTTAGTTGATTAATTATAACTTATGCCCACCTTATTAATAATATTAATTATGTATATATCAAATTATTATGAAAGTTTAGATAGACAATATAATACCTAATTTCTTTTCATGATATCAATTAGTAACATTTCATTTTATTTTATTTTAAGTATTAATTTATCATATTTTAGTTTTATATATTTAATTAATTAAAAATGTATTGACCTAACTAATAGCAAATTAGCCATTAATGTCAAGTTCATTATTAAGAAAGAGTAAGATGGTACATGCAATCCCTATGATCTACCAATTTTAGGGAAATTAGAGGTGAGGAAAGAAGTTCCAAGAAAAATTGGAAATTTTCAATAACATTAAAGTTTTCCAATTAAAAATAATAGTTACAATGGTGGCTATTATTCTTCTCCACCTCAAAATCAGCTGGGGTTAAATAATTGAATCTATGGCATGGTGGGAGGGAAAAGGTTTCATTAGTAGGAGAGAGAGAGCTTATGAAAAATGGAAGGAAAGAAGGGTTGTTGCCTATTTGTAATCACTAAAATTAGTATGTTGTGCCAAAAAACCTATTGCTATTGTATTTGAAAAATTGTGAGTGTTGTGGAAGAAAAATTGAGAGTAGGAAAGGGTAGCTACACATGAAACTTAAACATGTCTTGGGTCACTTGAGAAAAACATAAAGGAGATAATGGTTGTTGCACTTATTTATAAAAGGCCTATTTATAGTCACAAAAACTTGTTTGTTTGTAGTAGGAAGTGTGGAATTATTATGCTAGAAAAACTAAAAAGAACACTATATGTGAAACTTTTTGTTATGCTAGCTCATAGGGCTACAAAGCTTAGAACGTGAGAATATAAGGAGGCAACTTAACACTTTATAATATTATAAATTTACTTGACTCTTATATTTAATAGTTTGTTATTTTTAACTCTCGATTTGTCTCAAGTCATGACAATGATTACAATTTATAAGTTATGATGTCATTTTTTAAATTAAATTCAGATATTTGGATTAATATTAAATTTTGTTTCATTTAAATATGTGCAATATGTTTGCTATTTGAATACAAAAGGTTTGACTTAGGTATTGTATGAGCATATTTTACTTGATACTGGTGGGCAAATTGAATACATAAAATATAGCGGTGCCTAAAATACCATTAATAGGTTAGGAAACATCAATATCCCAACACATTACTCATCTCATTTACATAAACAACAAGATAACAAATTTGACGTCATTTCTTTTAGTTGTAAACTTTGCAATAGACACCAAAATTTGTAATTATTATTGCAATATTCTATCATATTGATTATCATTCTTGACTAAGTTCAAAAATAAATCACTATGACTAATTTTTTTTCTCAAGATAACATAAAAAATTAAAATAAAAGATTGTAATATTTGAAT
The DNA here is from genome assembly GCA_037832385.1 of Rhizophora apiculata. Classification (NCBI taxonomy): domain Eukaryota; kingdom Viridiplantae; phylum Streptophyta; class Magnoliopsida; order Malpighiales; family Rhizophoraceae; genus Rhizophora; species Rhizophora apiculata. The sequence continues at coordinate 14,622,893 of CM075426.1, forward strand.
TATTGATTTTATGTACTAAAAAGTATAATTTTTATTATTTTGACTATAAATCTCTTGAATTTTCTTATGAGAAAAAAATATGACAAATTTATTATTTATTTTTTTCTTTTTTATTTATTATTCTATTATATATATATATATGTGCTTAAGTATATACACATCTCATATATACACTTTCTTTTTCTATAATATGTAAATAAATAATATATTTTATTTACATAAGTTTTGTTTTATTTTAATATATATATATTTAATATTAAATTAAGCTAATTTATTATATATATAATAATCTATTTTTATTTTAAATATTTATGATATTTTAAAAATTATAAATACACACATATATATTTGTATATAGTTCTTGTAAATAATATAAATATATATAATATATATAATATATTTGTAAATTTTTCATACAAATTAATATATAAAAAAGATATATTAAATAATAATTTTTTTGATTATTATAAATTAGTAAATTAACATATAACCAAAGTTTAATAATAAAATAAAAATTAGTATAAAAATAATGAATTATATACTCACATTCAAACTAATATATAAAAAATAAATAATAATTAATTAATTTTTTACCTATTATACTATATGATAAATAAAAAATTAATTTTTTTGAATTAATTGGTTAACTTATAATTGAAATGAAAGGTATTAAAATTAGGAATTGCATTTTGAAAATAAATAAATAAATAAACAAAATAGTAAAACAAGCAACAAATTTAAAAAAGGATACATCAAGTAAAAGCCATGAGCAAATGAGCCAACCAACACAATTGTAAATAATCAATCCCTTAAACTAGGTCTATGGCACAATGATAGTCAAATCAAAACACTACAATCACCCACAAAAGCCAAACATTAGATAGTCAAAATTCACCAAAGAAAAAAATGGTAGGGAATTTAGTTAAAGGAAGAACAAAAACATATATGAGCGGAACTCAAAACTTGAATGGGGCACCTTTGTTTTGCTTTTTAATGGGCGACTCTCTCCAAAAAAAATTCAAACGCATGCATTAATTCTAATCAATAATATATTAATCAACAAATATTTAAAAATAGAAACATGCATGTAATATGACACTCCCCTGGTCGATTCTTATAGGCCATCATCTCATCAGTACATTTTTTCTTCTTTTTCATTTTTCATCTATTTTTTTTCCTACATTGTAATATAATTTATCTCTTTCCTTCTTGGGTCTTCATTGACATGTTTCATTGGTCTGATCTTATGATGATTCTTTCAATTGTAAACTTTGTAAGAGACACTAAAATCTATAATTATGTTTATGAAAGATTCCCATGACAAAAACTATGGGTGATGCTTATATTGCAGATGTTGACATGTTTAATTACTTAACTATAACTTATACCCATGTTATTAATAATATTAATTGTGTATATATTTAGTTATTATGTAAGTTTAGATAGACAATATAATGCCTGTTGTTCCCACAGCCTTATATGGGTTGTAATTGTTGTCAACTAGATTTAAGTGTGCAAGCAGAAGTGGCTCATTCAGGCATTCAAGGGATGAGTTTTCAATAGAAAGAAAATGGCAAGAAAAATAAATTAAGAAGGAGGATAATGTTGAATTTTGAATGGAACAGTAATATGAAGCCACATGGAGGGGCAAGAAAGGAAATCTGCCACAGCTACAGTAAGCCCTATTAGGGTTTTCATAGAAGGGAGTATATAAACCAAAACTTATCTCTTTTGGAAATAACACCCGAGAAATAGTGAAACAGAGCAGATCAGAATCGGTGAGAGCAGACCAAAATTGGTGGAACCACCGTAAAAGGGGAAATCAGAGACGTGAGACCAAACCCAGAAACGTGCAACGGTGTGAGCAGACCAAAAATGTGCGACGGTGAAAGCAGACCAGAAACATGCGACGGTGTGAGTAGACTAGAAACGTGCGACGGTGAAAGCAAACCAAAAACGTGCGATGGTGAGAGCAGACCAGAAACGTGCGACGATGAAAAACAGACCAGAAACGTGGGAGATGAGAAAAGGGTGAAACACCGTGAGACCAGGTGAGACATGAGACTAGGTGAGGAATGAGACCAGGTGAGACGTGAGACTAGGTGAGGCGTAAGACTAGAAAAGGGTGAAACGGGTGACACCAAAACACACTAAAAGACCAGAATTGGTGAGACTAGAAAAGGGCGAAACGGGTGACACCAGAATACACCGGAAGACCAGAATTGGTGAGACCAGAAAGGGGTGAAACGTGTGACATCAGAACACACTGTGAGACCCAGAATCGGTGAGACCAGAAAACGAGTGAGACCAAACCAGGTGAGACGGTGAGACCAAAATATGGGTGAGACCGTGAGATGGTAAGACCAGAAGACGGGTGAGACCAGGAGTTAGGTGAGACAACCTAGAGAAGAAATTCGGTGAAGCATTTGAGAGAACTCAACGAATTTTTAGATTTCTTCAAGAGAGGTTAAAGAGTGTTTTGGTGATCTTCCAAGCAGTAGTGAAGTAACCTATTCAAATCAAACAGAGGCAACCCAAGCTAGAAGGAGGGTAGACATAGTAAGTGACACTATTTGTATTGTGATTGCTTTGTATTTGTAATAATGAAAGAAGTAGAAGATTAAGACATCCATTGTAATCATAGGGGATACCACACTGGAATTCTCAAATATAGTGGATTGTCTCGGTAGAGAAAGAATCCCTACCACCGTGGAGTACGTCACATTGACGGAACCACGTAAATCTCTCGTGTCCTTGCTTTGAATTTACATTATGTGTTTTGAATTGAGTTGTGAACATAGCTAAAGAATCATCAAACCCATAACCTAAAAGAAGACCTAGTCAAGAACAACCGATTCGTCTAATAGGCAAGGTGTCTGAAAGGTAACTTTGGGGACTATTGTGATCAGTAGGTAACAATAAATCTACCTTAGTTGAATCTGGGAAAGGGGTATGAGACTGATTCACCCCCCTCTCAGTATCACAGACTAGTAGATCCTAGGGTGAAGTTGGGAACTTCAATTGGTATCAGAGCCTGGTCCACCAGTTTGAAGCTTAACAGCTTGGTGTACTAGTTTGAAGGGTTTCAGAAGTTTTAACTTGTTCAGCATACTAAGAAATGGATGCTAGTACCAGCATCAACACTACTTACAGTAAGAAGGTTCCAATCTTTAATGGAACCAACTACCATATGTGGAGAGCGAGAATGCAGGTGGTATTTGCAACCATGGGCATGAATGTGGTGAAATCTATACAGGAGGGTTTTGAGCCTCCAAAAGAAGGTAAAGATCCAACCCCAGAGGAATTAAGACAGTTTAAGATCAATGGGAAGGCCTTAAATGTCATTATTTCAGCATTGACAGATGTTGAATATGCTAAAGTTATGGACTGCAAATCTGTTAAGGAGATATGGGACAGATTGCAGAAGGTCTATGAAGGTGATGACAGAATGAAGGAGGCCAAGTTTCAAGTTTTCAAGGAGAGATATGAATCCCTTAGAATGCAGAAGAATGAGACAGTCCAAGAGTTTTTCACCAGGGTTATTGATGCTGTAAACGACCTTAGAAGTCATGAGAAGAATAAGAAGGACTCATCTATTGTGAAGAAAATTTTGAGAATTCTGCCTGAGAGGTTTGCCTCAAAGGTGGCAGCCATAGAGGAGAGTAGAGATCTCAATTCTATGTCACTGCATAATCTCCAGTGCAATCTCATTGCATATGAGATGAGAATAAAGTCAACTGAAAGCCCCTCAACATCAAAGCTATCAAAAGAGGCAGCTTTCAAAGCTATGAGACATTTGAAGATAAGAGAAGAGGAAGAATCATCTAGTGAGGATGATGATGATGATGAGGAAGAAAGTAAAGGTGAAGTGTTGGCTTACTTCACAAGGAAATTCAAAAAGGGGTCTAAGAAGGGAAAAAGACAGTTGTCCTTGAGATGTTATCGTTGTGGGCAGACTGGACACTTTGCTTCTCAGTGCAAAGTGAAATTTGATGATGAAGATGAGGATGGTGATGATGAGCAGAATTCAAAATGGAGAAGACCATCATCCAAATCAAAGAAGTCCAGCAAGAAGACTGCCAACCCATAAAAGAAGAAGAGAGGCTCATTCAAGAGTTATGTGAGCCAGACAAAAGAAGCTGATGAGGAGGAAGATGTAGACGCATTAGATGAGCATGCCTTTATGGCATCAGCTCAATGTGGTAATTCAACCTCTGAAGAGGAAAAGGAGGTTGATGAAGAAGAACCAAATCTTGAAGCTGAGTTAGAAGCAGCTTCAAAGGAGATAATCAGAAGGGGCAGAACCATATGAAGGTTGAAGGCCCATATAAAACAAGTTGAAGCAAAGATTGAGGAAGCAGAAAATCAAAAAGATGAAATAAGGGTTGAACATATTGACTTAAAGAGAAGATTTGAAGAATAGATCAAAATATGTGAAGACCTTACAATGGAGCTTGCCTCAAGGACTTCAACAATTGAAGAAATGGAGATAGAGTTGCTAAGACTTCAGCAACAACTCAAAAAGAGTGAAGAGAACTTGCAGAAACTTAAAGTGGTAGGAGAAACAAGCTCTACAAGAGAAAAGAAGAATGAAGAGAAAGTGCAGCAATATGAGGCTACACTGCCTAAAGAGAATGAGACTTTGCCACAGAAGTTGAAAGAGAAGGCTGTGACTCAAGAGAAGATAGCTGAAGAAAAGAAGACAGTTATCAAACCAGAGCCAGGGCCAAAAATGATGTATGTGGTTAAAGAGCAGCAGCCCATAGCTACTAAGTCTTAGAAAGAAAAGACTGATCAGCCAGGAATAGTGAAGGCTGAAATAAAGAAGATTTGAAGAAGCAACCTAGGGTTGCAAACAAAAATGAAGAAAAGAAAGTCAGCCAACCAAGGGCTATTGTTGAACAGAGGAAGGAGAAGAAGGTGGCTAAAATGAAAGCCACACAAGCAAAGAAGCCAGCAACCTTGCCTACACAGCAAGTAATGAACAAAAGAAAACAAGCTGTGGTTAGACCCAAGAAGAGGCAGTTTCAAGGTCACTGCTTTTATTGTGAAGTTTGGGGTCATAAGGTAAGTAAACGCTGATGGAGAAGGCTAGTATATATCTCCAACTTGAGAAGATCTGATACTGCATACAGGGGGAGACAATACAAAATTTAGTGGAGAACACCTGTCGTGAGTTCTTGCACATACTATAAAAAGTAAGGACACATTGACAAGGACTGTTGGTGGAAGCCCAAACCAATGGTTTCAAAGAACAAGTTTGCTATATTGGCAGACTTGGAACAGTGTGAAAGGTGCGGGCAGGATGGTCATAATGCCAAAAGATGCATGACACTTCTCCCTGAGCAAGAGTAGGCACTCAATGACACAGTAAAACCAACTGGTACAGTCAAAGCTGAGAAAAAAGAGAAAGCTATCTTCAAGCCAGTTCAAAAGAAGGAATATAGAGTTAAAAGGGAGGAGGCTAATATAGCTGAAATTGCACTAAAGGCTGACTACAAGGATAAGTAGTGGATCCTTGATAGTGGATGCATTTCACACATGACAGGAGATAAGAGTAAATTATCAAAGCTAAACAAGTCAAGAGAAGGTAGAGTCAAGTTTGGTAATGATGATTCACTCAACATCAGTGGTTAAGGGTCAGTAAATATTAGAAAAGGAAAGCTGAAAGATGTTATGCACATTGAAGGACTTAGATATAATCCAGCATCTGTCAGCCAACTATGCAATGAAGACCATAAAGTGATATTCACAAAAACAGGTTGCCAAGTAAAGAGTAAAGAAGGCAATATTGTTGTAGCTGGGAAGAGAACAGTTGGAAATTTATATGTGATTGATGAGGACAAGACAAGTAGCTGTTTACTTACAAAAGAAGAAGAAAATCAACTCTAGCATAAGAGGCTGGGACACTTAACATAGAAGAACATGAGGAAGCTAACCACTACTCATGCAATCAGAGACATTCCAGACCTCAAGAGAGAGAGGGAGTATATCTGCTTAGCATGCACTAAAGGAAAACATGTCAGAAAGTAGTATAAGACCAAAGAGTTCAGTTCTGAAGCAGTGCTTGACATTGTACATACTGATTTGTGTGGGCCGATGAGAACAAAAGGGTTGAATGGTGAAAGGTACTTTATCTTATTTGTTAATGATTATTCTAGAAGGACCTGCATCATACACCTCAAACACAAGTCAGAAGTTCTGAATTGCTTCAAGAGATACAGAAGATTGGCTGAAAATGAGAGTGGAAAGAAGATCAAAGTATTGAGGTCAGATCAAGGCACTGAATTCACAAATGAAGTTTTTGAAGATTACCTTGAGAAGCATGGAATTCACCATCAGATGGCAGCAGCAAGAACACCTCAACAGAACGAGGTGGTAAAGAGGAAAAATAGAGCTGTGGTTGAAATGACAAGAACTCTACTGCTGGAATCCAAGCTTCACACAAGATTTTGGACAAAAGCAACATTTACAGCCGTGCACCTACTGAACAGAGTTTTACTAAGGCTCAAAACTGATAAGACTCCATATGAGCTATGAAGTGGGAGAAGACAACAGCTAAGTATCTTAGAATCTTTGGCAGCCCATGTTTTGTGAAGAACAAGGAGCAAAACTTGGGAAAATTCCACGCTTGGTCAGATGAAGGCATCTTTGTGGGATACTCAGCAAAGACAAAAGGTTATAGAGTTTTTCTACATAAATAGGGAAAAGTGGTCACTTCCAGTGATGTGAGAATAGATGAAAACTGGAAAACAATGCATAATGGAAAAGCTGAGGACAGTGAAGAAGATGACTTCAAGATAGATGAAGAATCAAACCAACATGAAGAAAAAGGAAAAGAAGTAAGTTCAGACTCAGAGAAGAGTGAGTTTGAAGATGAAGAAAGAGATTCTCTTGCAACTAAGATTGTACAAGAGAAAAAGACAAAGAAAACGTGGACCAGTGCTCATCAAGGAAATCAGATCATAGGTAACCCATCAGCAGGAGTTGCAACAAGAAGAAGAATTGTGGGAGCTACTGCTTTACTCTCACAAGTTGAACCTAAATCTGTTGAAGAGGCTGCATAAGACAAAGCCTGGGTTAAAGCTATGAATGAGGAGCTAGATCAAATCGAGAAGAATGAAACATGGGAGTTGGTTCCAAGACCCACTAACAAGAATGTCATAGGAACAAAATGGGTGTTTAGAAATAAACACAATGAAGATGGCAAGGTGGTGAGGAACAAGGCTAGGTTGGTTTGCAAAGGCTACACTCAGATAGAAAAATAGATGTTGATGAAACTTTTGCACCAGTAGTAAGGTTGGAAACTACCAGAATGTTCCTAGCTTTGGTAGCACATAAGAGGTATAAAGTTTACCAGATGGATGTGAAATCAGCCTTTCTGAATGGGCTCCTGAAAGAAAAAGTGTATATTGAACAACCCGATGGAGTACAAATCAGTGAGGATGAGACACACATGTACAAACTGAAGAAAGCCTTGTATGGCCTTAAACAAGCCCTAAGAGCATGGTACAGTAGGCTGGATGTGTATTTGAGAAGGTTGAACTTCAGAAGAGGAACAATTGATAATAACCTATATGTGTTCAACTCAGAGAAAGGCCAACTGATAACCATAGTATACATAGATGACATCATCTTTGGAGGGGATCACTCTGAGCTATGCCAAGAATTTGCATAGAAGATGAGTGAGGAATTTGAGATGTCATTGATTGGAGAAATGACTTACTTTCTTGGATTACAGATAAAATAATGTGAAGAAGGTATTTTTATTTCTCAGACAAAATATGCCAAAGAAATGCTGAAAAAGTTTGGCATGAAGGATAGCAGACCTGTCAGCACTCCTATGACAGTGGGCTGCAAGTTAACAAAAGATCAGGAAGGAAGGAGTACAAGCCCCACAGAATACAGGAAAATGATAAGGAGCCTTCTGTACCTTACAGCATCAAGGCCTGATCTCATGCAAGCTGTGTGCATCGCCAGCAGATTCCAAACTGATCCTAAGGAATCTCATGTGTTGGCAGTGAAAAGAATCCTAAGATACCTCAAAGGGACACTGGAAATGGGTTTATGGTATCCTACCATGGATTCTGTAAAACTCTGAGCATACACTGATGTAGACTGGGCAGGAAGTACATATGACAGAAAATCAACCAGTGGCTGTAGCTTGTACTTGGGTTCAAAGTGTGTTGCATGGTTAAGTATAAAGCAAAATAGTGTTGCTTTGAGCACAGCTGAGGCTGAGTACATGGCTGCTTGTGCAGCATGTACTCAGGTGATATGGATGCAAAGACAATTGGCAGATTTAGGTGTTAAAGTGAAGTTACCAGTGAGTGTACTTTGTGATAATCAAAGTGTAATCGATCTTAGCAAGAATCCAATTCAACATTCAAGGAGCAAGCATATTGACATCCAGTATCACTTTATCAAGGATCAAGTGGAAGAGGGCACGATTCAGTTGGAGTATGTCGGCACTAAAGATCAAATCTCAGATATTCTAACTAAACCTCTGTCCACATAGCTGTTTGAAAAGCACAGAATGAGTCTGTCTGTGCAAATGCCTCCTCAAGCCTAAAGTTTAGGTGAATCCTCCATCTCTACTTTGTGGGTTTTTCAAATTTGTAATTGGTTGGGAAAGGGGGAGAGAAGCAACAGTGCAGGGGGAGCTGTTGAGGAAGGGGGAGTGCATATTTAGGGGGAGTTGTAATCCATCTGCTTCTGGATTATTGCATAATGGCTTTTGTTGTGAGTGTTGCCAATAATTACAAAGGAGGAGATTGTTGTTCCCACAGTCTTATATGGGTTGTAATTGTTGTCAACCAGATTTAAGTGTGCAAGCATAAGTGGCTCATTCAAGCATTCAAAAGATGAGTTTTCAGTAGAAAGAAAAGGGCAAGAAAAATAAATTAAGGAGGATAATGCTAAATTTTGAATGGAACAGTAATATGAAGCCACATGGAGCGGCAAGAAAGGAAATCCGCCGCAATTACAGTAAGCCCTACTAGGGTTTTCATAGAAAGGAGTATATAAACCAAGATTTATCTCTTTTGGAAACAACACTTGAAAAATAGTGAAATAGAGCATATCAGAATCGGTGAGAGCAAACCAGAATTGGTGGAACCACTGTAAGAGAGGAAATTAGAGATGTGACACTAGACCCAGAAACGTGCGATGGTGTGAGCAAACTAGAAACGTGTGACGGTGTGAGCAAACCAGAAACGTGTGATGGTGTGAGCAAACCAGAAACATACAATGGTGTGAGTAGACCAGAAACGTGTGATGGTGAAAGCAGACCAGAAATGTGCGATGGTGAGAGCAGAACAAAAACATGCGACAGTGAAAAACAAACCAGAAACGTGGGAGATGAGAAAAGGGTGAAACACCGTGAGACTAGGTGAGGCATGAGACCAGGTGAGACATGAGACCAGGTGAGACGTGAGACCAGGTGAGGCATAAGACCAGAAAAGGGTGAAACGGGTGACACCAGAATACACCAGAAGACCAGAATTGGTGAGACCAGAAAAGGATGAAATGGGTGACACCAGAATACACTAGAAGACCAAAATTGGTGAGACCAGAAAAGGGTGAAACGTGTGACATCAGAATACACCGTGAGACCCAGAATTGGTGAGACCAGAAAACGGGTGAGACCAAACCAGGTGAGATGGTGAGACTAGAATACAGGTGAGACCGTGAGACGGTGAGACGGTGAGACCAGAAGATGGGTGAGACCATGAGACGGTGAGACCAGGAGTTGGGTGAGACAACCTAGAGAAGAAATTCTGTGAAGCATTTGAGAGAACTCAACGAATTTTCAGATTTCTTCAAGAGAGGTTAGAAAGTGTTTTGGTGATCTTCCAAGCGGTAGTGAAGCAGCCTATTCAAATCAAACAGAGGCAACATAAGCTAAAAGAAGGGTAGACATAGTAAGTGACACTCTTTGTATTGTGATTGCTTTGTATTTGTAATAGTGAAAGGAGTAGAAGATTAAGACATCCATTGTAATCATAGGGGATACCACACTAGTGTTCTCAAGTATAGTGGATTGTCTCAGTAGAGAAAGAATCCCTACCACCGTAGAGTACGTCACATTGACAGAATCACGTAAATCTCTCGTGTCTTTGCTTTGAATTTACATTTTGTGTTTTGAATTGAGTTGTGAATATAGCTAAAGAATCATCAAACCCATAACCTAAAAGAAGACCTAGTCAAGAACAACCGATTTGTCTAATAGGCAAGGTGTCTGCAAGGTAACTTTGGGGACTATTGTGATCAGTAGGTAACAATAGATCTACCTTAGTTGAATCTGGGAAAGGGGTGTGATACTGATTCACCCCCCCTCTCAGTATCACAAACTAGTAGATCTTAGGGTGAAGTTGGGAACTTTAATGCTCAATTTCATTTCATGATATAAATTAGTGACATTTCATTTCATTTTATATTAAGTAGTTTTTTATTATATTTTATTTTTATATATTCAATTAATTAAAATGCATTAACCTAACTAATAGTAGTTTAGCTATTAATGTCAAGTTTGTTATTGCGTTAGCTTTACTATATTTAGCATTTGTCCAGTTCAATTGTCATTACTCCTACAGATTGTAGTGGATGGTGAAGATGATAGGACAAATAATTTAATATTTTGAGATTTTTATAATTGGATGACTAGGATTTGGAATGATTGTGCATCAAATATAACATATGGCTTGACTAATACCAATTTCAATCATATTTCTAGTTCAAACTTTTCCAATCAAGACAAAAATGATCCTAATGATGTATTAGAGTTAATGAAAATTCAAGATGCCTCTAGAATTATTAAGATCTTGGGTAATTCCTAGCTTTTTTTCACATATGCACAGAGAATATGTTTATTTGTGTTGAAATAATTAAGAGCTCATACATTTTTGAAAAAATTTTGCTTTTTGTCTTGAAGGGCATAAGATTTATGGAATAAATGGACAAAGAGAGAAAAAATGCTTATGTTAGGTAACCAAAAAAAAGGACAATATTTTCATTTTTATCTAGTTTAATTTTCTAAGAAAATTTTTTAAATCCTAGATAATAAACAAAATGGTTTTGATGCATTGGAAGTTTTGATTTCATGCTCTTGCAAAGGTAGTTAGCTTAGTTTTTCATAATAGAATAACTCCTTTAGAAAATGGTTTTAGATGTAAGCATTATTTTCAAAGTAAAATTTAAAATACAATCCAATCCAATTTTCAACTAAGGTACTTGTGGCATCATCGTGTATGACTCAAAAAATGAAAGTATGTTGGAAAAGAGATGCAAATGGACTTTCAACCATTTTGTATTTTTACTTGCTCTCAATGTCATATAAATCTATTCTTTTGAACATGTTTGCTAAGGATAAGCAACACTATTTGTAGAATACATTATAGAGAAATATCATTCTCTAAGAGATTGTCTATAAGATCATTTGAATAAGAAAAACAAATGTATTAGAAGGGGGAAAAAAATAATAAAAACACATTTCATATTCTCATAATTGGCTGCCACTACATTTTTACCATGGAAGATATGGGTCAAAAGGCCTACCAATTCCCTCACTTAATTTTCTAAACTAACTTACTACATGCAAGACATATAAACAAAGGTAAAATCTTTGAAAAGCTACAAACTTTGAAGTTGAGTAGAACGAATGCTATAAAACCAACCAAAATGTTTTTCTGTTTGTATTCATTGGAAGAAAGGATGATGGAGATGAATAACTCATAACTAAATTGAGATTAACATAAAGAATCAAAAATAATAAAGGATGTATCTCTTGTCATTTTTTTTTTTTCCAATTTCTATTATAATATTTCCAATTATCAAAAAACAATCAGCAAATGCTTGAAATTTGCTCAATTACCTTTTTTTTTTTTTAGACTTCTAATTTCCCATATGTTGTCCCCACAGTCTTGTGTGGGTTGTAATTGTTGTCAACTAAATTTAAGTGTGCAAGAAAGTAAAGCTACGTGGAAGGGTAAGAAGGTAAATCCACGCGTAAGGGTAAGAATGTAAATCTGCCACGTAAGCCCTATTAGGGTTTCATGGAAGAGATATATAAAGATCTTGGAAGACAAAAATAGGGTAAGGCCAACACAATTGCATACACGGCAAGAAGAGAGAGAGTCGGCAATGTTGAGCATTCAACAAAACCTAAACAACCGACTAATCAAAGAGAATACCAAACCCTACACGCAAGAACACCACCGGCAAGGATGAAAAGAGTAAACAGTGCAGCCGACAGACGAATCGAGTGAACAGTAGCCGTCATGAACAGTAGCCGTCGTGAACAGTAACATCGTGAACAGTAGCGTCGTGAACAGTAAGCTTGACAGAAAAAGAAGAGAAACCCGACGGGAGAGAAAACCGATTACGGCTAGACGGGGCTGGACAGCAGGACGAAGAAAAGGAGATCCGGCGACAGCAGATCCGGCGACAGCAGAAGGAGATCCGGCAGGGACAGAGGAGATCCGGCGACAGCAGATCCGGCAACAGCAGAAGGAGATCCGGCAGGGACAGAGGAGATCTGGCGACAGCAGATCCGGCGACAGCAGAAGGAGATCCGGCAGGGACAGAGGAGATCCGGCGACAGCAGAAGGAGATCCGGCTGGGACAGAGGAGATCCGGCGACGGCGTGAGAGAGAGCCGGCTGGGACGGTGAGAGATCCGGCAGAAGGAGATCCAGTCGACGGTGAGAGATCCGGCAGAACTGGGATCCGGTCGACGGTGACAAATCCGGCAGACGGTGAGACAAATCCGGCAGGAAGAGAGAGAAATCCGGCGAGAAGAGAGAGAAATCCGACTGGACAACAAGAGAGAGAGAAATGGACAGGCGAGCTGTGAGACAGTGAGATTGTGGGGCAAGGAGACGGGTGAGACCGTGAAACGGTAAAAGCAAGAGTTGTGTGATACAACGTAGAGAAAGAATTCGGCGAAGCATTGAACTCAACGTATTTCCAGACTTCTTCAAGAGAGGTTAAAAAGTGTTGTGGTGAACTTCTAAGCAGCAGTGGAGCAGCCTTTCAATTCAACAGAGGCAAGACAAGTTAGAAGAAGGGTAGACACAGTAAGTGACACTCTTTGTATTGTACTTGCTTAGTAATTGCAATGGTGAAAGGAGCAGAGAATCAAAGACATCCATTGTAACCTGAATTCTCAAGTATAGTGGATAGTCTCGGTAAGGGAGAGTCCCTACCACCGTGAATGTACGTCACGTTGACGGAACCACGTAAATCTCGTGTGTCCTTAATTTGCTTTACATTCTGTGTTTTGAATTGACTTGTGAATGCAGCTGAAGTATCAGCCAACTCATAACCTAACGAAGACCTAAATAAGAACATCTGTATTGTCTGTTAGGCAAGGTGTCTGAAAGGTGACTTTGGGGACTATTGTGATTAGTAGGTAGCAATAGATCTACCTTAGTCGAGTATGAGAAAGAGTTTGCTTTTAAGAAGAGGTTGAAGTTGTTCACTTACCTGCGAATTGCGAATTGTGGTGATACTGATTCACCCCCCCTCTCAGTATCAGGAACTAGTAGATCCTAGGGAGAAGTCGGGAACTTCAATTGGTATCAGAGCATAGGTTCACCAGTTTGAAGCTTAACAGCTTAGTGTACTACTTTGAAGGGATCTAAAAGTTTGACTTGTTCAGCATACTGAGAAATGGAAGCCGGTACCAGCACTAGCACCACTTACAGCAAGAAGGTTTCAATCTTCAACGGAACCAACTATCATATGTGGAGAGCAAGAATGCAAGTGGTATTTGCAACCATGGGCATGAACGTGGTGAAATGCGTACAGGAGGGTTTTGTGGCTCCAGAAGAAGGTAAAGACCTAACCCTAGAGGAGTTAAAGCAATTCGAGATAAATGGGAAGGCCTCAAATGTCATCATTTCAGCATTAACAGATGCTGAGTATGCTAAAGTTATGGACTGCAAATCTGCCAAGGAGATATGGGACAGATTGCAGAAAGTCTATGAAGGTGATGGCAGAATGAAGGAGGCTAAGCTTCAAGTGTTCAAGGAGAGATATGAATCTCTCAGAATGCAGAAAAAATGAGACAGTTCAAGAGTTCTTCACCAGGGTTATTGACGCTGTAAATGACTTGAGAAGTCATGGAAAGAACAAGAAGGACTCATCGATTGTGAAGAAAATTTTGAGAATTTTGCCTGAGAGGTTTGCTTCAAAGGTAGCAGCCATAGAGGAGAGTAGAGATCTCAACTCTATGTCTCTGCATGATCTTCAGTGCAATCTCATTGCATATGAGATGAGAATAAAGTCGACTGAGAGCTCCTCAACGTCAAGTATATCAAAGGAGGCAGCTTTCAAAGCTATGAAACACTTGAAGATAAAAGAAAAAGAAGAATCATCCAGTGAGAATAATGATGATGATGAGGGAGAAAGTGAAGGTGAAGTATTGGTTTACTTCACAAGGAAACTCAAAAGGGGGTCTAAGAAGGGAAAAGGACAGTTGTCCTTGAGATGTTATCGATGTGGGAAAACTGGACACTTTGCTTCTCGGTGCAAAGTGAAACTTGATGATGAAGATGAGGATGGTGACGATGAGCAGAATTCAAGATGGAGAAGATCATCATTCAAATCAAAGAAGTCCAATAAGAAGATTGTCAACCCACAGAGGAAGACGAGAGGCTCATTCAAGAGTTATATGAGTCAGACAAAAGAAACTGATAAGGAGGAAGATGAAGACTCATCAGATGAGTATGTCTTTATGGCATCAGCACAAAGTGGTAGCTCAACCTCTGAAGAGGAAGAGGAAGTTGATGAAGAAGAGCCAGATCTTGAAGCTGAGCTGGAAGTAGCTTCAAAGGAGATAATCAGAAGGGGCAGAACCATAAGAAGGTTGGAGGCCCATATAAAACAAGTTGAAGCAAAGTCTGAGGAAGCTGAAAGTCAAAACGGTGAAATAAGGGCTGAGCATATTGATTTGAAGAGAAGATTTGAGGAACAGATCAAAATATGTGAAGACCTTACAGTAGAGCTTAGCTCAAGGGCCTCAAAAATTGAAGAAATGGAGAAAGAGTTGCTGAGACTTCAGCAACAACTCAAAAGCAGCAAAGAGAACTTGCAGAAGCTTAAAATGATAGGAGAAACAAGTTCTGGAAAAGGAGAGAAAAATGTAGAGAAAGTGCAGCAATCTGAGACTGCATTGGTTAAAGAAAATGAGAATGTGCCACAGAAGTTAAAAGAGAAGGTTGTGACTCAGAAGAAGATAGCTGAGACTAAAGAAGATCTGAAGAAGCAACCTAGGGTGGCAAACAAGAAGGACGAAAAGAAAGTCAGCCAGCAGAGGGCTACGGTTGAACAGAAGAAGGTGACTGAAATGAAAGTCACACAAGTAAAGAAGCCAGCTACTTTGCCTACACAGCAAGTGATGAACAGAAGAAGACAAGCTGTGATCAGACCCAAGAAGAGACAGTTTCAAGGTTATTGCCTTTATTGTGGAGTTTGGGGTCATAAGGCGAGTAACTGTTGGTGGAGAAGGCCAGTATATGTCTCCAACTTGAGAAGATACGATGCTGCATACAAGGGGAGACAATACAGAATTCAGAAGAGAACACCTGTCGTGAGTTCTTGCACATACTGTAAAAGGCAAGGACACGCTGACAAGGATTGTTGGTGGAAGCCCAAACCAGTGGTTTCAAAGAACAAGTTTGCTATATTGGCAGACTTGGAACAGTGTGAAAGGTGCGGGCAGGATGGCCATAATGCCAAGAGATGCATGACACTTCTCCCTGAGCAAGAGAAGGCACTTAATGGCACAGTGAAAACAAGCAGTGCAGTCAAAGGTGAGAAAAAGGAGAAAGCTATCTTCCAACCAATTCAAAAGAAGGAATATAAAGCTAAAAGGGAGGTGGCTAATATAGCTGAAATTGCACTCAAAGCTGACTGCAAGGATAAGCAGTGGATCCTTGATAGTGGATGCACTTCGCACATGACGGGAGATAAGAGTAAATTATCAAAGCTGAGCAAATCAAGAGAAGGCAGAGTCAAGTTTGGCAATGATGATTCACTCAACATCAATGGTCGGGGGTCAGTAAAAATTGGAAGAGGAAAGCTGAAAGATGTTCTGCACGTTGAAGGACTCAAATACAATTTAGCATCTGTCAGTCAGTTATGCAACGAAGATCATAAGGTAATATTCACAAAAAACAGATTGTCAGGTAAAGAGTAAAGAAGGCAATACTATTGCAGCCGGGAAGAGAACAGCTGGAAATTTATATGTGATTGATGAGGACAAGACAAGCAGCTGTCTACTCACCAAAGAAGAAGAAAATCAACTCTGGCATAGGAGGCTGGGACACTTATCACAAAAGAACATGAGGAAGCTGACCACTACTCATGCAATCAGAGATATTCCCGACCTCAGGAGAGAGAGAGAGTATGTTTGCTTAACATGCTCTAAAGGAAAACATGTTAGAAAGCAGTATAAGACCAAAGAGTTCAGTTCTGAAGCAGTACTTGACATTGTGCATACTGATTTGTGTGGGTCAATGAGAACAAAAGGGTTGAATGGTGAGAGGTACTTCGTCTTGTTTGTCGATGATTATTCCAGAAGGACCTGCATCATGCACCTCAAACACAAGTCAGAAGTTTTGAAATGCTTCAAGAGATACAGAAGATTGGCTGAAAATGAGAGTGGAAAGAAGATCAAAGTATTGAGGTCAAATCAAGGCACTAAATTCACAAATGGAGCTTTTGAAGATTACCTTGAGATGCATGGAATTCACCATCAAATGGCAGCAGCAAGAACACCTCAACAGAACGGGGTGGTAGAGAGGAAGAATAGAGCTGTGGTTGAAATGGCAAGAACTCTACTACTGGAATCCAAGCTTCACACAAGATTTTGGACAGAAGCAACATTTACAGCCGTGCACCTACTGAACAGAGTTCTACTAAGGCCCAATACTGATAAGACTCCATATGAGCTATTGAGTGGGAAGAAGACAACAGCCAAGTATCTCAGAGTCTTTGGCAGCCCATGTTTTGTGAAGAACAAGGAGCAAAACTTGGGAAAATTCAACGCTAGGTCTGATGAAGGCATCTTTGTGGGATACTCAGCAAAGAAAAAAGGTTATAGAGTTTTCCTACATAAGCTGGGAAAAGTAATCACTACCAGTGATGTGAAAATGGATGAGAACTGGAAAACAATGCAGAATGGAGAAGCTGAGGACAATGAAGAAGATGACTTCAATGTAGATGAAGAATCAGACCAATCTAAAGAAAAGGAACAAGAAGTAAGTTTAGACTTGGAGAAGAGTGAGTCTGAAGATGAAGAAAGAGATCCTCTTACAACTAAGACGGTGCAAGGAAGAAGGACAAAGAAAACATGGACCAGTGCTCATCGAGGAGATCAGATCATAGGTGACCCATCAGCAGGAGTTACAACAAGAAGAAGAATGGTGGGAGCTACTGCTCTACTCTCACAAGTTGAGCCTAAATCTGTTGAAGAGGCTATTCAAGACCAAGCTTGGGTCAAAGCTACCAATGAGGAGCTGGATCAAATTGAGAAGAATGGTACATGGGAGCTGGTTACAAGACCCATTAATAAGAAGCTGTTTGAAAAGCACAGATTAAGTCTATCTGTGCAAATGCCTCCTCAAGCCTGAAGTTCAGGTAAATCCTCCATCTCTACTTTGCAAGTTTTTCAAATTTGTAATTGGTTGGCAAAGGGGGAGAGAAGCAACAGTGCAGGGGGAGCTGTTAAGAAAGGGGGAGTTGAAACTGCTGCATAGTGGCTTTTGTTATGAGTGTTGCCAACAATTACAAAGGGGGAGATTGTTGTTCCCACAGTCTTGTGTGGGTTGTAATTGTTGTCAACTAAATTTAAGTGTGTAAGAAAGTAAAGCTACGTGGAAGGGTAAGAAGGTAAATCCACGCGTAAGGGTAAGAACGTAAATCCGCCACGTAAGCCCTATTAGGGTTTCATGGAAGAGATATATAAAGACCTTGGAAGACAAAAATAGGGTAAGGCCAACACAATTGCATACACGGCAAGAAGAGAGAGAGTCGGCAATGTTGAGCATTCAGCAAAACCTAAACAACCGACTAATCAAAGAGAATACCAAACCCTACACGCAAGAACACCACCGGCAAGGATGAAAAGAGTAAACAGTGCAGCCGACAGACGAATCGAGTGAACAGTAGCCGTCGTGAACAGTAGCATCGTGAACAGTAAGCTTGACAGAAAAAGAAGAGAAACCCGACGGGAGAGAAAACCGATTACGGCTAGACGGGGCTGGACAGCAGGACGAAGAAAAGGAGATCCGGCGACAGCAGATCCGGCGACAGCAGAAGGAGATCCGGCAGGGACAGAGGAGATCCGGCAGGGACAGAGGAGATCCGGCGACAGCAGAAGGAGATCAAGCTGGGACAGAGGAGATCCGGCGACGGCGTGAGAGAGAGCCGGCTGGGACGGTGAGAGATCCGGCAGAAGGAGATCCAGTCGACGGTGAGAGATCCGGCAGAACTGGGATCCAGTCGACGGTGACAAATCCGGCAGACGGTGAGACAAATCCGGCAGGAAGAGAGAGAAATCCAGCGAGAAGAGAGAGAAATCCGTCGAGAAGAGAGAGAAATCCGACTGGACAGCAAGAGAGAGAGAAACGGACAGGCGAGCTGTGAGACAGTGAGATTGTGGGGCAAGGAGACGGGTGAGACCGTGAAATGGTAAAAGCAGGAGTTGTGTGATACAACGTAGAGAAGGAATTCGGCGAAGCATTGAACTCAACGTATTTCCAGACTTCTTCAAGAGAGGTTAAAAAGCGTTGTGGTGAACTTCTAAGCAGCAGTGGAGCAGCCTTTCAATTCAACAGAGGCAAGACAAGTTAGAAGAAGGGTAGACACAGTAAGTGACACTCTTTGTATTGTACTTACTTAGTAATTGCAATGGTGAAAGGAGCAGAGAATCAAAGACATCCATTGTAACCTGAATTCTCAAGTATAGTGGATAGTCTCGGTAAGGGAGAGTCCCTACCACCGTGGATGTACGTCACGTTGACGGAACCACGTAAATCTCGTGTGTCCTTAATTTGCTTTACATTCTGTGTTTTGAATTGACTTGTGAATGCAGCTGAAGTATCAGCCAACTCATAACCTAACGAAGACCTAAATAAGAACATCCGTATTGTCTGCTAGGCAAGGTGTCTGAAAGGTGACTTTGGGGACTATTGTGATTAGTAGGTAGCAATAGATCTACCTTAGTCGAGTCTGAGAAAGAGTTTGCTTTTAAGAAGAGGTTGAAGTTGTTCACTTACCTGCGAATTGCGAATTGTGGTGATACTGATTCAGCCCCCCTCTCAGTATCAGGAACTAGTAGATCTTAGGGAGAAGTCGGGAACTTCACCATACATATATGATAAGACCCTTAATCTAGATGTTAACTTTAATTTCTTGCATTGTGCAATTAGCCAAGCATCTCTATGGCAAGAAATACCTAACACAACCTTTTAATGGTCATGTGCTTTATAAATCATAAACACCAACTCAATGGGGCAAAGAACGCAAAAAAGACAAAGGAAACTAACTTAGTGGAAGATTATGGAGGGGGCTAAAGTTTTTAATATTGAAACATGAGAATACAATCTATATAGCAACAACATGCAATAAATTCAAAAAAAAATTCCAACTCTAGTGATGCAAGTTGCTAGAAAACATAGCAAACAAAGTTTATATTTGTTGCCACCAAGTAAAAACGTTGTAGAAAAGTGGATCCTTTAGCTTAGTATCAACATAGTACTAAAATGTTTTAGAATCAAGCACACAAATTCACTATTATCATAGCGTCAAAGTCAAACTCCTTGCCTGTTTATATGTTCTTCATGTAAAATGTCCATGTCCTTGAAATTGATTAAACAATTGAAAATGTTTTGAAAGTTCCCTTGAATTCTCTCTCTATACTAGCCTAAATCAAGTAGCATGTAATAGTTTTAGCAAGTTAGGGCTCAAATAAAAAGGTATTATGAGTTTAATCAGTTAATAGGAATTATCCAAAATTTAACCTTAAATCCCCTCTCTTTGTGTACTACAAGGGCTTAAACAAAAGGTACTATAAGGTACTAAAAAGTATTTCTCTTGAAATGCTGACTAACCATCTTTGTGTAGAAGAAGAATTTTGCATGTAAGAAGAAAATAAAGAGCAAGGCACTCATGTTTCAAAAGTGCGTGTAGTCAAGGAAGGACAATCAAGCAAGTCCTCGCACAAAAAGAAGAAGCAATCGAATGATGACAAAAAACAACATAAAAGGCAAAAGTGAAATGGAAAATGTCATTTTTTTCCAAAAGAAAGGACTCTACAAATTTGAGTGACATCTATTTAAAAAGAAAAAAAGGAAAATAGGCCTCTTTTGGAGCTATAAATGAGAAGTTGGTTGCTATGATCATAGAAATCAATTTGATAAAAGATGACATTGGATGATGGATTGATTATGGGGCTACTTGACATGTTTTCAAGAACAAAAGTCTCTTCAGAGGATTGAAACTAGTAATTAATGGTACTATTGTATACATGGGAAATTTTACTATAGTTCTTATTATGGGAATCAGGGAAGCAAAATTACAATTCACTTATGAGAGAGTCATTACTCTTACTAATATATTTTATGTTTCAAAAGTTTGGAAAATTTTGGTTTCAAGTTGTCTTTTGAACAAATATGGGTTTAAAGTTGTATTTGAGGCTAATAACTTTATCCTCTCCAAAGGAGGTGTGTTTATGGGAAGGGGTTACCTTTATGATGGAAAGTTCAAATTTAATGTTGTTATTAATAATAATACCAATGTTTCTACTTATAATGTTGAGCATGCTTCTTTAAGGCATAATAGATTAGGACATATAAATTTTAAAAGATTATATGATATGGTTAAATTGGAATTATTGTCACATTTTGATGCATCTAAAGATAAAACCACACCTTGTATGTTAACAAAAATAACCAAAAATGCATTTACAAATATTCAAAGATCTTCAAGTATGTTAAAATTAATTTATAATGACATATGTGATTTGCATAACACACAAACACTAGGAGGGAAAAGATACTTTGTGACGTTTATTGATGATTACTTTAGATATTGTCATATTTACTTATTGCATACTAAAAATGAAGTTTTTGAAAGATTCAAAGTTTATAAATTTAAAGTTGAATTACAATGTGAATCTATTATTAAATGCTTATGATTTGATAGAAGAGGAGAATATTATGACATTGCATTCTTTAAGTCTTTAAGAATCATTCATCAAATAACACCATAACATAATAATGTTGTTGAACACAAAAATTGAACATTGATGGAAATGGTTAATGCCATGTTGTCAACTTTTGGCTTAAGCCATAGATTTTGGGGAGAAGCATTGCTTACAACATACAACATTTGAATAAAGTTCCAACAAAAAGAAACAAAACAACCCCATAAGAATTATGGAATAAAGGGAAGCCAAACCTTAGTTACCTAAGAGTTTGGGGCTTTAGAGCAATTTTTAGAATTCCCAAACCCAAAAGGAAAATGTTAGGTGAAAGAGGAGTTAAGTGTATCTTCTTGGCATATGCTCACAATAGCAAGGCATACTGATTCATGGTCATATAGCCTAATAACTCTATATTTATTAACGCACTCATAGAATTAAGGAATACTATTTTTTATGTACATAAGTTCATCTTTATTCCTAAAATTTTAGATCAAAAACAATTCCCTAATGAGAAAAATGTTGTGTTAGGAAAAGAAAATGAAAATAATGAAGTTATTGAACTTTGTATAAGAAAAAGGGCAAAGAAAACAATGACTTTTGGTTTGAATTACTTTATGTTCCTAGTAGAAGGAATAAGGGAATAAGTGAGTAATCAAATTTCATATTACTTTAATACCAATATGATCTTAAGACATTTAGTGAAGTGATGAAATCACAAGATGCCATGTTTTAAAAGGAAGCAATAAATGATGAAATGGATTGCATTATGGGTAATAACACTTGTAAATTAGTAGAATTCCCACTTGGTTCAAAGCCAAGTGGATGTAAATGTATTTTCACAAAGAAGATGAAGGTCAATGGAACCATTCGCAAGTTTAAAGGTAGGTTGGTTGCAAAAGGCTTTACACTAAAACAAGGTGTTGATTACTTTGATACATATTCACCAATGGCTAGAATCACCACAATCAAGCAACTCATTACACTTACTCAATTCATAATCTAGTAATTCATCAAATGGATGCAAAAATTGCATTCTTACATGGTAAATTGGAAGAAGAAGTGTATATGGAGCAACTTGAGGGATATATTACACCTAATTAAGGAGAAAAGGTTTGTAAATTGGTTAAGTTGTATGAACTAAAACAAGCAGTTAAGAAATGACACTGAAAATTTGATTAAGTGATACTTGTTAATGGATTAGAGATTAATGAATCAGATAAATGTGTCTATAGTAAGCTCAAAGATGGAAAAGGTGTAATTATTTGTTTGTATGTTGATGACATGTTAATCTTTGGGACTAACTTAAAAAAAATTAAAGTTACCAAAATGTTTCTATTTGGCAATTTTGATATGAATGATATCTGTGAGGCAAATGTCATCCTTGGAATCAAAATTTTGTAGAACCAAAAGAGCCGAGACTAATGCTTTCTCAATCACATTACATTGATAAGGTTATCAATAAATTTAATCACATAAATTGTATGCCAACTTTTACCCTATTTGATCCCAACATGAGTTTTACCAAGAATGTTAGAAGTCTAGTATCACAATTGGAATATGCCAAGGTAATAGGATGTCTAATGTACATAATGACATATACAAGGCCAAACATAGCCTATGTAGTTGGCAAAATGAGTAGGTACACAAGTAATCCAAGTGACATGCATTAACATAGAGTAAATAAAATCCTTAAGTATGTAAAAAACAAACAAAGAATTATGGCATAAGTTATATTGGTTATCCTTTTGATATAAAAGGATATTTAGATGCTAGTTGGATTATTGATGAAGAGGATCATACTGCTACCAATGGATGGATTTTTATGCTTAGTGGAGGTGCAATTTCTTGGGGCTCCAAGAAACAAACTTGCATAGCAAATTCCATTATGGCTACAAAATTTATAACATTGGCTTCAGCAAGTAAAGAATTAGAATGATTTAAGGAATTTGCTTTATGAGATTCTTTTGTGGCAAAAGCCAATAACATCAATTTATATACATTATGATAGTGCTACAACTTTAGTAAGAGTGTATAGTTAAGTATATAATGGTAAGTCTAGACACATTGGAATTAGACATAGCTATGTGAGAGACTTAATCACAAATGGAGTGATAAAGATTGATTTTGTAAGATCAAGTCAAAACATGGTTGATTCTTTAACAAAAGGATTAAAAAGAGACATGGTGAATAAGAAATCAAGAGGGATGGGTCTTAAGCCCATAAATACAAATCACCCATGATAGAAACTTAACTTAATGCTTAATACAATGTCAAGTCTTGAGTTTAATGAGTTAAAATGCATTGTTAGTGTGATTGAAGCACTATAATTAATTTTTATTTCCATCTCAAGGTTATATAGTGCTTGTTTCCTACAATAAAATTGGGAGGATGAGTGTTTAACACTCTTAATAGATTAAAAGGGCATCTTATAGTGGGGACCCCAATTTGCCTATATGAATGTGGAATGTTTAGGCTATTCCATTAAGCTAAAGGGCTTGGTTTTAAAGCATTTATGAAAAGGATATGGACATAATAGCCTTTTAATGTGTTAATTATCTAAAAGAAAATTGTAATGTTGTACTATCATGTGTGTGAATTGTTTCTACAACTCTTCAATGAGAATAGTTGGTTCAAAGCTGGTTTACCACATTATTTAGATATATTGTAATGCACTTTTCACTATGTAAAGGTTCAATTTGTAAGACACCTTTACTTATGCACATGACTATAGAATTGTTGAGGATTCTTTCTATTATTTGATATTTTGAAAATAATAGTGGATTGTTGAAGTTTTCAAAATGAAAAGAAAGAAATGTGATAGGTTTTACCTCATACGATTGGAACCTAGGAGGGGTTTGCGGTGCCGAAGGATACAACCATTAGTCCAATTACCCTCAAATAGCTATTTAATATGTCCACTGAGTAATGAATGGTCAAGATGTTAACTACTAGACCAAAGGTGTCTATTAAAAAATAGTCACCACCACATCTATAAATACCAAAGGCCCATCATTTGTTCAAGAGATCAAAAATTTTTCTTTCTTCTTTTGGTTCCTCCATTATTATATTAAGGATCTTTTTGTCTATAACATTGCTATAAAAATATTGTAGACATTCTAGAGAGCAATTCTAAAAATACACCAACTTCCTGAGGGCTTGAATTTAGTAGTGTAACCTACAATCAAGTGTGCTTTAATTTATCTTGTGAGGGAATCTACACAAACCTTTATTGTAATTTAGTGAGGACGAATTTTACCTTAAGGAGAATGGCATCAAATACATGAATTGAAGTAATCATCTTTCAAATTTCAATATAGTCAAGATTTTGTATCAATGTCATCACCATGCAACTTTAGTATCCCTCTCTTCCTCTCATAAAAAACCTCAATGTCAAAATGCTGATGTTGCAAATATTAAAGTGTTTAGTTGTTTGACTAGAACTTATACCCACTTTAAAAATATTAATTGTGTATAAATATGGTTATTATGAAAGTTTAGATAGACAACATAATTTAATTTCACATTATGTTAATGATGGTAATTAAATTAACTCATAATTTCCCAAAGAAAAAAAAAAAAAACAAAGCTTTTATTAGATGATATTAGATACGAACAATATACAAGAGTGGATTCTCAAGCTTAGCACCAACCCAGTACTTGAAAATGTTGAATTTTAGATACACAAATACATTATTGTCTTAATATCAAACTCCCTTCTTGCTTATATGCTCTTCGTGTAAAATGTCCATGTTGTTTAAGTTAATTAGGTAGCTAGGATTTCTCAACCACTCTACCATCTGCCTTCTTTCTTCACTCTCATCCAACATCTTTAAGACATTGTGAGAAACAATGGTATTGGTAGCACTTGAAACAATAGCAAATACTTCTTACATGCCACTGTCATAAATGAAATGAATTCTGAGATCAAGGAAAATAATTTTAGGGATGAAATATCTTAGTGACAATGATAGGGTTTAAGACAAACAAATTGATAGTGTTGTAAGCATGAAAAGTAAAAAACAATCTTCCAATCAATTGAATTTGAAATGTAATTGTGCATTGTGAACATAGGAATAAAATCATATGTTAGAGAGAGTACAAAAGGAAAAAGTGAGAGTTTCTCCACTACCCAAAGTTTTAGCTCATAAATAAGGTAGGAGATTAAAAGAGATAGAATCAACTCTAACAAGGTTTTGTTGGCTAAAGTCAACCAAAATGACCACAGTATGAACTTAAAAAGAGTGCAGAAAAAATTGAGAATGAATAAGATGGTGCATGCAATCCCTATGATCTACCAAATCTAGGGAAATTGGAGGTAAGGGAAGATGTTCCAAGAAAATTTGGAAATCTTCAATAACAATAAAGTTGTCCATGTAAAAATAATAGCTAGCATGATCGTTATTATTCTCCTCCACCTCAAAATTAGTTAGGGCTAAATAGTTGAATCCATGGACAACTGTTTAGGAGAAGAGAGTGAGAGCTTATGAAAAATAGAAAGGAGAGAAGGGTTGCTGCCTATTTTTAATCCCTAAAATTAGTATGTTGTGCTAGAAAAATTGTAGTTGTTATGCTAGAAAAACTGTGAGTGTTATGCCAAAAAAACTCAAAAGAGAAAAGGGTTACTGCATGTGAAACTCAAACATGTCTTGGGTAGCTTAAGAAAAACAGAAAGGAGAAAATGGTTGCTGCATCTATTTATAAAAGGCCTATTTATAATCTCATAAAATTATTTGTTTGTAGTAGGAAATGTGGAATTGTTGTACCCAAAAAACTAAAAGGAGTGTTGTACGTGAAACTTTTTGTTGTACCAGCTAATAAGGCTATAGAGCTTTGGATGTTAGAATATAAAAAGGCAACTTATCATTTTATAATATTAAAAATGAACTTGACTCTTATATTTAATAGGTTTGTTAATTTTATCCCTTGATTTGTCTTAAATCATGATGATAATAACAGTTTATAAGTTATGACATTACCCTCTTTTTAATTAAATTCAAATACTTGGATCAATATTAAATTTTGTTTCATTTAAATATGTGAAATATGTTTGCTATTTGAATACCAAAAATCCTCCAAAATATGACCATCAAAAACCACAAAAACAAACCAAATGGCCCAAAGCCCAAACATTTCTAAGCATCTCAGTAACTTGCTTTAAATGTGGCTAGCCTGAACACTTAGCTCATTACTATAAACAAATCCAAGCCCTTCAATTACTCGAACCAATTTATAAACAAATCCAAAACTTGTTCATTAACACCTTTGATTCTAACTCTTCTTGGAATGAAGAACAAGCACTCCAAGTAGATGAACTTGCCACCTTATCTACTTTAAGCAATGAGAAATAGGTCACTAAAATCTAGGAATTCATCATAGAATTGATTGATTCTCTAAATGATCCACAAGGCAAAACTCAATATCTTTACAAGCTTCTAACTCAAGCACCATCAAGCTCTACTCAACATCCTCTACTCTAATACGCCTAAACACCTTACAATCTTACAAGCATACTCAAGTAGTTTCACCAAACCAAGCCCAAGGTTGTTACTCTTCAAGAACTTCAATAAGAAGTTCACCAACTCAAGCTAGAAATCAAAGAACTCAAGCAATAGAGATCATTAGATCATAACCTATTGCTATCTCTTCTTCACTAGTCTCCATAAGATCCTTATGAACTAAGCCCTGCTCAAGCTAATCCACTAGCAAACCAAGATTGTAATTATAACCTATCTAATTGAGATCAACCTGATTTTCTGTATTTGTTGACAAAAATCACAACCCATAAATGGCTTACTAATATTACCATTCAAATTCATGATTACAAGTTAACCACTATAGCCTTGTTAGATACCAGTGTAGACTTAAACTACATCTAAGAAGACCTTATCCTAACCAAATACTATAAGAAAACCTTGGAAGGACTAAAATCTACAAGCAACCATTCCATTCTAATCTTATACAAGCTCTTTAATTCCTGTATCTACCATTCAAGTATTACTATCAAAACTTCTTTCATTTTGATCAAAACCCTAAGCAAAAGGTTATCTTAGGTACACCCTTCTTTAACCTTATCCATCCATTTCAAGTCACACACCAAGGAATAACCACTACTATCCTTGGTCAAACATTTTAATTCCAATTCATATACAAGCCTCAAGTTAGAAACCTTAATCTTTTGAAAGATATCTCAATTCAAGAATCTACAAAACTCAATTTACTTCTCTAGGGAAAAATATCTCATCTTCACCATCTCCAAGATGAGATCAATTTCAAAAAACTTAAACACCAATTGACATAACCAATTCTCCAAGCAAAAATTCAATCCTTTTGAAACCATATCTAAACCACTATTTGTTCCAAAGTACTAAATGCTTTTTGGCATCACAAGCAACATATGGTAGATTTACCATATGCCAAGCACTTTGATGAGCACCAAATCCCTACTAAAGCACACCTAATTCAAATGCATTCACAATTAGTGCAATATTGCAAGTAAGAAATCCAAGCCTTACTTGCTAAAGGTATCATTAGATTTAACATGTCACCCTAGAGTTATGTAGCATTCTATGTCAATAAAAATGCTAAAATAGAATGTGGCACTCCCAAGTGAGTTATCAACTACAAGCACTTGAATCGAGCCTTAAAATGGATTAGATATCTAATTCAAAATCAAAAAGACCTCTTATAGCAGCTTGTTGAGGCATTGGTCTTTTCTAAGTTTGATGTAAAATTTAGATTCTAGTAGATTCAAATCAAGGGGGCATTTTGATACAAAACTACCATCACTATATCCTTTGGCTACTATAAAAGGAATGTAATGTCATTTAGACTAAAAAATGCACCCTTTGAGTTCCAAAGGATCATGAATGAGATTTATTCTCACTACTTTTAATTTTTAGTTGTCTACATTGATGATGTCTTAGAATTTTCATGCAATATAGATCAAAACTTCAAGCACTTGACCATCTTTATAGAGGTCACCCACATGCATAGACTAGCCATTTCCAAGCCTAAGATCAATCTTTATCAAACTAAGGTAAGATTCCATGGTCATTATATCTATCAAGGTACATTAATCCTTATAGAACAATCAATCCAATTTGACGATAAATTTCCTTATCAGCTTATTAACAAATCTTAACTCCATAGGTTCTTAAGAAGTCTTAATTATGTCATAGACTTCTTTCCCAAGTTTAATTTAATTTGTGAGCCTTTACATGATAGACTAAAGAAAACTCCAATTCCTTAGTCTTTTAAGCATAGAACCATAGTTCAAGCCATCAAGCAACAAGTCAAGGAACTTCTTTGTTTACACATTTGTGATCTAGACCTACCTAAGATAGTTGAGACAAATGCCTCAAAAATAGTTATGGCGGGATCCTCAAGCAAATCAATGGTAAACAAGAACAACTTGTTCATTTTACCTCCTTGCAATGGAATGATTGTCAGCAATGGTATTCCATAATCAAAAATGTAATTTTAGCAATTATTTTATGCATCTCAAAATTTCAAAATGATTTGCTTAATCAAAAGTGTTTACTCCACATTAAGTGTCAAGCTACAAAATATATTGTGCAAAAAATGTTCAAAACCTTACATCAAAATAGATTTTTGCCTATTGGCAAGCAATTTTAAGCATTTTTGACTTTGACATTGAGCTTAAGAAAGGTAGTCCAATTTGTTGCCTAATTTTCTTACAAGAGAATTCTTGTAGGGCTTTTTATCACTACAATGCCTTGAAAAATGTCCATTAAGCCTCCCTTTAAGTCTTCAATCAAGCCACTCAAAACATGGGCTCAAATTTTTGAAGAAGAAGCATTAGCATAAGAAAAACCTTTAAATTCTTCAAGCTCCCACTATTCATCCTCCCATTCAAATATTAGTCCCAAAACTAAAGTGACCCTTTTAAGCTTACCACTTAAAGCTCATCAAACACTTAAAACCTAGTTAGCCTCTTTACCAGAGAACCCAATATCATGAAAGCCTACTTATTTAAATCAAATCAAGCCTAAAATTTAGGAAGGTTTCAATATCTTGTAATCAAAATTCTAGCCTTAAATTATCCAAGCTTCTTTTCCTTAATTATTACAATTTTGTTATATTTTCATGCTACCTCGGATTTGTGCATAGGAACTCCAAATTAGGGATGATTCTTTCTTAAGGACTCTAATTCTTGGCCAAATCTACAAGGTCAAATTTTGGCAATAGTTTATTGCTACTCAACAGTAGAAAGCTCACAAGCATGGTATCTTATAGTGGTTTTCTAAAAATCCCTAGTAGTACAACACCATTAAAGCGAGCATCTCTCAATTCCATAAGCATAAGACATGTACAAATGCCCTATTGGCTAGAGCCAAAACCAAGCAAGAATATCCAATTGCATTGATAAATATTCTCCAATAAGCTTAGCAAGCCATGGATGAAGCTAAGTCCAACTCGTCATCATCTTATTATCCTTTTCAAAAACATGATCTAGATGGAGAATTTTTGGCCCCATCCACATCAACCATAAAGATAAAGGCAAAAAGAAAAGGTGAAATGCTTTTACTGAGGGTGAAAGGACAAAAGTTAAAGGAATCTTTGCTTTTACCCAAAGTTAAAGTAAAAGCATTTGCTTTTCTAAACAGTAAAAGAATCTATTTTTCAAAAAGCAAAAGCATTTACTTTTCATTGAAAGTAACTTTGCCTCTAATCTCCAAGCATCATATCAAGCTCTAAGCATCTGAGTCCCAAGCATTTATAAAAGGCCTTACTTATCAAGCATTAGGCAAGCCTGCTTTTTTTTTTTTTTTTTTTTCAAAAAAGGAAGAATCTTTTAGAAAAACTTTTCCTTGAGGAATAAGTTTTGCAAACCTTAAAAAATGTTTTAGGAGGAAGTCCTCCTAAAATAAAATCCTATCCTTTGTAAATATTTTCCTATCCTGTTATCTAGTAGCACTTCTGTAAGTGTTCTCTTAGTTTACTCTTTTCAACTTGTAAAGGGACTCTCAAATGGACAATCCCTAACTATTGTTCAAATGTCTATGTATATATAATGCAAGCAAATGAATTTTAATATTTATCTTTAATGCATGTACCAAGGTTTCATTTGAATGTTTTCAAATGCATATTTAATATATTAGTTAGAAACCAATACCAACTCAAGAGACTTATGTTTGAGCAATCTTTGGTACAACCACATACTAGATAATTTATCCTTCATATGCATCATCATGCATTCTCATACAAAGTCTCTATCCCATAAGATCCTTACCTTGATTGGCAAGCTTTTAAAAAATGAAAAAGCTTTTAAAAAAAAGAAGCTTTAAGAGAAAAAAAAAAGAAAAGCTATCCTTTGTAAATATTTTCCTATCTTGTAATCTAATAGCCCTTATGTAAGAGTTTGCTTACTCTTTTCAACTTGCAAAGGGATTCTCGAATAAAAAATCCCTAAGTTATTCTTAAAATGTCTATGTATCTTTAATGCATGCAAATAAATTTCAATATTTATCTTTAATGCATATACCAAGGTTTCATTTGAATGTTTTCAAATGCATATTCAATATATTGGCTGGAAACTAATACTAGCTCAAGAGAGTTATGTTTAAGTGACCTCTAGTATAACAATGCCATGAACTAAATAAATATATCCTTCATATGTATCATAGTGCATTCTTATATAGAGTCTTTATCCCATAAAATCCTTGCTCTAATTGATATTAAAGCCTAATCCTATGTTCTTTATGTGACAAATAGATAAGTATAGCATTCTTGGTTATAGTGATCTATTTCACCTTGTTTAGTTGTCAAGGGGAGAAACTAAGTGTAAGCATGGCATAAGGGGAAGGAATCGAATGAGTGTGGTCTTAGTAGTAAGTCCCAAGGGTAAGGCAACAAGATCATTGGTCAGCATTAAGATGTAGGTGAAATCATTGTATCCTAAACTTTATTGTAAGAAAATCCTTGTAGCAACTTAGCTAGGAAAAGAATACCCTTGTACCAAGTTACCATGTCTACTATATCTATACCTTCATCCTTGAGTCATGTATACCCCTTGAAGTCCATTGCTAGGAATAACATATTCTAGGAAGAGATTTGTACAAAAACCTTTAGCCAAGCCATAGATTATTAAAATATAGTATTGAAGAGTACCTATTAGGATAAATTTCTAGATAACTCTCTTTAATGTCATTCATTTGCTCTCATTTTTCTTTAATTAGTTGCATTAGATAGTACCCAAAAATTTATCATTGAGTTAAATTACTTGCATAATATAAAAGAATTAGAATTTCTAGAAAGCTAGTTCTTAGATTGAGTCCACTTTTTACAGTTCAAACTACCTACTTTAGAGAATTTTAGGAATCTGAGGCTCATCTAGATACACCTTAAGATTTTGAGTTAGTCATAAAAAGAATGTTGTAAAACCAATGAAAAACTTCCCATATCTATACTTACTAGATGAAAGGATGGTGGAGATGAATAACTCATAACTAAATTGAGATTGACACAAAGAAACAAAAACAATAAAGGATGTATCTTAAGTCAATTTTCTCTTCCAATTTCTATCATAACATTTCTAGTTGACAAAAAGGAAATCAACAAATGCTTAAAATTTGCTCCATTGTTCTAGTTTTTTTATTCTTGGACTTATGCCTAATTTCTTGTACATATATGACAAGACCCTTAGTCCAGATGTTAACTTCAATCTCTTGCATTTGTGAAACTAGCCATGCATCTACATGGCAAGAAATAGCAAACACAACTTTCTAATGGTTATGTGCTTCAAAAATCATAAAGACCAACTTAATGGGGTAGAGAACCCAAATGAGACAAAGGAAAATAAATTAGCAGAAGATTATGGAGTGGACTAAAGTTTTTAATACTAAAACATGAGAATATAATCTATATAGCAATGACATGCAACAAATTTAGAAAAATTTCCAGCTTTAG
This sequence comes from Rhizophora apiculata, assembly GCA_037832385.1. Lineage (NCBI taxonomy): Eukaryota > Viridiplantae > Streptophyta > Magnoliopsida > Malpighiales > Rhizophoraceae > Rhizophora > Rhizophora apiculata. The sequence continues at coordinate 14,655,032 of CM075426.1, forward strand.
TGATGTTGATTGCCAGAAAACATAACAAATAACACTTATATTGATTGGCACCAAGTAAGAACAACATAAATGAGTGGATCCTTTAGCTTAGTATCAACATAGTATTGAAATTGTTTCAGATTAGGCACACAAATACACTATTATCTTAGTGTCAGAGTCAATCTCCCTACCTATTTATATGCCCTTCGTGTAACATGTCCATGTCTTTAAAATTGATTAGACAATCAAAAAAGTTTTAACAGTTTCCTTGAATTCTCTCTTTATACCAGCTTGAATAAAGTAGCAAGTACTAGTTTCAGCAAGTTAAGACTCAAACAAAAAGGTACTACAAGTTTAATTAGTTAATGGGAAATCTCTAAAATTCAACCATAAATCCCTCATCTTCATTTTACCCTATCAATGAAAATTCCTTTACAATAATTTCATCCCTTTTAACTTTACAATCACAAGAATTATGCTAAAAATATCACCATTTTGCACTTAGGAAAGCATATTTTCAAATTACTTGTAGGCATGGGCATCGTGCCCATAACATTTACTTTAGTTGCAACTACTAACTAATCGCACACGCTTATCCTTCCAATCAAAAATATAAATTTATGATCCAAATTGATTTTCATACATCCTTATCAAACTCCTTCCCTGCTTATACTCTTTTCATGTAAAATTTCTACATTATTGAAGTTGATTAGATAGCAAAGGTTTCTCAATAACTCTAGCATCTACCTTCTTTTCATGCTCATCCAACATCTCCAAGACATTGTGAGAAACAATAATAATGGTAGCACCCAAAATAATAGCAAATACATCCCGTACACCACTATCATTAATAAAATGAATTCCAAGATCAACAAAAATAATTTTAAGGATGAAACGTCTTAGTGACAACGATAGGGTTTGAGACAGACAAATTAATAGTGCCACAAGCATGAAAAAGCAATGAACAACCTTCCAATCAACTTAATCTAAAGTAGAAGTGTGCCTTGCCAACACAAGAAGAGAATCATCTATTATAGTAAGTGCAAAAGGAAAAAGTGAGGGCTTCTCCATTACCCAAAGTTTCAACACATAAATAAAGTAGAAGATTAAAAGAGAAAATCAACTCAAATAAGTTTTGATGACTAAAGTCAACCAAAATGGCCATGGCATGAACTTGACATGAGTCCAAAAAAAAAAAAAAAGAAAAATAAGTAAGATGGTACATGTAATCCCTATGATCTACTGATTCTAAGGAAATTGGAGGTGAGGGAAGAAGTTTTAAGAAAAATTGGAAATTTTCAATAGCAATAGAGTTGTCCATGTAAAAGTAATTGTTAGCATAATGGCTATTATTCTCTTCCACCTCAGAATTAGCTAGAGCTGAATAATTGAATCCTTGGCAGGGTAGGAGAGAAAAAATTTTGTTATTAGAAGAGAGAGAGAGGGCTTATAAAAATTTAGAAGGAGACAAGGGTTATTGCCTATTTATAATCCCTAAAATTAGTATGTTATGCCTAAAAAATTGTAGCTATTGTGTTAGAAAAATTATGAGTGTTGTGCCAAAAAAACTAAGAGGAGAGAGGGGTTGTTGCACGTGAAACTCGAACACATCTTGGGTAAATATAGTGGAGAAAATGGTTGTTGCACCTATTTATAAAAGGCATATTTATAATCACAAAAACTTATTTGTTTGTAGTAGGAAACATGGAAGTGTTGTGCCCAGAATACTAAAAGGATTGTTGTACATGAAGCTTTTTGTTATGCCAGCTAATGGGGCTATAGAGCTTAGGATGTGAGAATATGAGAAGGCAACTTATCACTTTGTAATATTATAAATGTACTTAACTCTTATATTTAATAGTTTGGTTACTTCTATCCCTCGATTAGTCTCAAATCATGATGACAATAATGATTTAAAAGTTATGGTGTCACCTTTTTTAATTAAATTCATATATTTAAATCAATATTGAATTTTGTTTTATTTAAAATTATGCAACATGTTTGCTATTTGAATACCAAAGATTTGACTTGGCCACTGTATGAGTGTATTTTACTTGATGCTGGTGGGACAAATGAACACATAAAATGTAGTGGTACCTAAGTACCATCACAAGATCAAAAAATGTCTATACCCTAACACACTACTCATCTCGTTAACATAAACATCATAACATCTTTGATAACCAATCTGATGTCATTTCTTTTAGTTGTAAACTTTACAATAGGTGTCAAATTTTGTAATTATCATTACAATATATGTCATATTGATTATAATTTTTGTTTGAGATGAGTATTCTTGGCTATGTTTGAAACATAAATCACTACAACCTAATTTTTCTTTCTCAAGATAACACCAAAAATTAAAATAAAAGATTATAATATTTAAATCATTGATTTTATGTGCCAAAAAGTACAATTTTTTACTATTTTGACCATAAATCTTATGAATTTTCTTATAAGAAGAAACAAAATAAATTTAATATTTATTTATCGTTTATTATTTTATTATATATATATATATAGTTAATATTAAATTTAACTTATTATTATATATATATATATATATATATATATAATAATTTATTTTTATTTTAAATATTTATGATATTTTAAAAATTATACACATACACACATTTTTTTGTATACACATTTTGTAAATAATATAAATATATGTAATATATATAATATATTTATAAGTTTTTTTGTACAAATTAATATATGAGAAATAAGTATTAAACAATAATTTTTTTATCTATTATAAATTAACAAGTCAACTTATAACCAAAACTTAATAATGAAATAAAAATTAGTATAAAAAATAAAAAATATATATATACTTTTTGTTCATACTAATATATAAAAAATAAAAAATAAAAAATATTTTTTTTAAGTATTATACTATATGATAAATAAAAAATTAGTTTTTTTGAATTAATTTGTTAACTTATAATCGAAGTGAAGTGATAAAAGTAAAATTAGTATAAAAATAAACTATATATATTTTAAAAATAAATTAATATATAAAAAATTAAAAATAAATAAAATAAAAATGATTAAAAATAAAAATTAATCCTTAAATAATAACTATTCAACTCTTGGATTGACTCAAAGCCCACCTAAAAGCAATTTGAATGTAATATGATTCAAAAGTAATTAGACTTAGAATAATTCCACTTGATAACCTATGTCAAGACATTTAATGTTGATGCTCATTTATATGTATCTTTTTTCATAAGGGTAGCACTCACAAATCCATTATAGAGGATTGTGATATTTTTTTTGGGGTAATGTCAATCATAAGTAAGGGTAACATCAATCATCAAAAGATTTTAAAGTAGAAACATGTGTGTAATATGACACTCCCCAAGTTGGTTCTCATAGGCCATTGTAGCATCAGTGCATTTTTTTTTTTTTCATTTTCATTTTTCTTCTCTTATTCTTTTTTCCAATGTTGTAATATAATTTAGTTCTTTCCTTCTTTGGGCTTCATTGATGTGTTTTGTTGGTCCGATCTAATGACATTTCTTTCAATTGTAAATTTTGTAAGAGACACTAAAATATGTAATTATGATTATGAAAGATTATTATGACATAAATTGTGGGTGATGCTTGTGTTGTAGATGTTGACATGTTTAATTATTTTATTATAATTTATACCTACCTTATTAATAGTATTAATTGTGTATATATCTAGTTTATTATGAAAGTTTAGATAAACAATATAATACCCAATTTCATTTTATGATATCAATTAGTGACATTTCATTTTATTTTACATTAAGTATTTTTTTTCATATTTTATTTTTATGCATTCAAATTATTAAAGATGCATTGACCTAACTAATAGCAATTTAGTCATTAATATCAAGTTTGTTATTACATTGGCTTTGCTATATTTGGCATTTGTCCAGACTAGTTGTTGCCACTCCTATAGGTAGTAGTGGACAATGAAGATAATAGGACAAATAATTTAATATTTTGAGAATTTTATAATTGGATGACTAAAATTTAGAAATGATTGTGCATCAAGCATAACATATGGCTTGACTAATATTGATTTGAATTGTATTTCTAGTTCAAACTTTTCCAACCAAGACAAAAATGATCCTAATGATGTACTAGAGTCAATGGCAATTCAAGGTGCCTCTAGAATTATTAGGATCTTGGGTAATTCCTCATTTTTTTTCACATATCCATAGAGAATATGCTTATTTGTGTTCAAATCATTAAAAGCTGAGACATTTTTGAAAAGTTTTTTCTTTGCCTTTTTTTTTTTTTTTGTTTAAAGGGTATAACATTTGTTGTTCCCACAGCCTTGTATAGGTTGTAATTGTTGTCAATTAGGTTTAAGTGTGCAAGAAGGTAAAAGCCACATGGAAGGGCAAAAATGTAAAAGCCACATGAAAAGGGCAAGACAGTAAATTCGCCGCAAGTAAGTCCTATTGGGATTTTATGGAGGAGTATATAAAGGCCATCAGAATACAACAAAAAAAGACGTATTAGCTATTGAGAAAAATAGACAAAAAACCTACGCACACCACCAGCAAGAGAGAGAAACCTGTGAGAAAGGCACACCACCAGCACACTAGCAGTCGGCAAATGAGCAGATCGGCACACCACCAGCAAGAGAGAGAAACCCGTGAGAAAGGCACACCAGCAGTCGGCAACTGAGCAGATCGGCACACCACTGGCACACCAGCAGTCGGCAGCTGAGCAGGTCGGCACACCACCGGCAGACGGTGAGAGATCCGGCGACGGCGTGAGAGAGATCCGGCTGGGACAGAGGAGATCCGGCGACGGCGTGAGAGAGAGCCGGATGGGACGGTGAGAGATCCGGCAGAAGGAGATCCAGTCGACAGTGAGAGATCTGGCAGAACAGGGGTCTAGTCGACGGTGAGAGATCCAGCAGAACAGGGGTCTGGCTGACGATGACAGATCCGGCAGAATAGGGGTTGGATGAAAAACAGAAACCATGAGGCGAGCCGTGAGACAAGGAGACAGGTGAGACCGTGAGACGGTGAAAGCAGGAGCTGTGTGAGACAACCTAGAGAAGGAATTCGACGAAGCATTGGAAAGAACTCAACGTATTTCCAGATTCCATCAAGAGAGGTTAAAGAGCATTGTGGTGAACTTCTAAGTAGCAGTGGAGCAGCCTTTCAATTCAACAGAGGCAAGACAAGCTAGAAGAAGGGTAGACACAGTAGGTGACACTCTTTGTAATGTACTTACTTAGTACTTGCAATAGTGAAAGGAACAGAGAATTAAGACATCCATTGTAACTGGAATTCTCAAGTATAGTGGATGGTATCGGTAAGGGAGAGTCCTTACCATCGTGGATGTACGTCACATTGACGGAACCACGTAAATCTCGTGTGTCCTTAATTTGCTTTACATTCTGTGTTTTGAATTGAATTGTGAACGCAGCTAAAGTATCAGCCAACCCATAACCTAACGAAGGCCTAAACAAGAACATCCGAATTGTCTATTAGGCAAGGTGTCTGAAAGGTGATTTTGGGGACTATTGTGATTAGTAGGTAGCAATAGATCCACCTTAGTCGAGTCTGAGAAAGAGTTCATTTTTAAGAAGAGGTTGAAGTTGTTCACTTACCTGCGAATTGCGAATTGTGGTGATACTGATTCACCCCCCTCTCAGTATCACAAACTGGTAAATCCTAGGGAGAAGTCGGGAACTTTAATTGGTATCAGAGCCCAGGTTCACCAGTTTGAAGTTTAACAGCTTGGTGTATTAGTTTAAAGGGATCTAGAAGTTTGACTTGTTTAGCATACTAAGAAATGGAAGCCAGTACCAGCACTAGCACCACTTACAGCAAAAAGGTTTCAATCTTCAACGGAACCAACTATCTTATATGGAGAGCAAGAATGCAAGTGGTATTTGCAACCATGGGCATGAATGTGGTGAAATGCGTACAGGAGGGTTTTGTGGCTCCGGAAGAAGGTAAAGACTTAACCCCAGAGGAGTTAAGGCAGTTTGAGATAAATGGGAAGGCCTCAAATGTCATCATTTCAGCATTGACAGATGCTGAGTATGCTAAAGTTATGGACTGCAAATTTGCCAAGGAGATATGGGACAGATTGCAGAAAGTCTATGAAGGTGATGGCAGAATGAAGGAGGCTAAGCTTCAAGTGTTCAAGGAGAGATATGAATCTCTCATAATGCAGAAGAATGAGACAATTCAAGAGTTCTTCACCAGGGTTATTGACGCTGTAAACGATCTAAGAAGTTATGGGAAGAACAAGAAGGACTCATCGATTGTGAAGAAAATTCTAAGAATTCTGCTTGAGAGGTTTGCTTCAAAGGTGGCAGCCATAGAGGAGAGTAGAGATCTCAACTCTATGTCTCTGCATGATCTTCAGTGCAATCTCATTGCATATGAGATAAGAATAAAGTCGACTGAGAGCTCCTCAATGTCAAAGGTATCAAAGGAGGCAACTTTCAAAACTATGAAATACTTGAAGATAAAAGAAAAGGAAGAATCATCCAGTGAGGATAATGATGATGATGAGGAAGAAAGTGAAGGTGAAGTATTGGCTTACTTCACAAGGAAATTCAAAAAAGGGTCTAAGAAGGGAAAAGGACAGTTGTCCTTGAGATGTTATCGTTGTGGGTAGACTGGACACTTTGCTTCTCAGTGCAAAGTGAAACTTGATGATGAAGATGAGGATGGTGATGATGAGCAGAATTCAAGATGGAGAAGATCATCATTCAAATCAAAGAAGTCCAATAAGAAGATTGCTAACCCACAGAGGAAGATGAGAGAGACATTCAAGAGTTATGTGAGTCAGACAAAAGAAGCTAATGAGGAGGAAGATGAAGACTCATTAGATGAGTATGTCTTTATGGCATCAGCACAAAGTGGTAGCTTAACCTCTAAAGAGGAAGAGGAAGTTGATGAAGAAGAGCCAGATCTTGAAGCTAAGCTAGAAGCAACTTCAAAGGAGATAATTAGAAGGGGCAGAACCATAAGAAGGTTGGAGGCCCATATAAAACAAGTTGAAGCAAAGTCTGAGGAAGCTGAAAGTCAAAATGGTGAAATAAGGGCTGAGCATATTGACTTGAAGAGAAGATTTGAGGAACATATCAAAATATGTGAAGACCTTATAGTAGAGCTTGGCTAAAGAGTTGCTAAGACTTTAGCAACAACTCAAAAGTAGCAAAGAGAACTTGTAGAAACTTGAAATGATAGGAGAAACAAGTTCTGGAAAAAGAGAGAAGAATGTAGAGAAAGTGCAGTAATCTGAGGCTGTATTGGCTAAAGAAAATGAGAAAGTGCCACAGAAGTTGAAAGAGAAGGTTGTGACTCAGAAGAAGATAGCTGAGAATAAAGAAGATCTAAAGAAGCAACCTAGGGTGGCAAACAAGAAGGAAGAAAAGAAAGTCAGGCAGCAAAGGGCTACGGTTGAATAGAAGAAGGAGAAGAAGGTGACTGAAATGGAAGTCATACAAGCAAAGAAGCCAGCTACTTTACATACACAGCAAGCGATGAACAGAAGAAGACAAGCAATGATCAGACCCAAGAAGAGGCAGTTTCAAAGTCATTACCTTTATTGTGGAGTTTGGGGTCATAAAGTGAGTAACTGCTAGTGGAGAAGGCCAGTATATTTCTCCAACTTGAGAAGATATGATGCTGCATATAGGGGGAGACAATATAGAATTCAGAAGAGAACACCTATCGTGAGTTCTTGCACATACTGTAAAAGGCAAGGACACACTGACAAGGATTGTTGGTGGAAGCCCAAACCAGTGGTTTCAAAGAATAAGTTTGCTATATTGGCAGACTTGGAACAATGTGAAAGGTGCGGGTAGGATGACCATAATGCCAAGAGATGCATGACACTTCTCCCTGAGCAAGAGAAGGCACTCAATGGCACAGTGAAAACAAGCGGTGCAGTCAAAGATGAGAAAAAGGAGAAAGCTATCTTCCAACCAGTTCAAAAGAAGGAATATAAAGTTAAAAGGGAGGTGGCTAATACAGCTAAAATTACACTCAAAGATGACTGCAAGGATAAGCAGTGGATCCTTGATAGTGGATGCACTTCGCATATGACGGGAGACAAGAGTAAATTATCAAAGCTAAACAAATCAAGAGAAGGCAGAGTCAAGTTTGGCAATGATGATTCACTCAACATCAATGGTCGGGGGTCAGTAAAGATTGGAAGAGGAAAGTTGAAAGATGTTCTTCACATTGAAGGACTCAGATATAATTTAGCATATGTCAGTCAACTATATAACGAAGACCATAAGGTAATATTTACAAAAATAGGTTGTTAGGTAAAGAGTAAAGAAGGCAATACTGTTGCAGCCGAAAAGAGAATAGTTGGAAATTTATATGTGATTGATGAGGACAAGACAAGTAGTTGTTTATTCACCAAAGAAGAAGAAAATCAACTCTGGCATAGGAGGCTGGGACACTTATCACAGAAGAATATGAGGAAGCTGACCATTACTCATGCAATCAGAGATATTCCCGGCCTCAGGAGAGAGAGAGAGTATGTTTGCTTAGCATGCTCCAAAGGAAAACATGTCAGAAAGCAGTATAAGACCAAAGAGTTCAATTCTGAAGCAATGCTTGACATTGTGCATACTGATTTGTGTGGGCCGATGAGAACAAAAGGGTTGAAAGGTGAGAGGTACTTCATCTTGTTTGTTGATGATTATTCCAGAAGGACCTGCATCATGCACCTCAAACACAAGTCAAAAGTTCTGAATTGCTTCAAGAGATACAGAAGATTGGCTGAAAATGAGAGTGGAAAGAAGATCAAAGTATTGAGGTTAGATCAAGGCACTAAATTCACAAATGGAGCTTTTGAAGATTACCTTAATAAGCATGGAATTCACCATCAGATGGCAGCAGCAAGAACACTTCAACAGAACGGGGTGGTAAAGAGGAAGAACAGAGCTATGGTTGAAATGGCAAGAACTCTATTGCTGGAATCCAAGCTTTACATAAGATTTTGGACAGAAGCAACATTTACAGCCGTGTACCTACTGAACAGAGTTCTACTAAGGCCCAATACTGATAAGACTCCATATGAGCTATGGAGTGGGAAGAAGACAACAGCCAAGTATCTTAGAGTCTTTGGCAGCCCATGTTTTGTAAAGAACAAGAAGCAAAACTAGGGAAAATTTAATACTAGGTCTAATGAAGGCATCTTTGTGGGATACTCAGCAAAGACAAAAGGTTACAGAGTTTTCCTGCATAAGCTGGGAAAAGTGATTACTTCCAATGATGTAAGAATAGATGAGAACTGGAAAATAATGCAGAATGGAGAAGCTGAGGACAATGAAGAAGATGACTTCAATGTAGATGAAGAATTAGACCAATCTGAAGAAAAGGAACAAGAAGTAAGTTTAGACTTGGAGAAGAGTGAGTCTGAAGATGAAGAAAGAGATCCTTTTGCAACTAAGATGGTGCAAGGAAGAAGGACAAAGAAAACATGGACCAGTGCTCATCAAGGAGATCAGATCACAGGTGACCCATCAGTAAGAGTTACAACAAGAAGAAGAATGGTGGGAGCTACTGCTCTACTCTCACAAGTTGAACCTAAATCTGTTGAAAAGGCCATTCAAGACCAAGCCTGGGTCAAAGCTATCAATGAGGACTGGATCAAATTGAGAAGAATGATACATGGGAGCTGGTTCCAAAACCCACTAATAAGAATGTCATAGGAACAAAGTGGGTGTTTAGGAATAAACACAATAAAGATGGCAACGTGGTGAGGAACAAGGCCAGGCTGGTTTACAAAGGCTACACTCAGATAGAAGGGGTAGATGTTGATGAAACTTTTACACCAGTAGCAAGGTTAGAAACTACCAAAATGTTCTTAGCTTTGGCAGCACACAAGAGGTATAAAGTTTATCAGATGGATGTGAAATTCGCCTTTCTGAATGGGCTCCTGAAAGAAGAAGTGTATATTGAACAACCTGATGGAGTACAAATCAGTGAGGATGAGACACAAGTGTGCAAGCTGAAGAAAGTCTTGTATGGTCTTAAGCAAGCTCCAAGAGCATGGTACAGCAGGCTAGATGCATACTTGAGAAGGTTGAACTTCAGAAGAGGAATGGTTGATAATAACCTGTATGTGTTCAACTTAGAGAAAGGCCAGCTGATAACCATAGCATATGTAGATGACATCATCTTTGGAGTGGATCACTCTGAACTATGCCAAGATTTTGCACAAAAGATGAGTGAGGAATTTGAGATGTCATTGATTGGAGAAATGACGTACTTTCTTGGATTACAGATAAAGCAGTGTGAAGAAGGTATCTTTATTTCTCAGACGAAATATGCCAAAGAGATGCTGAAAAGGTTTGGTATAGAGGATAGCAGATCTGTCAGTACCCCTATGACAGTGGGCTACAAGTTAATAAAAGATCAGGAGGGAAGGAGTACAAGCCTTATAGAGTACAGGAAGATGATAGGGAGCCTTCTGTACCTTACGACATCAAGGCCTGATCTTATGCAAGCTGTGTGCACTGCCAGCAGATTCCAAGCTGATCTTAAAGAGTCTCATGTGTTGGCAGTGAAAAGAATCCTAAGGTATCTCAAAGGAACACTGGAAATGGGCTTGTGGTATCCAGCCATGGATTCTGTTAAACTACAAGCATACATTGATGCAGACTGGGTAGGAAGTATAGATGATAGAAAATTAACCAGCAGCTGTAGCTTCTACTTGGGTTCAAAGTGTGTTGCATGGTTAAATAGAAAGCAAAACAGTGTTGCTTTGAGCACAGCTGAGGCTGAGTATATGGCTGCTTGTGCAGCATGTACACAGGTGATATGGATGTTAAGACAATTGGCAGACTTGGGTGTTGAAGTGAAATTACCAGTGAGTGTACTTTGTGATAATCAAAGTGCTATTGATCTCAGCAAGAATCTAGTTCAACATTCGAGGAGTAAGTATATTGACATCCAGTATCACTTCATCAAAGATCAAGTGGAACAGGGTACAATTCAGTTGCAGTATGTTGGCACTAAAGATCAAATTTTAGATATTTTAACTAAACCTCTGTCCACAAAGCTGTTTGAAAAGCATAGATTGAGTCTATCTGTGCAAATGCCTCCTCAAGCCTGAAGTTCAGGTAAATCCTCCATCTTCACTTTACGAGTTTTTCAAATTTGTAATTGGTTGGCAAAGGGGGAGAGAAGCAACAGTGCAGGGGGAGCTGCTAGGAAAGGGGGAGTGCATATTTAGGGGGAATTGAAACTGCTGCATAATGGCTTTTGCCATGAGTGTTGCCAACAATTACAAAGGGGGAGATTGTTGTTCCCACAGCCTTGTATAGGTTGTAATTGTTGTTAATTAGGTTTAAGTGTGCAAAAAAGTAAAAGCCACATGGAAGGGTAAGAACGTAAAAGCCACATGAAAAGGGCAAGACAGTAAATTCGCCGCAAGTAAGCCCTATTGGGATTTTATGGAGGAGTATATAAAGGCCATCGGAAGACAACAAAAAAAGACGTATTGGCTATTGAAAAAAATAGACAAAAAACCTACACACACCATTGGCAAGAGAGAGAAACCAGTGAGAAAGGCACACCATCGGCACACTAGTAGTCAGCAACTGAGCAAATCGGCACACCACCGGCAAGAGAGAGAAACCCGTGAGAAAGGCACACCATCGGCACACTAGCAGTCAACAACTGAGCAAATCGGCACACCACCGGCAAGAGAGAGAAACCCGTGAGAAAGGCACACCAGCAGTCGGCAACTGAGCAGATTAGCACACCAGCAGTCGGCAACTGAGCAGATTAGCACACCAGCAGTCGGCAACTGAGCAGGTTGGCACACCACCGGCAGACGGTGAGAGATCCAGCGACAGCATGAGAGAGATCCTGCTAGGACAGAGGAGATCCGGTGACGGCGTGAGAGAGAACCGGCTGGGATAGAGGAGATCCAATGACGGCGTGAGAGAGATCTGGCTGGGACTGAGGAGATCCGATGACGGCGTGAGAGAAAGCCGGCTGGGACGGTGAGAGATCCGGCAGAAGGAGATCTGGTCAACAGTGAGAGATCCGGCAGAACAGGGGTCCGGTTGACGGTGAGAGATCCGGCAGAACAGGGGTCCGGTCGACAGTGACAGATCCGGCAGAATAGGGGCTGGATGAAAAATAGAAACCGTGAGGCGAGTCGTGAGACAAGGAGACAGGTGAGACCGTGAGATGGTGAAAGCAGGAGCTATGTGAGACAACCAAGAGAAGGAATTTGGCGAAATATCGGAAAGAACTCAACGTATTTCCAGATTTCTTTAGGAGAGGTTAAAGAGCATTGCGGTGAACTTCTAAGCAGCAATGGAGCAGCTTTTCAATTCAATAGAGGCAAGACAAGCTAGAAGAAGGGTAGACACAGTAAGTGACACTCTTTGTATTGTACTTGCTTAGTACTTGCAATAGTGAAAGCAGTAGAGAATTAAGACATTCATTGTAACTGGAATTCTCAAGTATAGTGGATGGTCTCGGCAAGGGAGAATCCCTACCACTGTAGATGTACGTCACATTGACGGAACCACGTAAATCTCGTATGTCCTTAATTTGCTTTACATTTTGTGTTTTGAATTGAATTGTGAACGCAGCTAAAGTATCAGTCATCCCATAACCTAACGAAAGCCTAAACAAGAACATCCGAATTGTTTATTAGGCAAGGTGTCTGAAAAGTGACTTTGAGAACTATTGTGATTAGTAGGTAGCAATAGATCCACCTTAGTCAAGTCTGAGAAAGAGTTCACTTTTAAGAAGAGGTTGAAGTTGTTCACTTATCTGCAAATTGCGAATTGTGGTGATACTGATTCACCCCCCTCTTAGTATCATAAACTAGTAGATCCTAGAGAGAAGTCGGGAACTTCAACATTTATGGAAAAAATAGATAAAGAGAGAAAATATGCTTATGATAGGTAACCTAAAAAAGAAAAATAATTTTTCTTTTATCTAGTTTAATTTTTTAAAAAAATTTTTAAATCCTAGATATTAACTAAAATGGTTTAGATGCATTGGAAGTTTTGGTTTCATGCTCTTACAAGGGTAGTTAGCTCAATTTTTCACAAAAGAATAACTCTTTTAGAAAATAGTTTTATTTGCAAGCATTATTCTCAAAGCAAAATTTAAAATACAATCCAATCCAATTTTCTTCCCTAAGCTACTCATGGTAGCATCATGTATGACTCATAGAAATAAAAACTATGTCGTAGAAGAGGTGCAAATAAACTTCTCAACCATTTTGCATTTTCATATGCTCTCGATGTCATATAGATTTATTCTATTAATCATGTTTACTAAGGAAAAGTAACACTATTTGTAGAATACAAGATGGAGAAATATCATCCTCTAAGAGATTATTTATAAGACCATCCTAATAAGAAAAAAAAACGTATTAAAAGGGGAAAACAAATAATAAAACCATGTACTAGGTCCCTTAATTTTCTGAACAAACTTCCTACGTGTAAGACATAGAAACAATGGTAAAATCTTTTCAAAGCTACAAACTTTGAAGTTGAGTAGAATGAATATTGTAAAACCAACTAAAAAGTTCCTACATCTATTTTAACTGGAAGAAAGGATGATGGAGATGAATAACTCATAACTAAATTGAGACCAACCCAAAGAAACAAAAATAACAAAAAATGTATCTTGAGTTAATTTTCTCTTCCAATTTCCTATTGTAACATTTCTAGTTATCAAAAAGGAAATCAACAAATGCTTGAAATTTGCCCTATTATTTTGTTTTTTATTTTGGACTTATGCCTAATTTTTTGTACACATATAAGAAGGCCCTTAGTTTAGAAGTTAACTTCAATCTCTTGCATTTGTGTAACTAGCCATGCATCTACATGGCAAGAAATACCAAACACAACTTTCTGATGATCATTTGCTTCATAAATCATAAACACCAACTTGTTGGGGCAAAGAAACCAAAAGAGACAAAGGAAACTAACTTAGTAGAAGATTATGGAGTGGACTAAAGTTTTTAATACTAAAACATGAGAATATAATCTATATAACAAGAGCATGCAACAAATTTAAAAAAATTTCTAGCTATAGTGATGATGGTTGCCAGAAAAAATAACAAACCAAGCTTATATTTGTTGAAACCAAGTAACAATGATATAAAAGAGTGGATCCTCTAGCTTAGTATCAACATAATAGTGAAAATGTTTCAGATTTAGACATACAAATACGCTATTATCTTAGTGTTGGAGTTAGACTCCTTATCTACTTATCTGCTCGTTTTGTAAAATGTCCACATCTTCTAAAATTGATTAGACAACCAAAAAAGTTTTGATAGTTTCCTTGAATTCTCTCTTTATACTAACCTAAATAAAGTAGCAACTACCAATTTTAGCTAGTTAGGGCTTAAACAAAAAGGTACTACAAGTTTAATTAGTTATTGTGAATTCTCTAAAATTCAACCCCAAATCCCTTCACTTTGTTTTACCTCGTTAATACAAATTCCTTTATAATAATTCCATCCTTTTTAACTCAATAATCACAAGAATTATGTTAAAAATAACACCATTTTGCACACAAGAAAGCATATTCCCAAACAACTTGTAGTCATGGGCATCATGTTTATAGCGTTTACTTCAGTTATAACTGCTAATCATTCACACATGCTTATCCTTCTAATCAAAAACATGAATTTATGATTCAAACTAATTTTCATACATCCCTAATAGAAAAGCAAATTAATACGTTAATAGCTTAAAAAAAGTCTAAATCAAAACCAAAACACCTAGAGCAATTTGTATGATTACTCAACCATTGACAATATAATCAAAAAATTTAGTGAAAAGAATCAAAATTAGAAATTACATTCTAATGATAGCTAAATAAATCAATCAACAAAATACTAGAACAAGCAACAAGTTTGAAAAGGATACACTAAGTAAAAGCCATGACCAAATGCACTAGCCAACATAACCATAAACATTTAGGCCTATGGTGCAGTAAGAGTCATACTAAAACATTACAACCACCTACAAAACTTTACCATTGGATAGTCAAAATTCAATTCCCATGCAATGAATCATTTAGAAAATGAAAGATAAAATAAGAAAAAGGAATCATAAAAATTTGTGGGAGAGTTTACTCAAAGGAAGAATAGGAGCATAAATGAAAGGAACTAAGAACTTAAATGGAGGATCTCTGTTTTGCTTCCTAACTGGTGCTTCTCTTCAACAAAATTTAGACATAAAATCAATAATACATCAATCAAAAAAGATTTTGAAATAGAAAAATGCATGTAATACGACATAAACCATAATAGATATTTGACAAAAACTCATTAATTAGGGCATAGTGATCGAATGATGAGGCCATCACTGAATGTCAATTTGGAAAGTGCTTGTTCTTTCTCCAAATCTAAAGGGACCATTCACCATTTGAGATGGATTTTAACTTTTAATGGAACATTATGGGTTGGAATTACTACAATTAATCTAAATAGAAAGTCAACAAAATTAAAGTATACCTAATTTTAATTTTAATTGTTATTTTATCTTTTAAAAATAAAATTAATGAAAAATGTGATTAGTACATTTATTTGATGGGACCATTCCTTTTGTAGGGAAAATCAAACTATCAAAAATATCAGGGTATTTAATTTTTCTCCAATTTTGAAAACAATAACGTTTTTTTTAATCAATATAAGTTTATTAGTTATTCAACCCACTTGTTAATTGTTTGTATTCTCTATATTTTTCAATGATTTAATTTCAATATTAGTTAATATATTTGAATTTTGACAGTGATTATGATAGATGCTTGATGATAGGAATTCAAATATAGGCTATCAACCCCAAAAGGAGAACAAACAAAAAGAAAACTCTAGTATAAAATATAAGGTATAATTATAATTTGTATCCACGATTATTAGAAATTATAAAAAATATACTAACATTAGTAAACTTGGACAAAAATCAAAAAATGATACTCTTGTATGTACTATGACATTAGAAACCTTATCTTCACCATGCAACTCTAGTATCCCTCTCTTCCTCTCATTTGAAACCTCATTTTCATAATGCTGACATTGTAGATGTTGATGTATTTAGTTGTTAATTAGAACTTATACCCACCTTAAAATTATTAATTATGTATAAATACGGTTACTATGAAAGTTTATATAGATAACATAATGCCCAATTTCACATTATGTTGATGATGGTAATTAAACTAACTCATAATTTTCCAAAAAAAAAAAAAAAAAAAAGCAAACAATGCTTTTATTAGATGACATTACATAAGAATAATATGCAAGAGTGGATCGTCAAGCTCAATACCAACCCAATACTTTGAAATGTTGAATTCCACATACATAAATACATTATTATCTCAATATTAGACTCCTTTCCTGCTTATATGCTCTTCATGTAAAATGTCCATATTGTTGAAGTTAATTAGACAAATAGGGTTTCTCAATAGCTTTAGCATCTACCTTCTTTCTTCATGCTTATTTGACATCTTGAAGACATTGTGAGAAACAATGATGATGGTAACACCCAAAATAATAGCAAATACTTCCAATATGCCACTATTGTAAATGAAATGAATTTCAAGATCAAATAAAACAAATTTTAGGGACAAAATGTCTTAGCAACAATGACAAGATTTGAGATAAACAAATTAATAGTGCTATAAGTGTGAAAAAGTAAAGAACAACCTTCTAATTAGCTAAATCTAAAATGGAAGTGTGTGTAGCCAACATGGGAAGAGAATTGTGTGTAGGAGTGAGTGTAAAAGGAAAAGGTAAGGGTTTCTTCACTACCTAAAGTTTCAACACATAAATAAGTTAAGAGATTGAAAGAGACAAAATCAACTCTGAAGTTACCAACATCACCCTAGGATCTACTAGTTTGTGATACTTAGAGAGGGGGTGAATCAGTATCACACCCCTTAAAAAAAACCTCTAATAACTTAAGCCAAAATGAACTCTTTCCCAAATTCAACTAAGGTAGATCTATTGTTACCTACTGATCATAATAGTCCCCAAAGTTACCTTTCAGACACCTTGCTTATTAGACAAATCGGTTGTTCTTGACTAGGTCTTCTTTTAGGTTATGGGTTTGATGATTCTTTAGTTGTGTTCACAACTCAATTCAAAACACAGAATGTAAATTCAAAGCAAGGACACGAGAGATTTACATGATTCCATCAATGTGATGTACTCCACGGTGATAGGGATTCTTCCTCTACCAAGACAATCCACTATACTTGAGAACACCAGTGTGGTATCCCCTATGATTACAATGGATGTCTTAATCTTCTACTCTTTTCACTATTACAAATACAAAGCAATCACAATACAAAGAGTGTCACTTACTGTGTCTACCCTTCTTCTAGCTTGTGTTGCCTCTGTTTGATTTGAATAGGCTGCTTCACTACCGCTTGGAAGATCACCAAAGCACTCTCTAACCTCTTTTGAAGAAATATGAAAATTCGTTGAGTTCTCTCAAATGCTTCACCGAATTTCTTCTTTAAGTTGTCTCACCCAACTCCTGGTCTCACGGTCTCACTCGTCTTCTGGTCTCACCATCTCACCCATTTTCTAGTCTCACCGTCTCACCTAGTCTGGTCTCACCCATTTTTTGGTCTCACCGATTCTGGGTCTCATGGTGTGTTATGATGTCACACATTTCACCCTTTTCTGGTCTCACCAATTCTGGTCTTCCAGTGTGTTTTGGTGTCACCCGTTTCACCCTTTTCTGGTCTCACGCCTCACCTGGTCTCACATCTCACCTGGTCTCACGTCTCACCTGGTTTCATGCCTCACCTGGTCTCACGTCTCACTAGATCTTATGTTTCACTTGCTCCAAGTCTGGTCTGGTCTCACCCGTTCCAAGTCTGGTCTAGATCTGCTCTCACATTTTCAGGTCTGGTCTTGATTTGTTCTCACATTTCCAGGTCTGATCTTGATCTACTCTCACGTTTCTAGGTCTGGTCTTGATCTGCTCTCAGGTTTACAGGTCTGGTCTTGATCTGCTCTCACGTTTCCAGGTCTGGTCCTCTGCTCTCATGTTTCCAGGTCTGGTCTTGATCTGCTCTCATGTTTCCAGGTCTGGTCTTGATCTGCTCTCACGTTTTTGGTCTATTTTTCACCATCGCACGTTTCTGGTTTGCTCTCACCGTCGCACGTTTCTGGGTCTGGTCTCATGTTTCTGATTTCCTCTCTTATGTTGGTTCCACCAATTCTGGTCCGCTCTCACCGATTCTGATCTGCTCTATTTCACTATTTTTTGGGTGGTTTTGCCAAAAGAGATAAGTCTTGGTTTATATACTCCCTTCTATGAAAACCTTAGTAGAGCTTACTGTAACTGCGACAGATTTCCTTTCTTGCCCCTTCATGTGGCTTTATATTATTGTTCCATTCAAAATTTAGCATTATCCTCCTTCTTAATTTATTTTTCTTGTCCTTTTCTTTCTACTGAAAACTCATCCCTTGAATGCTTGAATGAGCCACTTCTGCTTACACACTTAAATCTGGTTGACAACAATTACAACCCATATAAGGCTGTGGGAACAACAATCTCCCCTTTTGTAATTGTTGGTAACACTCACAATAAAAGCCATTATGTAGTAATCCAAAAGCAGATGGATTACAACTCCCCCTAAATATGCACTCCCCCTTCCTCAACAGCTCCTCCTGCACTGTTGCTTCTCTCCCCTTTTGTCAACCAATTACAAATTTGAAAAACCTGCAAAGTAGAGATGGAGGATTCACCTAAACTTTAGGCTTGAGGAGGCATTTGCATAGACAGACTCATTCTGTGCTTTTCAAATAGTTAGAATATCTAAGATTTGATCTTTAGTGCCGACATACTCCAACTGAATCGTGCCCTCTTCCACTTGATCCTTGATAAAGTGATACTGGATGTCAATATGCTTGCTCCTTAAATGTTGAACTGGATTCTTACTAAGATCAATTGCACTTTGATTATTACAAAGTACACTCACTAGTAACTTCACTTCAACACCCAAATCTACCAATTGTCTTTGCATCCATATCACCTGAGTACATGCTGCACAGGCAGCCATATACTCAGCCTCAGTTGTGCTCAAAGCAACATTGTTTTGCTTTCTACTTAACCATGCAATACACTTTGAACCCAAGTAGAAGCTACAGCCACTGGTTGATTTTTTGTCATCTGTACTTCCTACCCAGTCTGCATCAGTGTATGCTCATAGTTTTACAGAATCTATGACAAGATACTACAAACCCATTTCCAATATCCCTTTGAGGTATCTTAGGATTCTTTTCACTACCAACACATGAGATTCCTTAGGATCAGCTTGGAATCTACTGGCGATGCACACAGCTTATATGAGATCAGGCCTTGATGCTGTAAGGTACAAAAGGCTCCCTATCATCCTCCTGTATTCTGTGGGGCTTATATTCCTTCCTTTCTTATCTTTTGTTAACTTATAACCCACTGTCATAGGGGTACTGACAAGTCTGCTGTCCTTCATGCCAAACTTTTTTAGCATCTCTTTGGCATATTTTGTATGAGAAATAAAAATACCTTCTTCACAATGTTTTATCTGTAATCTAAGAAAGTAAGTCATTTCTCTAATCAATGACATCTCAAATTCCTCACTTATCTTCTGTGCAAATTCTTGGCATAGCTTAGAGTGATCCCCTTCAAAGATGATGTCATTTACATATACTATGGTTATCAGTTGGCCTTTCTCTAAGTTGAACACATATAGGTTATTATCAACTGGTCCTCTTCTGAAGTTTAACCTTTTCAAATACGCATCCAGCCTGCTGTACCATGCTCTTGGGGCTTGTTTAAGACCATACAAGGCTTTCTTCAGCTTGCACATGTGTGTCTCATCCTCACTAATTTGTACTCCATCGGGTTGTTCAATATATACTTCTTCTTTCAGGAGCCCATTCAGAAAGGCTGATTTCACATCCATCTGGTAAACTTTATACCTCTTATGTGCTGCTAAAGCTAAGAACATTCTAATACTTTCCAACCTTGCTACTGGTGCAAAAGTTTCATCAACATCTACTCCTTCTATCTGAGTGTAGCCTTTGCAAACCAGCCTAGCCTTGTTCCTCACCACCTTGCCATCTTCATTGTGTTTATTTCTAAACACCCATTTTGTTCCTATGACATTCTTGTTAGTAGGTCTTAGAACCAGCTCCCATGTTTCATTCTTCTCGATTTGATCCCGCTCCTCATTGATAGCTTTGACCCAAGCTTTGTCTTGTGCAGCCTCTTCAACAGATTTAGGTTCAACTTGTGAGAGTAAAGCAGTAGCTCTCACAATTCTTCTTCTTGTTGTAACTCCTGTTGATGGGTCACCTATGATCTAATTTCCTTTATGAGCACTAGTCCATGTCCTCTTTGTCTTTCTCTCTTGCACAGTCTTAGTTGCAAAAGAATCTCTTTCTTCATCTTCAGACTCACTCTTCTCTGAGTCTGAACTTACTTCTTTTCCCTCTTCTTCATGTTGGTCTGATTCTTCATCTATCTTGAAGTCATCTTCTTTACTGTCCTCAGCTTCTCCATTATACATTATTTTCCAGTTTTCATCTATTCTCACATCATTGGAAGTGACCACTTTTCCTAGTTTGTGTAGAAAAACTCTGTAACCTTTTGTCTTTGCTGAGTATCCCACAAAGATGCCTTCATCTGACCTAGCATGGAATTTTCCCAAGTTTTGCTCCTTATTCTTCACAAAACATGGGCTGCCAAAGATTCTAAGATACTTGGCTGTTGTCTTCTTCCCACTCTATAGCTCATATGGAGTTTTATCAGTATTGGGTCTTAGTAAAACTTTGTTCAGTAGGTGCACGGCTGTAAATGTTGCTTCTGTCCAAAATCTTGTGTGAAACTTGGATTCCAGCAGTAGAGTTCTTGCCATTTCAACTACAGCTCTATTTTTCCTCTCTACCACCCTGTTCTGTTGAGGTGTTCTTGCTGCTACCATCTAATGGTAAATTCCATGCTTCTCAAGGTAATCTTCAAAAGCTCCATTTGTGAATTCAGTGCCTTGATCTGACCTCAATACTTTGATCTTCTTTCCATTCTCATTTTCAACTAATCTTCTGTATCTCTTGAAGCATTTCAAAACTCTGACTTGTATTTGAGGTGCATGATGCAAGTCCTTTTGGAATAATCATCAACAAACAAGATGAAGTACTTTTCACCATTCAACCCTTTTGTTCTCATCGGCCCACACAAATCAGTATGTACAATGTCAAGCACTGTTTCAGAATTGAACTCTTTGATCTTATACTACTTTCTGACATATTTTCCTTTAGAGCATGCTAAGCAGACATACTCTCTCTCTCTCTTAAGGTCTGGAATGTCTCTAATTGCATGAGTAGTGTTCAGCTTCCTTATGTTTTTCTGTGTTAAGTGTCCCAACCTCCTTGCCAGTGTTGATTTTCTTCTTCTTTTGTAAGTAAACAGCTGTTTGTCTTGTCCTCATCAATCACATATAAATTTCCAATTGTTCTCTTCCTGGCTGCAACAGTATTGCCTTTTTTACTCTTTACTTGGCAACCTGTTTTTGTGAATATCACTTTATGGTCTTCATTGCATAGTTGGCTGATAGATGCTAGATTATATCTGAGTCCTTCAACGTGTAGAACATCTTTCAACTTTCCTTTTCCAATATTTAATGACTCTTGACCACTGATGTTGAGTGAATCATCATTGCCAAACTTGACTCTGCTTTCTCTTGACTTGTTCAGCTTTGATAATTTACTCTTGTCTCCTGTCATGTGTGAAGTGCATCCACTATCAAGGATCTACTACTTATCCTTGTAGTTAGCCTTTAGTGCAATTTCAGCTATATTAGCCTCCTCCCTTTTAGCTCTATATTCTTTCTTTTGAATTATCTTGAAGATAACTTTCTCCTTTTTCTCAACTTTGACTGTACCAGCTGGTTTTACTGTGCCATTGAGTGTCTTCTCTTGCTCAGGGAGAAGTGTCATGCATCTCTTGGCATTATGGCCATCCTGCCCACACTTTTCACACTGTTCCAAGTCTGCCAATATAGCAAACTTGTTCTTTGAAACCACTGGTTTGGGCTTCCACCAATAAACCTTATCAGTGTGTCCTTACTTTTTACAGTATGTGCAAGAACTCATGATAGGTGTTCTCCTCTGAATTTTGTATTGTCTCCCCCTGTATGCAGCATTGGATCTTCTTAAGTTGGAGACATATACTGGCCTTCTCCACCAGCATTTACTTGCCTTATAACCCCAAACTTCACAATAAAGACAGTAACCTTGAAACTACCTCTTCTTGGGTCTAATCACAGCTTGTTTTCTTTTGTTCACTACTTGCTATGTAGGTAAGGTTTCTGGCTTCTTTGCTTGTGTGGCTTTCATTTCAGTCACCTTCTTCTCCTTCTTCTATTCAGCCGTAGCCCTTTGCTGGTTGACTTTCTTTTCTTCATTTTTGTTTGCAACCCTAGGTTACTTCTTCAAATCTTCTTTATTTTCAGCCTTTACTGTTCCTAGCTGATCAGTCTTTTCTTTCTGAAACTTAACCTTCTCTTTCAACTTCTATGGCAAAGTCTCATTATCTTTAGGCAATGCAGCCTCAGATTGCTACACTTTCTCTTCATTCTTCTTTTCTCTTGCAGAGCTTGTTTCTCTTACCACTTTAAGCTTCTGCAAGTTCTCTTCAC
The DNA here is from genome assembly GCA_037832385.1 of Rhizophora apiculata. NCBI lineage: Eukaryota > Viridiplantae > Streptophyta > Magnoliopsida > Malpighiales > Rhizophoraceae > Rhizophora > Rhizophora apiculata. The sequence continues at coordinate 14,677,672 of CM075426.1, forward strand.
TCTTTTTGAGTTATTGCTAAAGTCTTAGCAACTCTATCTCTATTTCTTCAATTGTTGAAGTCCTTGAGCCAAGCTCTAGAGTAAGGTCTTCACATATTTTGATTTGTTCTTCAAATCTTCTCTTCAAATCAATATGTTCAGCCCTTATTTCATCCTTTTGACTTTCTGCTTCCTCAATCTTTGCTTCAACTTGTTTTATATGGGCCTCTAACCTTCTTATGGTTCTGCCCCTTATGATTATTTCCTTTGAAGCTACTTCTAACTCAGCTTTAAGATCTGGTTCTTCTTCATCAATCTCCTCTACCTCTTCAGAGGTTGAACTACCACATCAAGCTGATGCCATAAAAGCATGCTCATCTGATGAGTCTATATCTTCCTCCTCATCGGCTTCTTTTGTTTGCCTCACATAACTCTTGAATGAGCCTTTCTTCTTCTTCTGTGGGTTAGCAATCTTCTTGCTGGACTTCCTTGATTTGGATGATGGCCTTCTTCATTTTGAATTCTGCTCATCATCACCATCCTCGTCTTCATCATCAAGTTTCACTTTGCACTAAGAAGCAAAGTGTCCAGTCTGCCCATAACAATAACATCTCAAGGACAACTGTCCTTTTCCCTTCTTAGACCCCTTTTTGAATTTCCCTGTGAAGTAAGCCAACATTTCGCCTTCACTTTCTTCCTCATCATCATCATCATCCTCACTGGATGATTCTTCCTCTTCTCTTATCTTCAAGTGTCTCATAGCTTTGAAAGCTACCTCCTTTGATAGCTTTGATGTTGAGGAGTTTTCAATTGACTTTATTCTCATCTCATATGCAATAAGATTACACTGGAGATCATGCAATGACATAGAATTGAGATCTCTACTCTCCTCTATGGCTGCCACCTTTGAGGCAAACCTCTCAGGTAGAATTCTCAGAATTTTCTTCATAATAGATGAGTCCTTCTTGTTCTTCCCATGACATCTAAGGTCGTTTACAGTGTCAATAACCCTGGTGAAGAACTCTTGGATTGTCTCATTCTTCTGCATTCTGAGGGATTCATATCTCTCCTTGAAAACTTGAAGCTTGGCCTCCTTCATTCTGCCATCACCTGCATAGACTTTTTGCAATCTATCCCATATCTCCTTAGCAGATTTGCAGTCCATAACTTTAGCATGTTTTGCATCTGTCAATGTTGAAATGATGACATTTGAGGCCTTACCATTGATCTCAAACTACTTTAATTCCTCTAGGGTTAGATCTTTACCTTCTTTTAGAGGCTCAAAACCCTTCTGTACAGATTTCACCACGTTCATGCCCATGGTTGCAAATACCACCTGTATTCTTGCTCTCTACATATGGTAGTTGGTTCCATTAAAGATTGGAACCTTCTTGCTGTAAGTAGTGCTGGTGCTGGTACTAGCATCCATTTCTCAGTATGCTGAATAAGTTAAAACTTATGAAACCCTTCAAACTAGTACACCAAGCTGTTAAGCTTCAAACTGGTGAACCTATGCTCTGATACCAATTGAAGTTACCAATTTCACCCTAGGATCTACTAGTCTGTGATATAGAGAGGGGGGTGAATCAGTATCACACCCTTTAAAAAAAAACTCTGATAACTTAAACCAAAATGAACTCTTTCACAGATTCAACTAAGGTAGATCTATTGTTACCTACTGATCACAATAGTCCCCAAAGTTACCTTTTAGACACCTTACCTATTAGACAAATCGGTTGTTCTTGACTAGGTCTTCTTTTAGGTTATAGGTTTAATGATTCTTTAGCTGTGTTCACAACTTAATTCAAAACACAGAATGTAAATTCAAAGCAAAGATACAAGAGATTTACGTGATTCTGTCAATGTGACGTACTATACGGTGGTAAGGATTCTTCCTCTACCAAGACAATCCACTATACTTGAGAACACTAGTGTGGTATCCCCTATGATTACAATGGATGTCTTAATCTTCTACTCCTTTCACTATTACAAATACAAAGCAATCACAATACAAAGAGTGTCACTTACTGTGTCTACCCTTCTTCTAGCTTGTGTTGCCTCTGTTTGATTTGAATAGGCTGCTTCTCTACCGCTTGGAAGATCACCAAAGCACTCTCTAACCTCTTTTGAAGAAATCTGAAAATTCATTGAGTTCTCTCAAATACTTCACTAAATTTCTTCTCTAGGTTGTCCCACTCAACTCCTGGTCTCACCGTCTCACCGTCTCACCCGTCTTCTGGTCTCACCGTCTCACTGTCTCATAGTCTCACCCATTTTCTGGTCTCACCGTCTCACCTAGTCTGGTCTCACCCATTTTCTGGTCTCATCGATTATGGGTCTCACGGTGTGTTTTGATGTCACATGTTTCACCCTTTTCTGGTCTCACCAATTCTAGTCTTCTGGTGTGTTCTGGTGTCACCCATTTCACCCTTTTCTGGTCTCACCAATTCTAGTCTTCTGGTGTGTTCTGGTGTCACCCATTTCACCCTTTTCTGGTCTCACACCTCACCTGGTCTCACGTCTCACCTGGTCTCACGCCTCACCTGGTCTCACATCTCACTTAGTCTCACGCCTCACCTGGTCTCACGTCTCACCTAGTCTCACGTCTCACCTAGTCTCACGCCTCACCTGGTCTCACCAAATCTCACGTTTCACTTGCTCCAGGTCTAGTCTGGTCTCACCTGTTCTAGGTCTGGTCTTGATCTGCTCTCACATTTCCAAGTCTGGTCTTGATCTGCTCTCACGTTTCCAGGTTTGGTCTTGATCTGGTCTCACATTTCCAGGTCTGGTCTTGATCTGGTCTCACGTTTCCAGGTCTGGTCTTGATTTGTTCTCACGTTTCCAGGTCTGGTCTTGATCTGTTCTCACGTTTCCAGGTCTGGTCTTGATCTGTTCTCACGTTTCTAGGTCTGGTCTGGATCTGCTCTCACGTTTCCAGGTCTGGTCTTGATCTGCTCTCACGTTTCCAGGTCTGGTCTTGATCTGCTCTCACGTTTCCAGGTCTGGTCTTGATCTGCTCTCACGTTTCCAGGTCTGGTCTTGATCTGCTCTCACGTTTCCAGGTCTGGTCTTGATCTGGTCTGCTCTCACGTTTCCAGGTCTGGTCTCGATCTGTTCTCACGTTTCCAGGTCTGGTCTCGATCTGTTCTCACGTTTCTAGGTCTGGTCTGGATCTGCTCTCACGTTTCCAGGTCTGGTCTTGATCTGCTCTCACGTTTCCAGGTCTGGTCCTGATCTGCTCTCACGTTTCCAGGTCTGGTCTTGATCTGCTCTCACGTTTCCAGGTCTAGTCTTGATCTGCTCTCACGTTTCTGGTCTGTTTTTCACCATCGCATGTTTCTGGTCTGCTTTCACTGTCACACGTTTTTGGGTCTGGTCTCACGTCTCTGATTTCCTCTTTTATGGTGGTTCCACCAATTCTGGTCTGCTCTCACCGATTCTGATATGCTCTGTTTCACTATTTTTTGGGTGGTTCTGCCAAAAGATATAAGTCTTGGTTTATATACTCCCTTCTATGAAAACCCTAGTAGGGCTTACTGTAGCTGTGGCAGATTTCTTTTCTTGCCCTTCCATGTGGCTTCATATTACTGTTCCATTTAAAATTCAGCATTATCCTCCTTAATTTATTTTTCTTGTCCTTTTCTTTCTACTGAAAACTCATCCCTTGAATGCTTGAATGAGCCACTTCTGCTTGCACACTTAAATCTGGTTGACAACAATTATAACCCATACAAGGTTGTGGGAACAACAAACTTAAACAAGGTTCTAATGGCTAAAGTCATAAAAAATGGTCATGGCATGAACTTGACAAGAGTAAAAAAAAAACAGAGAATAAGTAAGATGGTACATGCAATCCTTGTGATCTGCCAATTCTAGGGAAATTGGAGATGAGGGAAGAAGTTCTAAGAAAAATTGGAAATTTTCAATTACAATAGAGTCATCCACGTAAAAATAACAAATAGCATAATGGCTATACAATTGAATTCATGGCGTGGTTGAAGAGAAAAAGTTTCATTAAGAGAAGAGAGTGATATCTTATGAAAAAAATGGAAGGAGAGAACAGTTGTTGCCTATTTATAATCATTGAAATTAGTATGTTATGCTAGAAAAATTGTAGTTATTATGTTAGAAAAGATGTGAATGTGGTGCCAAAAAAACTAAGAGGAGAAAAGAGTTGTTGCATGTAAAACTCGAACATGTCTTAGGTAACATGAGAAAAATAGAGAGGAGAAAATGGTTGCCACACCAATTTATAAAAGGCCTATTTATAATCATGAAAACTTATTTGTTTGTAGTAGGAAATGCGGAATTGTTGTGCCTAAAAATTTGAAAGGAGCACTATACATGAAACTTTTGTTATGCCAACTAATAGGGCTATAAGGATTAAGAGGTAAGAATATAAGAATGCAACTTATCACTTTATAATATTATAAATGTATTTGACACTTATATTTAATAATTTTGCTACTTTTATCCTTTAATTAGTCTCAAATCATGATGATGATAACAATTTATAAGTTATGGCATCACCTTTTTTTAATTAAATTTAGATATTTGGATCAATATTAAAATTTGTTTCATTTAAATATGTGCAATATGTTTGTTGTTTGAATACCAAGGGTTTGACTTGGCCACTATATGAGCATATTTTACTCTATGTTGTGGACAAATTGAACACATAAATTGTAATGGTGCTTAAGATACCATCAATGGGTCAGAAAACATCAATACCCTAACACACTTCTCATCTTGTTTACACAAACAATGCAACAACTTTGATAACCAATTTGATGATGTTTTTTTAGTTGTAAACTTTACAATATACATTGAAATTTGTAGTTATTATTACAATATTCTATCATATTGATTATTATTCTTTGCTAAGCTCAAAAAATTAAATCACTATGACCTAATTTTTTTTCTTAAGATAATGTAAAAAATTAAAATAAAAAATTAAAATATTTGAATCATTGATTTTATGTACCAAAAAGTATAATTTTTACTATTTTGAGTATGAATCTTATGAACTTTCTTATGAGAAAAAACAAAACAAATTTTTTATTTATTTCTTTATTTTTTATTTATTATTCTATTATACACACACACACACACACACACACACACATGAATATATACACATCTTATATGCATACCATTTTTTTTCTATATATTATGTAAGTAAATAATATATTTAATTTACTTAAATTTTATTTTTTATATATATATATAGAGAAGAGAGAGAGTTAATATTAAATTTAACTTATTTATTTTCTATATATTATAATCTATTTTTATTGTAAATATTCGTAATATTTTAAAAATTATACACACATAAACACACACACATATTTTTGTACACACATCTTGTAAATAATATAAATATATGGGTATAATATATTTGTAAATTTTTCATACAAATTATTATATTTAAAAAATGCATATTAAATAATAATTTTTTGACTATTATAAATTATGATGTTAACATACAACTAGATCATAATAATAAGACAAGAATTAGTATAAAAAATAAAAAAATTATATACTTTTTATTGAAACTAATGTAAAAAAAATAAATAATAAATATTTTACTTATTATACTATACGATAAATAAAAAATTAGTTTTTTTTAATTAATTAGTTAACTTATAATTAAAGTGGAGTAATAGGAGAAAAATTAGTATAAAAATGAAAAATATATATTTTTAAAATAAATTTATGTATAAAAATTAAAAATAAATAAAATAAAAATAACTATAAATAAAAACTTAATTGTTGAATAATAACTTGGCAACTCTCGAATTGACCTGAAGCTTACCTAAAAACAATCTAAATGTAGCATGATTTAAAAGTAATCCAACTCGAAATAATTTCACTTAATGGAATTTAATGAAGAGCAAACTTTATGTTATCTAGCAAGAGTCATTAACCACTCATACAACTATATAAGGCTAAATATATGTTTAATTCCATCAAATACTTTGATAATGATTGAAACTCATGACTTTTTCATAAGATGATCGATCCTTTTATTACTTGAAACCTAAAAGCAATAAAAACTACCTTGATAAGGACTTAAACTCATGACTTACATGAATAGCAACAAAAATACGAACCCACATAAGGCATTTCTCCACTTTAACTTTCTAGATTCCATTCAAAACCAATGGATCTAACTACAAACTCATTTTTTTTTTATTGAGATAATTATATTTTTATAGAACTCTTCCACTAGGAATGCACATTCAATAGCAACTTTGATTGATACAATTCTTGGTTCACCATGGTACTAAGACAATTTGCAATACTAGGTTTCCTTTCCATGATTTCCAAATATTCCTCATGCATTAAGCCAATACCATATAGAACAACCTAAACATAATTCTATGGCTTACAAAATATAGCCTCAAAGTTACATCTTAACATAGAATCAAAATAAAAAAAGATGATTAAACAATTAATTATTATTACCACCAAGCATCAAACCCTAGCTAAAAACAAAATCACCCTAAAAACCTCATGGAAGATTCTACAAAAAGAAAAAGGAAAATAGAAAACCCATTAGTTTGGTAGTAAAGGTGATGGATTTGAGATCGTACCTCTAGAATTGAGCTCATTATGCTAGGCTTCAAGGCAATTAGGATTATGACTCTTCTAGCAAACTAGCAACTAAAAAGCTTATGGATGTGCTATAGATAATATTGTCAAAGTCCCTCTCCTTGCTTCATTGCTACAACCTTGGTGGAGCATGTCTCCTCTCCTATCATTGATTTTGGCTACTTCATCTTTACTCCTATAACAACCATTATTATAAAGTAAAAGATTTTTCACCATTGATTTTATGATTTCAGTAACAATTTCACTCAACTAGTTTCCATATCATGACCTTTACAAACCATTGAATTTGAGTTCTTGACTCTAGTTTCTTGGTTTGCAAAGAGGTTATGGCTTATGTGGATTTATATGATAGAGGGGGCAAAAACAAGGAATTGGGTCTAGGAATTGGGGTATCATTGAAAAAAAGTCAATCGTAATATGTTTTGGGCCAAAGTCAATGTCTTAGATTGATATTTGGGCCTAAGTCCATGTTCTGGACAAACATGATTCTCAAAGCAAAATTTAAAAAACAGTCCAATCCAATTTTCCCCTAAACTATGGCAGCATCGTGTATGACTCATACAAATGAAAGTTAGTCACAAAGGAGATGGAAAGAGAGTTCTCAACCATTTTGCATTTTCACTTGCTCTTAATGTCATATAGATTTGTTATGTTGCACATGCTTACTAAGGAAAGGCAAAACTATTTGTAAAATATAGGATGGAGAAAGATCATCCTCTAAGAGATTGTTTATAAGGCTATCTTAATAAGAAAAATAGATGTATTAAAAGGGGAAAAAATAATAAAAACATATTTCATTTGCTCATAATTGGCTGTCACTACATTTTTGCCATGTAAGATAAGGGTTAGAAGGTCTACCAGGTCCCTTACTTAGTTTTCCAAACTAACTTTCTACGTGCAAGACATAAAAGCAAAGGTAAAATCTTTGTTAAGCTACAAACTTTGAAGTTAAGTAAGATGAATGTTGTAAAACCAACCAAAAAGTTCCCATATCTATATTCACTGAAAGAAAGGATGATGAAGATGAAGAAGTCATAACTAAATTGAGACCATCACAAAGAAACAAAAACAACAAAGAATGTATCTTGAGTCAATTTTCCCTTCCAATTTCTATTGTAACATTTCTAGTTGTCAACAAGGAAATCAACAAATGCTTGAAATTTTCTCCATTGCTTACACGTAATATTTTGTACATATATGATTAGTCCCTTAGTCTAAATGGTAACTTCAATCTCCTGCATTAATGCAATTAGACATGCATTTACATGGCAAGAAATATTAAACACAACTTTCTAATGGTCATGTGCTTCATAAATCATAAACATCCACTTAATGGGGCAAAGAATGCAAAAGAGACAAAGGAAACTAACTGAGCAAAAGATTATGGAGTGGACTAAAGTTGAAACATGAGAATACAATCTATACAGCAATGACATGCAACAAATTCAAAAAAATTACTAGCTTTAATGATGTAGGTTGCTAGAAAACATAACAAGAAAAACTTATATTTGTTAGCACCAAGTAAGAATGATATAGAAGAGTGGAACCTCTAGCTTAGTCCCAACATAGTATTGAAAATGTTTTAGACTTAGGTACATAAGCTCTTTGTGTAAAATATCCATATATTTGAAATTGATTAGATAATCAAAAAAGTTTTGACACTTCCCTTAAATTCTCTCTTTATACAAGCCTTACTAAAGTTGCAAGTACCAGTTTTAGCAAGTTAGGGCTTAAATAAAAAGGTACTACAAGTTTAATTAGTTAATGAGATTTCTTCAAAATTCAACCCTAAATCCCTCCTCTTCATTTTACCCCATTAATGCAAATTCCTTTACAATAATTTCATCCTTTTTAACTCAGCAATCAAAAGGATTATGCTAAAAACAATACCATTTTGCACATTGGAAAGCATATTCTCAAACAACTTGTAGGCATGAGCATCATGCCTATAACATTTACTTTAGTTGCAAGTGCTAACCATACACACATACTTATCCTTCCAATAAAAAACATTAATTTATGATCTGAACTGATTTTCATACATACCTAATAGAAAAGTAAATTGATACTTTGATAGCTAATGGAAAGTTTAAACCAAAACTAAGGCACTTGAAGTAGTTGATATGATTGCTCAACCATTGACAATTTGGTCAAAAAAATTAATGAAAAGAATAAGAATAAAAAATCACATTCTAATAATAACTAAACAAATCAATTAAAAAAATAGCAAAGCAAGTAGCAAGTTTGAAAAAGGATACACCGAGCAAAAGCCTTGAACAAATGTGCTAGTGAACACAATTGTAAACATTTAGGCCTATGGCGCAATGAGAGTCAAATTGAAATATTACAACCACCTACATAACTTTATCATTGGACAATCAAAATTCAATTCCCATGTAATGAATTGTTTAGAAAATGAAAGTTAAAATAAAAAAGGAATCATAAAAATTTCTAGGAGAGTTTACCCAAAGGAAAAATAGAAGCATAGATGAAAGGAACTAAAAACTTAAATGGAGGACCCTTATTTTGCTTCCTAACTAGTGCCTCTCTTCAATAAAATTCAAACATAGACATTAATTCTAATCAATAATACATCAATCAACAAAGATTCTAAAATAGAAACATGTGTGTAATAGACACAAATCCACAATAGATATTTAACAAAAGCTCACTGATTGGAGGCATAGTGATTAGATGATGAGGCCATAACAGGATGTTAATTTGGAAAGTGCTTGATCTTTGTTCAAATCTAAAGGGCCCATTTACCATTTAAGTTGGATTTTGACTTTTAATAGACTAATGTAGGATGCAATTATTACAATTAATCTAAATAAAAAGCTAATTAACTTAAAGTATACCTAATTTTAATTTCAATAGTTATTTTATTTTTTTCAAAAATAAAATTAATGGAAAATGTGATTACTACATGTATTTGTTAGGACCAATTCTTTTGTTAGGAAAATCAGACTATCAAAAATATTAGGTTATTTAATTTTCCTCCAATTTTGAAAGCAATAACTTTTTTTTAATTATCATAAGTTTATTAATTATTCAACCCACTTGTTAATTGTTTGTATGAAGTTTCCAACTTCTCCCTAGGATCTACTAGTTTATGATACTGAGAGGGGGGTGAATCAATATCACCACAATTCGCAATTCACAGGTAAGTGAACAACTTCAACCTTTCTTAAAAGCGAACTCTTTCTCAGACTCGACTAAGGTAGATCTATTGCTATCTACTAATCACAATAATCCCCAAAGTCACCTTTCAGACACCTTGCCTAATAGACAATTCGGATGTTTTTGTTTAGGCCTTCGTTAGGTTATGGGTTGGTTGATACTTTAGCTACGTTCACAACTCAATTCAAAACACAGAATGTAAAGCAAAGTAAGGACACACGAGATTTACGTGGTTCCGTCAATGTGACATATATCCATGGTGGTAGGGCCTCTCCCTTACTGAGACCATCCACTATACTTAAGAATTCCAGTTATAATGGATGTCTTAATTCTCTACTCCTTTCACTATTGCAAGTACTAAGTAAGTACAATACAAAGAGTGTCACTTACTGTGTCCACCCTTCTTCTAGCTTGTCTTGCCTCTATTGAATTAAAAGGCTACTCCACTGCCGCTTAGAAGTTCACCGCAACGCTCTTTAACCTCTCTTGAAGAAATCTGGAAATACGTTGAGTTCTTTTCGATGCTTCGCCGAATTCCTTCTCTAGGTTGTTTCACATAGCTCCTGCTTTCACCGTCTCACGGTCTCACCCGTCTCCTTGTCTCACGGCTCACCTCACGGTTTCTGTTTTTCCATCCAGCCCCTGTTCTGCCGAATCTGTCACCGTCGACCGGACCCCTGTTCTGCCGGATCTCTCACCATCGACCGGATCTCCTTCTATCGGATCTCTCACCGTCCCAGCCGGATCTCTCTCACGCCGTCGCCGAATCTCCTCTGTCCCAGCCGGATCTCTCTCACGCTGTCGCTGGATCTCTTTTTGTCCCAGCCGGATCTCTCTCATGCTGTCGCTGGATCTCTTTTTGTCCCAGCCGGATCTGTTACCGTCCCAGCTGACTCTCTCTCACGTCGTCGCCGGATCTCTTTCTCTCCCAGCCGGATCTCCTCTGTCCCAGCTGGATCTCTTTCTGTCCCAGCCGGTGGTGTGCTGACCTGCTTAGCTGCCGACTGCTGGTGTGCCAACCTGCTCAGTTGCCGACTGCTGGTGTGCCGATGGTGTGCTGATCTGCTCAATTGCCGACTGCTGGTGTGCTGGTGGTTTGCCTTTCTCACGGGTTTCTCTCTCTTGCCGGTGGTGTGCGTAGGTTTTCTGTCTGTTTTTCTCAATAGCCGATATGTCTGTTTTTGTTGTCTTCCGATGGCCTTTATATACTCTTCCATGAAACCCTAGGGCTTACTTGCGGCAAATTTACTGTCTTACCCTTCCATGTGGCTTTAACATTGTTACCCCTCCATGTGGCTTTTACCTTCTTGCCCTTCCATGTGTCTTTACTTTCTTGCACACTTAAATCTAGTTAACAACAATTACAACCCATACAAGGCTGTGAGAACAACAATCTCCCCCTTTGTATTTGTTGGCAACACTCATGACAAAAGCCACTATATAGCAGTTTCAACTCCCCCTAAATATGCACCCCCCCTTTCTTAACAGCTCCCCCTACACTGTTGCTTTTCTCCCCTTTTGCCAACCAATTACAAATCTGAAAAACTCGTAAAGTGAAGATGGAGGATTTACCTGAACTTCAAGTTTGAGGAGGCATTTGTATAGATAGACTCAATCTGTGCTTTTCAAACAGCTCTGTGGACAGAGGTTTAGTTAGAATATATGAAATTTGATCTTTAGTACCAACATACTCCAACTGAATTGTACCTTGTTCCACTTGATCTTTGATGAAGTGATACCGGATGTCAATATGCTTGCTCCTTGAATGTTGAACCGGATTCTTGCTAAGATCAATAGCACTTTGATTATCACAAAGTACACTTACTGGTAATTTCACTTCAACACCGAAGTCTGCCAATTGTCTTAGCATCCATATCACCTGTGTACATGCTGCACAAGCAGCCATATACTTAGCCTCAGCTATGCTCAAAGCAACACTGTTTTGCTTTCCACTTAACCATGCAACACACTTTGAACCCAAGTAGAAGCTGTAGCCGCTGGTTGATTTTCTATCATCTATACTTCCTGCCCAATTTGCATCAGTGTATGCTTGTAGTTTAACAAAATCCATAGCTGGATACCACAAGCCCATTTCCAGTGTTCCTTTAAGGTACCTTAGGATTCTTTTCACTGCCAACACATGAGACTCTTTAGGATCAACTTCGAATCTGCTGGCAGTGCACATAGCTTGCATAAGATCAGGCCTTGATGCAGTAAGGTACAGAAGGCTCCCTATCATCTTCCTGTACTTTGTAGGGCTTGTACTCCTTCCCTCCTGATCTTTTGTTAACTTGCAGCCCACTGTCATAGGGGTACTGACAGATCTGCTATCCTCCATGCCAAACCTTTTCAGCATCTCTTTGGAATATTTCGTCTGAGAAATAAAGATACTTTCTTCACACTGCTTTATCTGTAATCCAAGAAAGTATGTCATTTCTCCAATCAATGACATCTCAAATTCCTCACTCATCTTCTGTGCAAAATCTTGGCATAGTTCAGAGTGATCCCCTCCAAAGATGATGTCATCTACATATATTATGGTTATCAGCTGGCCTTTCTCTGAGTTGAACACATACAGGTTATTATCAGCCGTTCCTCTTCTGAAGTTCAACCTTCTCAAGTACGTATCCAGCCTGCTGTACCATGCTCTTGGAGCTTGCTTAAGACCATACAAGGCTTTCTTCAGCTTGCACACTTGTGTCTCATCCTCACTGATTTGTACTGCATCGGGTTGTTCAATGTACACTTCTTCTTTCAGGAGCCCATTCAGAAAGGTAGATTTCACATCCATCTAATAGACTTTATACCTCTTGTGTGCTGCCAAAGCTAAGAACATTCTGATAATTTCTAACCTTGCTACTAGTGTAAAAGTTTCATCAACATCTACCCCTTCTATCTGAGTGTAGCCTTTGCAAACCAGCCTAGCCTTGTTCCTCACCACCATGCCATCTTCATTGTGTTTATTCCTAAACACCCACTTTGTTCCTATGACATTCTTATTAGTGGGTCTCGAAACCAGCTCCTATGTATCATTCTTCTCAATTTGATCCAGCTCCTCATTGATAGTTTTGACCCAGGCTTGGTCTTGAATAGCCTCTTCAACAAATTTAGGTTCAACTTGTGAGAGTAGAGCAGTAGCTTCCACCATTCTTCTTCTTGTTGTAACTCTTGCTAATGGGTCACCTATGATCTGATCTCCTTGATGAGCACTAGTCCATGTTTTCTTTGTCCTTCTTCGTTGCACTATCTTAGTTGCAAAAGGATCTCTTTCTTCATCTTCAGACTCACTCTTCTCTAAGTCTAAACTTCTTGTTCCTTTTCTTCAGATTGGTTTGATTCTTCATCTACATTGAAGTCATCTTCTTCATTGTCCTCAGCTTCTCCATTCTGCATTGTTTTCCAGTTCTCATCTAATCTTACATCACTGGAAGTGATCACTTTTCCCAGCTTATGCAGGAAAACTCTGTAACCTTTTGTCTTTGCTGAGTATCCCATAAAGATGCCTTCATCAGACCTAGCATTAAATTTTCCCAAGTTTTGCGCCTTGTTCTTCACAAAACATGGGCTGCCAAAGACTCTGAGATACTTGGCTATTGTCTTCTTCCCACTTCATAGCTCATATGGAGTCTTATCAGTATTGGGTCTTAGTAGAACTCTGTTCAATAGATGCACGGCTGTAAATGTTGCTCTTGTCCAAAATCTTGTGTGAAACTTGGATTCCAGCAGTAGAGTTCTTGCCATTTCAACCACAACTCTGTTCTTCCTCTCTATCACCCCGTTTTGTTGAGATGTTCTTGCTGCTGCCATCTGATGGTGAATTCCATGCTTCTTAAGGTAATCTTTAAAAGCTCCATTTGTGAATTCAGTGCCTTGATTTGACCTCAATACTTTGATCTTCTTTCCACTCTCATTTTCAGCCAATCTTCTGTATCTCTTGAAGCAATTCAAAACTTCTGACTTGTGTTTGAGGTGCATGATGTAGGTCCTTCTGGAATAATCATCAGCAAACAAAACAAAGTACCTCTCACCTTTCAACCCTTTTGTTCTCATCGGTCCACACAAATCAGTATGCATAATGTCAAGCACTACTTTAGAACTGAACTCTTTGGTCTTATACTTCTTTCTAACATGTTTTCCTTTAAAGCATGCTGAGCAAACATACTCTCTCTCTCTCCTGAGGTCGGGAATATCTCTGATTGTATGAGTAGTGGTCAGCTTTCTCATATTCTGTTGTGATAAGTGTCCTAGCCTCCTATGCCAGAGTTGATTTTCTTCTTCTTTGGTGAGTAAACAGCTACTTGTCTTGTCCTCATCAATCACATATAAATTTCCAGCTGTTCTCTTCCCAGCTATAACAGTATTGCCTTCTTTACTCTTTACCTAACAACCTGTTTTTGTCAATATTACCTTATAGTCTTCATTGCATAGCTGACTAACAGATGCTAAATTATATCTGAGTCCTTCAACGTGCAGAACATCTTTCAGTTTTCCTCTTCCAATCTTTACTAACCCCCGACCATTGATGTTGAGTGAATCATCATTGCTAAACTTGACTCTGCCTTCTCTTGATTTGTTTAGCTTTGATAATTTACTATTGTCTCCCGTCATGTGCGAAGTGCATCCACTATCAAGGATCCACTGCTTATCCTTGCAGTCAGCTTTGAGTGCAATTTCAGCTATATTAGCCACCTCCTTTTTAGCTTTATATTCCTTCTTTTGAACTGGTTGGAAGATAGCTTTCTCCTTTTTCACAACTTTGACTGCACCGCTTGTTTTCACTGTGCCATTGAGTGCCTTCTCTTACTCAGGGAGAAGTGTCATGCATCTCTTGGCATTATGGCCATCCTGCTCGCACCTTTCACACTATTCTAAGTCTGCCAATATAGCAAACTTGTTCTTTGAAACCACTGGTTTGGGCTTCCACCAACAATCCTTGTCAGCGTGTCCTTGCCTTTTACAGTATGTGTAAGAACTCACGACAAGTGTTCTCTTCTGAATTCTATATTGTTTCCCCCTGTATGCAACATCGTATCTTCTCAAGTTGGAGACATATACTGGCCTTCTCCACCAGCAGTTACTCGCTTTATAACCCTAAACTCCACAATAAAGGCAATGACCTTGAAACTACCTCTTCTTGGGTCTGATCACTGCTTGTCTTCTTCTGTTCATCGCTTGTTGTGTAGGTAAAGTAGCTGGCTTCTTTACTTGTGTGACTTTCATTTCAGTCACCTTCTTCTCCTTCTTCTGTTCAACTGTAGCCCTCTGCTGCCTGACTTTCTTTTCTTTTATCTTCAAGTGTTTTATAGCTTTGAAAGCTACCTCCTTTGATACCTTTGACGTTGAGGAGCTCTCAGTCCACTTTATTCTCATCTCATATGCAATGAGATTACACTGAAGATCATGCGAAGACATAGAGTTGAGATCTCTACTCTCCTCTATGGCTGCCACCTTTGAAGCAAACCTCTCAGGCAGAATTCTCAGAATTTTCTTCACAATCGATGAGTCCTTCTTGTTCTTCCCATGACTTCTCAGATCGTTTACAGCATCAATAACCCTGGTGAAGAACTCTTGAACTGTCTCATTCTTCTGCATTCTGAGAGATTCATATCTCTCCTTGAACACTTAAAGCTTAGCCTCATTCATTCTACCATCACCTTCATAGACTTTCTGCAAACTGTCCCATATCTCCTTGGCAGATTTGCAATCCATAACTTTAGCATACTCAGCATCTGTCAATGCTGAAATGATGACATTTTGAGGCCTTCCTATTTATCTCAAACTGCCTTAACTCCTATGGGGTTAGGTCTTTACCTTCTTCCGGAGCCACAAAACCCTCCTGTACGCATTTCACCACATTCATGCCCATGGTTGCAAATACCCCTTGCATTCTTGCTCTCCACATATGATAGTTGGATCCGTTGAAGATTGAAACCTTCTTGCTGTAACTGGTGCTAGTGCTAATACCGGCTTCTATTTCTCAGTATGCTGAACAAGTCAAACTTCTAGATCCCTTCAAACTAGTACACCAAGCTGTTAAACTTCAAATTGGTGCCCCTATAGCTCTGATACCAATTGAAGTTCCTGACTTCTCCCTAGGATCTACTAGTTTGTGATACTGAGAGGGGGGTGAATCAGTATCACCACAATTTGCAATTCGCAGGTAAGTGAACAACTTCAACCTCTTCTTAAAAGTGAACTCTTTCTCAGACTTGGCTAAGATAGATCTATTGCTACCTACTAATCACAATAGTCCCCAAAGTCACCTTTCAGACACCTTACCTAATAGACAATTCGAATGTTCTTATTTAGGCCTTCGTTAGGTTATGGGTTGGTTGATGCTTTAACTGCGTTCACAACTCAATTCAAAACACAGAATGTAAAGCAAATTAAGGACACATGAGATTTACGTGGTTCCGTCAATGTGACGTACATCCACGATGGTAGGGACTCTCCCTTATTGAGACCATCCACTATACTTGAGAATTCCAGTTACAATGGATGTCTTAATTCTCTGCTCCTTTCACTATTGCAAGTACTGAGTAAGTACAATACAAAGAGTGTCACTTACTGTGTCTACCCTTCTTCTAGCTTGTCTTGCCTCTGTTGAATTAAAAGGTTGCTCCACTGCTACTTAGAAGTTCAACGCAACGCTCTTTAACCTCTTTTGAAGAAATCTGGAAATACGTTGAGTTCTTTTCGATGCTTCGCTGAATTCCTTCTCTAGGTTGTCTCACAAAGCTCCTGCTTTCACCGTCTCACGGTCTCACTCGTCTCCTTGTCTCACGGCTCACCTCACGATTTCTGTTTTTCCATCCAGCCCCTGTTCTGCCGGATCTCTCTCACGCCGTCGCCGGATCTCCTCTGTCCCAGCCGGATCTCTCTTACGTCGTCGCCGGATCTCTTTTTGTCCCAGCCAGATCTGTCACTGTCCCATCCGGCTCTCTCTCACACCGTCGCCGGATCTCTTTCTGTCCCAGCCGATGGTGTGCCAACCTGCTCAGTTGCCGACTGCTGATGTGCCGGTGGTATGCCGATCTGCTCAGTTGCTGACTGCTGGTGTGTTGGTGGTGTGCCTTTCTCACGGGTTTCTCTCTCTTGCCGGTGGTGTGCGTAGGTTTTCTATTTGTTTTTCTCAATAGCCGATACGTCTGTTTTTGTTATCTTCCGATAGCCTTTATATACTCCTCCATGAAACCCTAGGGCTTATTTGCGGTGAATTTACTGTCTTACCCTTCCATGTGGCTTTTACGTTCTTACCCCTCTATGTGGCTTTTACCTTCTTGCCCTTCCATGTGTCTTTACTTTCTTGCACACTTAAATCTAGTTGACAACAATTACAACCCATACAAGGCTGTGGGAACAACATTGTATTTTTTATAGCTTTCAATGATTTGATTTCAATATTAATTAATATATTTAAATTTTGATGGTGACTATGATAGATGCATGATGATAGGAATTCAACTACAAGCTATTAACCCCAAAAGGAGAACAAATGAAAAGTAAACTTTAGTATAAAATAAAAGGCTTATTTTATATTTTGTATTTGATATTATTAGAAATTATGAAAAAAATACACTAATATTATTAGTCAACTTGGACAAAAATCATAAAATGATACTCTTGTATGTAATATAGCATTAGAAACCTCATCTTCACCATGCAACTATAGTGTCCCTTTCTTCCTCTCATCAAAAACCTCATTTTCTAAATGTTGGCATTGCAAATGTTGTAGTGTTTAGTTGTTCAACTAGAACTTATACTCACCTTAAAAAATATTAATTGTATATAAATATAGTTACTATCAAAATTTAGATAAACAAAGTAATGCCCAATTTCACATGATGCTGATGATGGTTATTAAAATGATTATTATCAAACTAACTCCTAATTTCCCAAAAAAAAAAAAAAACCAAATAAAGCTTTCATTAAATGACATTATTTAAGAAAAATATGCAAGAGTGAATCCTGAAGCTCATTACGAACCTCGTACTTGAAAATGTTGAATTTGATATATATAAATACATTATTATCTTAATATCAAACTCCCTCCTTGCTTATATGCTCTTAATGTAAAATATCCATGTTGATTAGGCAGCTAGGGTTTCTCAACAACTCCAACATCTACCTTTTTTCTTCACACTCATCCAACATCTCTAAGACATTGTGAGAAACAAGGATAATGGTAGAACCCAAAACAATAGAAAATTTTTCTAGTACATCACTGTCATGAAGGAAATGAATTCCAAGATTGACCAAAATAATTTTACAAATGAAATGTCTCAGTGACAATGATAAGGCTTAAGACAAACAAATTGATATTGTAGCAAGCATGAAAAAGCAAAGAACAAACTCCCAATTAGTTGAATTTGAAATGGAAAACTAGGTTGCTAACACAAGAAGAGAATCATGTGTTAGAGTGAGTGTAAAAGGAAAAAGTAAGGGTTTCTTCATTGCCTAAAGTTTCAACACATAAATAATGTAGGAGATTAAAAGAGATAGAATAAACTTAAACAAGGTTTTGATGGCTAAATTCAACCAAAAGTGGCCATGTCATGAACTTGACAAGAGTCCAAAAAAATAATTAAGAATGAGTAAGATGGTACATACAATCCATATGATCTACCAATTCCATGGAAATTGGAGGTAAGGGAAGAAGTTTTGAAAAAAATTGGAAATTTTCAATAACAATAGAGTTGTCCACGTGAAAAAATAACAACTAGTACGGTGGCTATATTCTCGTCTACCTAGGAATCAACGGGGGCTAAACAATTGAATCCATGGTGTGGTGGGAGAGAAAAAGTTTCATTGGGAGATAAGAGAGAGAGCCTATGAAAAATTAGAAGGATAAAAGGGTTGCTACCTATTTATAATCACCAAAATTTGTATGTTTTGCTAGAAAAATTGTGTGTGTTATGCCAAAAAAATTGAGAGCAAAAAAGGGTTGCTACACATAAAACTTGAAAATGACTTGTGTAACTTGAGAAAAACAAAAAGTAGTAAATGGTTGCTACACATATTTATAAAAGGCCTATTTATAATCAAGAAAATTTATTTGATTGCAACATGAACTGTGGAATTGTTATGCCTAAAGAACTAAAAGGAGTGTTGTACATGAAATTTTTTGTTGTGCCAGCTAATGGGGCTATAGAGCTTAGCATGTCAGAGAATATAGGAAGGCAACTTATCACTTTATAATATTATAAATGTACTTAGCTCTTATAATTAATAGTTTTGTTACTTTTCTCCCTTGATTAGTCTCAAATCATTATGATGACAACAATTTATAATTTATGAAATCACCTTTTTTTAATTAAATTTAGATATTTGGATTAATAGTAAATTTTGTTTCATTTAAATATATGCAATATGTTTGCTATTTGAATACCAAAGGTTCAACTTGACCACTATATGAGCATATTTTACTGGATGTTGGTGGGCAAATTGAACACGTAAAATGTATTGGTGCCTAAGATACCATCAATAGGTTAGAAAACATCAATACCCCAACAAACTTCACATCTCCTTTACACAAACAACGCAACATCTTTGATACCCAATTTGATGACATTTGTTCAATTGTACACTTTGCAAAAGATGCTAAAATTTGTAATTATTATTACAATATTCTATCATATTGATATCATTCTTTGTTAAGTTTAGAAAATAAATCACTATGACTTTTTATTTTTTAAGACAACATAAAAAATTAAAATAAAAGATTGTAATATTTAAGTTATTGATTTTATATACCAAAAAGTATAATTTTTACTATTTTGAATCTTATAAATTTTTTTATGTGTAAAAACAAAATAAACTTATTATTTATTTCTTTATTATTTTATATATATATACACACCATTTTTTCTTATATATTGTAAAGAGAGAGAGAGAGTTAATATTAAATTTAACTTATTATTATATATATAATAATTTATTTTTATTTTAAATATTTTTAATATTATATACAGATACATATTTTTGTATACATATCAAATAAATAATATAAATATATGTAATATGTATAATATATTTATAAATTTTTTATATAAATTAATATATAAAAAATACATATTAAATGATAATTTTTTTGTCTTTTATAAATTAATAAATTAATATATAACTAAAACTTAATAGTAAAATAAAAATTAGTATAAAAATAAAAAATTATATACTTTATATTCAAACTAATATATAAAAAAATAAATAACAAATAATAAATTTTTTATCTATTATAGACATAATAAATAAAAAATTAATTTTTTAAATTAATTGGTTAACTTATAATTGAAGTGAAGTTATAAGAGAAAAATTAGTATAAAAATAAAAAAACAAACTTTTAAAATAAATTAATATATAAAAAATTAAAAATAAATAAAATAAAAATGACCAAAAATAAAATAGTAATTCGTAAATAATAACTTATTAACTCTTAGATTAACCAAAAGCCTATTAAAAAACAATTTGAATATAACATGATTCAAAAGTAAAACAATTTAAAAAAATTCCACTCAATGACCCATTTGGACAAATTTACTAGTGACGCTTATTTATATTTATTTTTTTTTTTCATAAGTAAGGTTAGCACTCACAAATCTGTTAGGGAGGATTGTGCTAAGTTGCTGCAAAATTTTGTGCTACTACATTGAATTTACAGAAGAGCAAACTCTATATTACCTAACAAGAGTCACCAACCACTAATACAACAATATAAGACAAAATATACGTTCAATTGTATCGAATACTTTGATAAGGACTCAATTTCATGACTTTTGCATAGGATGATGGATCCTTTTATTACTTGAAACCCAAAAATGGTAAAAGCTACCTTGATAAGGAGTTAAACTCATGACTTATGCAAATAACAACAAAAATACAAAATTAAAAACACAAAGAATTTTGGTAGAAAACCCAAAATTTGGGAAAAAAAACAAAAACTATGGGCAAAGAATAGTCTAGAAAATGAAAGAAGAAAATAAGCACCAAAAAAAATGGTGGGGAATTTAGTGAAAGGAAGAAGTGAAGCATAAATGAGATGAACTAAGACCTTGAATAGGGCACCTTTGTTTTACTTCTTAACAAGTGACTCTCTTCAACAAAGTACAAGCACAAACACTAATTCTAATCCATAATGCATCAATCAACTAAGATTTCAAAATAGAAACATATGTGTAATACGACACTCCTTGGGTCAATTCTTTCGGGTCATCGTCTCATTAGTACATTTTTTCCCTTTTTCATTTTTTTCTTTTTTTTTTCCAATGTTGTAATATAATTTAGTTCTTTCCTACTTAGGGCTTCATTGACATGTTTCGTTGGTCTAATCCAATTATGTTTCTTTCAATTGTAAACTTTGTAAGAGATACTGAAATCTGTAATTATATCTAAAAGATTTTCATGACAAAAACCATGGATGATGTTTGCATTGTAGATATTGACATGTTTAATTGTTTAACAATAACTTATGTCTAACTTATTAGTAATATTAATCATGTATATATCTAGTTATTATGAAAGTTTAGATAGATAATATAATGTCCAATTTCATTTCATGATATCAATTAGTCATATTTCAATTTATTTTATTTTATTTATTCTTTTATTGTATTTTATTTTTATGTATTCAATTAATTAAAGTTGCATTGACCTAACCAATAATAGTTTAGTTATTAATGCCAAGTTTGTCATTGCATTAGACTTCCTGTATTTATCATTTGTCTAGTCTAGTTGTCCCTACTCTTATGGGTAGCAGTGGAAGATGAAGATGATAGGACAAATAATGTAATATTTGAGATTTTTGTAATTGGATGACTAAGATTTAAAATGATTGTACATGAAACCTAATATATGGCTTAACTAATATTGATTTCAATTGTATTTCCACTTCAAACTTTTCTAGCCAAGATAAAAGTGATCCTAATGATGTACCATAGTCAATGAAAATTCAAAATGCCTCTAGAATTATGAGAATCCTAGGTAATTCCTAGCTTGTTTCACATATGCGCAGAGAATATGCTTATTTATGTTCAAGTAATTAAGAGCTCTTACATTTTTAAAAAGTTTTTTTTATTTCTTTTTTGAAGGGTATAAGATTTATGGAATAAATGGGAAAAAAGAGAAAATATGCTTATGTTGGCTAACCCTAAAAAAGGAAAATAATTTTGTTTTTATGTAGTTTAATTTTATTTTTTTAAAAATAAATCCTAGACAATAAACAAAATGGTTTAGATGCATTGAAAGTTTTTGTTTCATTCTCTTGCAAAGGTAGTTAGCTTAATTTTTCCATAATAGAACAACTCCTTTAGAAAATAGACTGTCACGGGATCATTACTTTCTCCCCAAAAGGCAGCTTTTTGGGGTGTGCAGCACACCCGCTTATATGGCCCAAGGTCCCCCTCTTCCTTGACAATGTGGGAGTGACGGGACAGACAATCCGTTACATTCTCCCACACCAAATTCATCAACGTCCTTGTCGATGTTCTTGGACATGCACCGAGCCGGTGAAACCGGGGGTTCTCGGCATTCCGTGCCAAGTCAAGGTCCCACGGCGGGAGGGGTAGGCTCTGATACCACTGTCACAGGGTCATTACTTTCTCCCCAAAAGGCAGCCTTTTGGGGTGTGCAGCACACCCGCTTATATGGCCCAAGGTCCCCCTCTTCCTTGACAATGTGGGAGTGACGGGACAGGCAATCCATTACATTGATATAAAAGAGTGGATCCTCTAGCTCAGTATCAACATAGTGCTAAAAATGTTTCAAATTTAGGCATATAAATACAATATTATCTTAGTGTCAATGTTAGACCCCCTACCTGCTTATATGCTCTTCATATAAAATGTCCATGTAATTGAAATTGATTGGATAACCCAAAAAAGTTTTGACTATTCCCTTGAATTCTCTCTCTATGCTAGCTTGAATAATGTAACAAGTACCAATTTTAACAAGTTAGGGCTTAAACCAAAAGGCGCTACAAGTTTAATCAGTTGATGAAAATTCTCCAAAATTTGACCTCAAATCCCTCCTTTTTATTTTACCTCAGCAATGCAAATTCTTTTATAATAATTCCATCCCTTTTAACTTAGCAATCACAAGAACTATGCTAGAAACAAAAACATTTTGCTGATAGGAAGCATATTCTTAAACTACTTTTAGGCATAGGCATCATGTCCATAACATTTACTTCAATTGCAACTGCTAACCATCAAAACATGCTTATGCTTCCAATTGAAAACATGAATTTATGATCCAAATTGTTTTTAATACATCCCTAATAGAAAAGCAAATTGATACTCCAACAGCCCAAGAAAAGTCTAAACCAATATTAAGGCACTTGGAGCAATTGATATGATTGCTCACCTTTGACAATATGGTCAAATAATTTAGTGAAAAGAATTAGAATTAGAAATCACATTTTCATAAGAACTAAATAAATGAATCAACAAAATAGTAGAATAAGCAACAAGTTCAAATAAGGATGCACCAAGTAAAAGCCATCAGCAAATGTGCTAGCCAACATAACTGTAGACTTTTAGGCATGTGGCGTAATGAGAGTCGAATGGAAACATTACAACCACTTATAATACTTTATCATTGGATAGTCAAAATTCAATTCCCATGTAGGGAATCATCCAATGAAAGATTAAAAAAAATTATTAAAATTTGTTAGAGAGTTAACTCAAAGGAAGAATAAGAGCATAAATGAGAGGAACTAATAACTTGAATGGAGGACCTTTGATTTGCTTCCTAACTAATGCCTCTCCTTAACAAAATTCAAAAACTGACATTAATTCTAATCAATAATACATTAATCAACAAACATTCTAAAACAAAAACATGTGTGTAATATGACATGGACCCATAATAGATATTTGACAAAAACTCACTAATTGAAGGCATAACGATTGGACGATAAGGCCATAAATGGATGTCGATTTGGAAAGTGCTTGTTCTTTGTCCAAATCTAAAGGGTCTCTCTGCCATTTGAGTTGGATTTTGACTTTTAATAGAACAATTCTGATTGGAATTATTACAATTAATCTAAATAAAAAGCTAACTAATTTAAAGTATACCTAAATTTAATTTTAATAGTTATTTTATTTTTTTCAAAATTGAAATTAATGGAAAATGTGATTAATACATGTATTTGATGGGACCATTCCTTTTGTTGGAAAAATTAGACTATCAAAACTATTAGGTTTTTTAATTTTCCTCCAATTTTGAAAATAATAACATTTCTTTTCCATTATCATAAGTTTGTTAGTTATTTAACCCATTTGTTAATTGTTTGTATTCTCTACATCTTTCAATGATTTGATTTCAATATTAGTTAATATATTTAAATTTTGATGGTGATTATGATAGATTCTTGATGATAGGTAATCAACTACAGGGTATCAACCCCAGAAGGAGAAAAAATAAAAAGAAAACTCTAGTATAAAATATAAAGCATAGTCATACTTTGTATTTGAGATTATTAGAAATTATAAAAAATATATTAACATTAACAATCAACTTAGACAAAAATCATAAAATGATACTCTTGTATGAAATATAACATTAAAAACCCCATCTTTACCTTGCAACTCTTGTATCCCTCTCTTCCTCTCATCAGAAACCTCCTTTTCAAAAAGTTGGCATCATAGATGTTGTAAAATTTAGTTGTTTAATTAAATCTTATACCTACCTTAAAAAATATTAATCATGTATAAATACAATTACTATGAAAGTTTAGATAGATGATATAATACCCAATTTCACATCATGTTGATGATGGTAATTAAACTAATTCATAATTTCCCACAAAACATAGCAAACAAAGCTTTTATTAAATAACATTAAGTAAGAACAATATACAAGTGTGGATCCCTAAAATCAATACCAACCTAATACTTGAAAATGTTGAATTTGAGATATATAAATACATTATTATCTTAACATCATACTTTATCCATACTTATATCCTCTTTGTGTAAAATGTCCTCATTGTTGAAGTTGATTAGACAAGTAAGGTTTCTTAATGGCTCCAACATTTGCCTTTTTTCTTCACACTCATCCAACATCTCCAAGACATCATGAGAAACAATGATAATGGTAGCACCCAAAACAATAGCAAATACTTATAATATGCCACCGTCATAAAAGAAATGAATTTTGGGATCAACAAAAATAATTTTAGGGAAAAATCATCTTAGCGATGATGACAAGGTTTGACACAACCAAATTGATAGTGTCACAAGTGTGAAAAAGAAAACAACAACCTTCAAATTAGTTGAATTTGAAATGGAAGTGTGCATTGCCAACATGGGAAGAGAATCATGTGTCAGAGTGAGAGCAAAAGGAAAAAGTGATGGTTTCTTCACTACTTAAAGTTTTTGCACATAAATGATGTAGGAGATTAAAAGAGATAGAATCAACTTAAACAAGATTTTGATGGCTAAAGTCAAGCAACATGGCCATGACGTGAATTTAACAGGAGTAAAAAAAAAATTGAGAATGAGTCAGATGGTACATGTAATCCTTGTGATTTTCCCATTTAAGGGAAATAGAAGGTGAGGGAAGAAGTTCCATTAAGGATTGGAAATTTTTAGTAACAATAGAGTTGTCTATGTATGAATAAATGTTAGCATGGTGGCTATTATTCTCCTCCACCTTCAAATTTGCTTGTACTAAACAATTAAATCAATGGTGCAATGGGAGAGAAAACGTTAAATTTGAGATACACAAATACTTTAGTATCTCAATATCATACTCCCTCATTACTTATATCCACTTTGTGAAAAAGTCCACATTGTTAAAGTTGATTAGACAACTAGGGTTTCATAATGGCTCAACGTTTGCCTTGTTTCTTCACACTCATCCAACATCTCCATGATATTAAGAGAAACAATGATAATGGTAGCACCCAAAATAATAGCAAATACTTCTAATACGCCATTATCATAAATGAAATGAATTTTGGGATCAACAAAAATAATTTTTGGGACAAAACATCTTAGCGATGA
The DNA here is from genome assembly GCA_037832385.1 of Rhizophora apiculata. Lineage (NCBI taxonomy): Eukaryota > Viridiplantae > Streptophyta > Magnoliopsida > Malpighiales > Rhizophoraceae > Rhizophora > Rhizophora apiculata. Next base: position 14,703,447 of record CM075426.1, read on the forward strand.
TAACAAGGTTTGACATAGTCAAATTAATAGTGTCACAAGTGTGAAAAAGAAAAGAACAACCTTTCAATGAACTGAATTTGAAATGAAAGTGTGCATTGCCAACATGGGTAAGGAGTCATGTGTCAAAGTGAGAGCAAAAGGAAATAGTGATGGTTTCTCCACTACCCAAATTTTCAGCACATAAATGACATAGGAGATTCAAAGAGATAAAATCAACTCAAATGGGGTTTTGATGGCTAAAGTTAACCAAAATGACGGCGGCATGAACTTGACAGGAGTAAAAAAAAAATTGAGAATGACTCAGATGGTACATGCAATCCATATGATATGCTAATTCAAGGGAAATTGAAGGTGAGGGAAGAAGTTCCAACAAAAATTTGATATTTTTAGTAATCATAGAGTTGTCCATGTAAGAATAATACCTAGCATGGTGGCTATTATTCTCCTCCACCTCAAAATCAGCTGAGGCTAAACAATTAAATCCTTGGTGTGGTGAGAGAGAACAAGTAGAATTTGAGATGCACAAATACATCATTTTCTCAATATCATGCTCCCTCCTTACTTATAACCACTTTGTGTAAAATGTCCATATTATTAAAGTTGATTAGATAACTAGGGTTTATTAATGGCTCCAGTATTTGCCTTCTTTCTTTACACTCATCCAACATCTCCAAGACATTGTGAGAAACAATGATAATGGTAGCACCCAAAACAAAAGCAAATACTTCTAATACACCATTGTCATAAATGAAATGAATTCTGGGATCTACGAAAATAATTTTAGGGACAAAACATCTTAGCAATGATGACAAGGTGTGATACAATCAAATTGATAGAACCATAAGTGTGAAAAAGCAAAGAACAACCTTCGAATCAGCTAAATTTTAAATGGAAGTGTGCATTGCCAACACAGGAAGAGAGTTATGTGTCCGTGTGAGAGTAAATGGAAAGAGTGATGGTCTCTCCATTATCCAAAGTTTTAACACATAAATGATGTAGAAGATTAAAAGTGACAGAAGTAACTCAAATAGGGTTTTAATGGCTAAAGTCAACCAAAATGGTCGCGGCTTGAACTTAACAAGAGTAAAAAAAAATTAAGAATGAGTCAGATGGTACATGTAATCCCTATGATATGCCAATTCAAGGGAATTTAAAGGTGAGGGAAGAAGGTCCATTAAGAATTTGAAATTTTCAATAACAATAAAGTTTTCCACGTAAGAATAATAGCTATCATGATGGTAACTATTCCCCCTCACCTTAAAATCAACTGAGGCAAAACAATTAAATCCATGGTGTGGTGGGAGAGATCAAGTTGAATTTGAGATGCACAAATACATCATTTTCCCAATATCATACTCCCTCCCTACTTATATCCTCTTTGTGTAAAATGTCAATATTATTAAAGTTGATTAGATAACTAAGGTTTCTTAATGGCTTCAATATTTGCCTTCTTTCTTCACACTCATCCAACATTGCCAAGACTTTGTGAGAAACAATGATAATGGTAGCACCCAAAACAATAGCAAATACTTCTAATACACCATTGTCATAAATGAAATGAATTTTAGGATCTACAAAAATAATTTTAGGGACAAAACATCTTAGCGATGATGACAAGGTTTGACACAGTCAAATTGATAGTGGCACAAGTGTGAAAAAGCAAAAAACAACCTTTGAATTAGCTGAATTTGAAATGGAAGTGTGTATTGCTAACACGGGAAGATAGTAATGAGTCAGAGTGAGAGCAAAAGGGAAGAGTGATAGTCTCTTCCCTAACCAAAGTTTCAGCACATAAATGACGTAGGAGATTAAAAGGGACAGAATCAACTCAAATGGGGTTTTGGTGGCTAAAGTCAACCATAATGGCTACGACATGAATTTGATAGGAATAAAAAAAATTTGAGAATGACTCAGATGGTACATGCAATCCCTACGATGTACCAATTCAAGGGAAATTGAAGGCAAGGGAAGACGTTCCAATAAAAATTTGATATTTTCAATAACAATAGAGTTGTCCATGTAACAATAATTGTTAGCATGATGGCTATTATTCTCCTCCATCTCAAAATCAGCTGGGGCTAAACAATTAAATCCATGGTATGGTGGGAGAGAATAAGTTGAATTTGAGATGCACAAATACATCATTTTCTCAATATCATACTCCCTCCCTACTTATATCCTCTTTATGTAAAATGTCCACATTATTAAATTTGATTAGACAACTAAGGTTTTTTAATGGCTCCAATATTTGTCTTCTTTCATCACACTCATCCAACATCTCCAAGACATTATGAGAAACAATGATAATGGTAACACCCAAAACAAAAGCAAATACTTCTAATACACCATTATCATAAATGAAATGAATTTTTAGATCTATGAAAATAATTTTAGGGAGAAAGCATCTTAGCGATGATGACAAGGTTTGACACAATCAAATTGATAGTGCCACAAGTGTGAAAAAGCAACGAACAACCTTAAAATCAGCTGAATTTGAAATGGAAGTGTGCATTGCCATCACAGGAAGAAAGTTATGTGTCAGAGTCAGAGCAAAAGGAAATAGTGATGGTCTCTCTACTATCCAAAGCTTCAGCACATAATTGACGTAAGAGATTAAAAGGGACAGACGCAACTCAAACAGGGTTTTAATGACTAAAGTCAACCAAAATGGCTGCAGCATGAACTTGACAAGAGTTAAAAAAAATGAGAATGAGTCAAATGGTATGTGTAATCCCTATGATATGCCAATTCAAGGAAAATTGAAGGTGAGGGAAGAAGTTCCAATAAGAATTTAAAATTTTCAATAACATTAGAGTTTTCATGTAAGAATAATAACATGGTGGCTATTATTCTCCTCCACCTCAAAATCAGCTGGGGCTAAACAATTAAATCCATGGTGTGGTGGGAGAGAAAGAGTTGAATTTGAGATGCACAATTACATTTTTTCTCAATGTCATACTCCCTCCCTACTTATATCCTCTTTGTGAAAAATTGTCCACATTGTTAAAGTTGATTAGACAACTAGGGTTTCTTAATGGCTCCAGCATTTGCCTTCTTTCTTCACACTCATCCAACATCTCCAACACATTGTGAGAAACAACGATAATGGTAGCACCCAAAACAATAGCAAATACTTCTAATATGCCACTATCATAAATGAAATGAATTCTAGGATCTATGAAAATAATTTTAGGGAAAAAACATCTTAGCGATGATGACAAGGTTTGACACAGTCAAAGTGATAGTGTCACAAGTGTGAAAAAGCAAAGAACAACCTTCAAATTGGTTGAATTTGAAATGGAAGTGTGCATTGCCAATACGGGAAGAGAATCATGTGTCAGAGTGAGAGCAGAAGGAAAAAGTGATGGTTTCTCCACTACCCAAAGTTTCAGCACATAAATGACGTAGGAGATTAAAAGAGACAAATTCAACTCAAACAAGGTTTTGATGACTAAATTCAACCAAAATGGTCATGACATGAATTTGACACGAGTAAAAAAAAAAATTGAGAATGAGTTAAGTGGTATATGCAATCCCTATGATATGCCAATTCAAGGGAAATTAAAGGTGAGGGAAGAATTTCCAATAAAAATTAGAAATTTTCAATAGTAATTGAGTTGTCCATGTAAGAATAATAGCTAGCATGGTGGCTATTATTCTACTCCACCTCAAAATCAGCAGGGACTGAACAATTAAATCCATGGTGGTATAACAATGCCACATACTAAATAAATTTATCCTTCATACACATCATCATGCATTCTCATACAGAGTTTTTATACCATAAGATCCTAGCCTCAATTGGTATCAATGCCTAATCCTATGTTCTTTTAGTGACAAATGGATAGGTATAGTATTCTTCGTCTTCATGTTATAGTGGTTTGTTCTATCATGTTTAGTTATCAAGGGGAGAAACCAAGCATGAGTGTGATGTAAAGGGAGGAAACCAAATGAGTATGGTCTCAAAAATAAGTCTTGAGGGTGAGGCGGTGAGACCATTGGTCAACACTAAGATGTAGTAGGTGAAATCCCTATTTTACAAGTTCCATTGTAGGAGAATCCCTAAAGCAACTTAGTTAGGAAAGGCATACCCCTATACCAATTTACCATGTCTACTATATCTATACCTTCATCATTGTGTCATGTATAGCCCTTTGAGTCCATTACTAGGAACAACATATCTTGGAAGAGATCTATACAAAAAATTTTGGCCAAACTATAAATTATTGAAGTATAGTATGGGAGAGTACCTAGTAGGATGAATATTAGGATAAGTCTCTTTAATGTCATTAATTTGCATCTCATTTTTCTTAGATTAGTTGCATTAAATAGTATTTTTGAGTTAAATCACTTGCATAATATAAAAAAAGTAGAATTTTTAGAAAGCCAATTCTTAGATTGAGTCCACTTTTATAGTTTAAACCTCCTTTATAAAATTTTAGGAATCTTAGGCTTATCTAGATGCATATTCACATTTTAAGTCAGCACATCATCATAGAAAAAGCATCTCCATAATAGACTTTAGGAACAATTTGATTAGTGGCATGGAAAACATAAAATTAGATAATTTATTTAGTAGCATTAGAAAGTTATTTTTGGTAAGAGATGATGACATTCTTACTTATAAAGGATGCATGTCTAGAAATTAGTATCTTGGTAGGGCAGGTAAAATATCTATTGTAAATTCCTCCATAGGCCATATATCCACACTATCCATCATAAACACATCCTTTAAACCTCTAAAATATGTTCATAGGCAACTCATTCCAAAAAATCCAAAAACAACCCAAATAGCACTTTAAGCCTAAAAACCAAATTCCATACACTCCCAAAATAACTTGCTTTACATGTAAATAAATTGGACACTTGGCCCATTGCTATAAAATTATACACAAAGTCCAAGCCCAATTACCCAAACTAGTCTATGAACAAGTCCATAACCTATTCATTAACTCTTTTGATTCTACATCCAATTCTTCATCTATTGATCCAACCATCACTAAACCAGTAAGTAGTGTAGCCATTTCAAGCAAACCTATTTGTCCCAATAACTCCAACATTCCTCCTTATGTAAATCTAGATGCAAGATCAACTTTCCATATCCTTGAAACTCCTATAACATCTCATAAGACCTATACAAAGTTTTATGCATGAAGTTTTAGGATTAGGATTACCTTTCTTTAGCTATATTCTTTAGCAATATATCTTTGTTCTCATTATTTTTATTTGTTTCAGATGGCAAGTTCTAATAAACATTAGTACACCCAAACCTACCAAAGGTATAAGGGTATTAGTCTATCTGAATATCATTTTGAACCCTCCAAGTTCAAGATCGCTAGACTAGATTAGAAATAATTGATAGGACTAGAACTTTAAAGCATCTTAGATAATCTTTGGAATCATATAGTTAGTAAGAAAGATTCTTTAGTAGTTCTTAATAGTCTTTTCATTGTTTTTTCTACTTATATTAGACAACTTAGGGAGTTTGCATCTGTTTAGTATTAGCATAGTTATTGTTTTTCTCCTTCAAATGCACATAGTCCTTGTTCACCTCATGTTCAAAAATGTTCTAATTATGAAGCCATCATCCCTCATTTCTAGTATCTCCAAAACAAGAAGTTGAGAAAGACCATTCCTCTTTACTACAATAGCATCAAAACCTTGGAAAATCCACTTATCATTACTTTAACAGTTTCAAACTCTTAGTACTGAAATTTCAATTCTTAGAGAAACCTTACTTAGAGTAAACTCTATGGCACCAATTCCTCCACCTTCTTCAGCCAAAATAGATACCAGTACTTAAACTTCTTTTCCACAATTTAAAATTAATGTCAATAATCAAACTTCTCTTCCATCCTTAGAAAAATACTAGCCTCCATCAACATACAAAAGACATGTTAGTACTTAAACACCTTCTCCATCCTTGGAATTATGCCAACCTCCTTCAAAATTCAAAAAGAATGCCAGTACCTAGACCTTTCCTAGATCTTTAGATCAATATCAATCTTCCTAATAGTTTTGCCATTATCCTCCTCAGGGAAATTTTCCTTTTACCCTTACCAGTCTTACACTTTCCCACTCAGAAAAGCAAAAGGCACTTGCCTATTTTCCTAAAGATCTTTCCAAACACCTTATAAAATTAGTCAAGATAAGAGTTTTTGAAACACTATTATCTATTGTTGAAGAAGCTCAACAAGGTGCAATCTCAGAGCCCAACAAGTTGCATCAATATTAGAAAAGGACATGGAAATATGATGCAATGTTTCATTGCAAAGAATGCAGTCTAGTTTCTCCAAATTGCCAACACTAACTTAACTTTAGCATTTTGTGATTAGTGGTTCTTGATCTTAACTAGTTTCCTCTTAATTACCAAGGTATATATGACTATGGACTTCTTGCAAGACTACATATTCATAGTAGTTATCTTCATCAAACTTCTTAGTTCAATCATTTTGGTTAAATTTTTCAAGAAACTTTCACAGGCAACTACTCTAGTGACATTACTACCATCATTGTAGATATCATTAGTTCTCCTCTAAAACAAATTTCCTTTTCAAAATTTCAACCTACTATCCATCACCTTTACATTCAATGAAGAAAGTGATTGTGCATTCCAAGAGAAATTCCTTGTCCTTGTTGGCAGCAAGCATTAATGGCTCAAATTAATTACTAGTTGGCTTACATTTAGGCAAACAACTAGAATTGGTCCTCTTATAATACTCACTACTATGAAATAAGAAGGACCACTTACTAGTGATTTTTTTGCAAAAATGTTAACATTGACCTAGATTGAGCACAACTACTATACAACACAAAAAAAAGGGCATATCTCCTTGACTTTTATGCTTCAAAATAAAAAATAATAGAATATCCCATGGATCATCCAATTTATCACATGGAAGATGAAGAAGCCTTCAACATCAACAACTGTTGAATTCAATATTAAAAAAAAATTCAAAGTTTTCTAGTGTTCCATTGTGAAACAAGTTTCATGACCAGTCCATTGCATTGTCCATCTTAATGTTGCATCTTACTCAGTTCCTTGTTGCATCAAAGTTAATAGTCCATAAGAGTCCTCATTTCATTGTATTAGTCTACATAATAGAGTTAGCATGACATACTACCCACTCAAAGGAGTCATCCAATTCCAAGACCAATGTACCACACCGTTAAAGTCCTGTTGATCATCCAAGTATCTACTTATGTCCATAAGTCCTTGCTATGTCTATCAATACATTCTTTGAAAGTCAATGAGTCCATTATGTATACAAGTAGCAATCCATTACAGCCATTAAGCCTAAATTCACTTAGTCTTCACATTATTTGATCAACCATCTCCATTAAGTGCATCAATTGTTTAGTTTACTAAAATTAGTCCAATGAACTTGTCCAATGAGTCATAAAGTTAGTCTACTACTAAGTCAGATCAAGAGTTAGTTGATCTATAAGCTCCTCTGGACTATGTATGAGTCTTGATAATCCTTTTTAAAGGATTCCAGATCTTGGCCAAATCTAATACTCCAATTCTTGATAATAGTCTTCTTCTATTCAACAATAGTTGATTATTATCTAGAATTCAAGCCTTCTGTTGATCAACAAAAGGAAATTTGCAAGCAATAGGTTTCTGTTATTTGGCAATAGGAACTCACAAGCAAGTTGTCCTGTAGTGGATTTCTAAACATCCATAGTAATCCACCACCAAGCAACCCAAACTCATTGAGTGTCCTCTTGACTACAAGCCAGTCATGACAAAGATTTTTGGAGACCTTGCTAGATATTCTCTAGGACACTCTCCAAGCTCTTGGTTGAGGTCAAGAATGCATCATTAGATTCTCCTTAGAATTATAATCTTAACCCACCATATCAAATTTTAAGCATCAAGCCAATGAAGGACCTCTAATAACATTGTTAGAGATTCTCCACTATTATCAATCAAGCTTCAAATAAAGTCAAGCAACTATCATGGGCCTTGTCCTTGATTCTTTTGGTCCTAGCAACATCAAGCATAGAGATAAAGGCAAAAAGCAAAGGTAAAATGCTTTTATTGAGGATAAAAGAACAAAAGTAAAAGGAATCTCTACTTTTACCCAAAGTTAAAGTAAAAAGCTTTTATTTTTTTGAAAAGCAAAATAATTTACTTTTCAAAAAGTAAAAGTGTTTGCTTTTCATTGAAAGTAACTTTGTCTTCAAGCTTTAAGCATCTAAGGCTAAAGCATCTATAAAAGGCCTCACTTATCAAGCATTAGGTAAGCTTTTTTAAAAAAAAAAAAAAAAGACAAAGCTTTTAAAAAGCGTGAAGCACCTTTGTTTTGCTTCCTAATGGGTGACTTTATCTAACAAAATTCAAACATAAATATTAATTCTAATCAATAATACATCAACCAACAAAGATTTCAAAGCAAAAACATGTGTGCAATACGACACTCCCCAAGTCAATTCTTATGGGCCATTGTCTCATCAGTACATTTTTTTTTCCTTTTTCATCTTTCTCCTCTTTTTATTTTTTTCCAACATTGTAATATAATTTAGTTCTGTCCTTTTTGGGGCTTCATTAAGGTTTTTCATTATTCTAATCCAATGAAATTTCTTTCAATTGTAAACTTTGTAAGTGACACTAAAATCTATAATTATGACTATGAAAGATTTTTGTGACTGAAACTATGGGTGATGCTTGTGTTGTAAATGTTAATGTGTTTAATTATTTAACTATAACTTATGTCCACTTTATTAATAATATTAATTGTGTATATATCTGGGTATTATGAAAGTTTAGATAGACAATATAATGCCCAATTTTATTTTATGATATCAATTAGTGATATTTCATTTTTTTTTATTTTAAGTATTTTTGGTCGTATTTTATTTTTATATATTCAATTAATTAAAAATGCATTGATATAACTAATAGCAGTTTAGCCGTTAATGTCAAGTTCATTATTATGCTGGTTTTGTTGTATTTAGCATCTGTCCAATCCAATTGTTGCCACTCCTACAAGTAGTAATGGACTGTGAAGATGATAGGAAAAATTATTTAATATTTTTAGATTTTCGTAATTAGATGACTAAGATTTGGAATGATTGTGCATCAAACATAATATATAGCTTGACTAATACTAATTTCATTTGTATTTCCAATTCAAACTTTTTTGGTCAAGACAAAAATGATCCTAATAATGTATTAGAATCAATCAAAATTCAAGATGCCTCTAGAATTATTAGGATCCTAGATAATTCCAAGCTTTTCTTGTGTATGCAAAAAAATTTGCTTATGTGTTCAAATAATTAAGAGTTTAGACATTTTTGAAAGGCTTTTTCTTTTTCTTTTTGAAGCATATAAGATTTATAGGAAAAATAGACATAGAGAGAAAATATGCTTATGTTAGGTAACCTAACAATGGAAAATATTTTTGTTTTTATTTGGTTTAATTTAAAAAAAAAAAATCAAATCTTAGGTAATAAACAAAATGGATTGGATACATTGGAATTTTTGTTTTTGTGCTCTTGCAAAGGTAGTTAGCTTAGTTTTCTGTAATAGAATAACTCTTTTACAAAAAAACTTTTAGATGGAAACATTATTCTCAAATCAAAATTTAAAATACAATGGAATCCAATTTTCTTCTAAGCTACTCATGGTAGCATCATGTAATATGACACAGACCCATAATAGATATTTGATGAAAACTCATTGATTGGAGGCATAACAATTGGACAATGAGGCCATAACTGGATGTCAATTTGGAAAATGCTTGTTCTTTGTCCAAATCTAAAGGGCTTGTTTACCATTCAAGTTGGATTTTGACTTTTAATAGAACAATGTGGGATGGAAATATTAGAGTTAATCTAAATAGAAAGCCAACTAATTTAAAGTATACCAAATTTTAATTTTAATAATTATTGTATTTTTTCAAAAATAAAATTAATGAAAAATGTGATTAGTACATGTATGTGTTGGGACCTTTCCTTTTATTGGGAAAATCAAGCTATACAAAATATTAGGTTATTTAATTTTCCTCCAAATTTGAAAATAATAACATTTTTTTTATTGTCATAAGTTTGTTAGTTATTCAACCCACTTGTTAATTGTTTGTATTCTTTATATCTTTTCATGATTTAATTTCAATATTAGTTAATATATTTAAATTTTTATGGTGATTATGATAAATGCTTTATAATAAGAATTCAATTATAGGCTCTCAACCCCAAAAGGAGAATATAAGAAAAGAAAACTCTAGTTAAAATATAAGGCATAATTATACTTTGCATCCAAAATTATTACAAATTATAAAAACTATACTAACATTATTAGTCAACTTGGACAAAAATCATAAAATGATACTTTTATATGGAATATAACATCAGAAACCTCATCTTTAGAATGTGAGCATTGCAGATGTTGAAGTGTTTAGTTGTTTAACTAGAACTTATACCTACATTAAAAACATTAATTGTTTATAAATATAGCTATTATGAAGACTTAGATAGACAACATAATGCCCAATTTCACATTATGTTAATGATGGTAATTAAACTAACTCATAATTTCCCAAAGGAACATAGCAAACAAAGCTTTTATTAGATGACATTACGTAAGAACAATATACAAGAGTGGATCCACAAGCTTAATACCAATGCAGTACTTGAAAATGCTAAATTTTAGATACACAAATACATTATTATCTCAATATTAGACTCCCTCCCTACTTATATGTTCTTTGCATAAAATGTTCACCTTGTTAAAGTTGAATAGACAACTAGGGTTTCACAACAGCTCTAGCATTTGCCTTCTTTCTTCATGCTCATCCAACATCTCTAAGACATTATGAGAAATAATAATAATGGTAGCACCCAAAATAATAACAAATACTTCTAGTATGCCATTGTTATAAATGAAATGAATTATCAGATTGATGAAAATAATTTTAGGGACAAAATGTCTCAAAGATGATGGTAGGGTTTAAGATAGACAAATTAATAGTGCTGCAAGCATGAAAAGTAAAGAAAAACCTTCCAATTAGTTGAATCTAAACTAGAAGTATGCATTGCCAACACAAGAAGAGAATCATGTTTCAGAATGACTACAAATGAAAGAAGTGAGGGTTTCTCCACAACATTAAGTTTTAGCGCATAAATAAGGTAGGAGATTAAAAAAGACAAAATCAACTTGAACAAGGTTTTAATGGCTAAAGTTAACCAAAACAGTTGTAGCATGAACTTGACATGAGTCCAAAAAAATTGAGAATGAGTAAGATAGTACATGCAATCCTTATAATTTACCAATTCTAGGGAAATTGGAGGTGAGGGAAGTTTTGAGAAAAATTGGAAATTTTCAATGACAATAGAGTTGTCTATGTAAAAATAATAGCTAGCATGGTGGCTAATATTCTTCTCCACCTCAGAATCAACTAGGCTAAACAATTGAATCCATGACATGGTGGGAGAGAAAAAGTTTCATTAGGAGAGAAGAGAGAGAGCTTATGAAAATCAAAAGGAAAGAAGGGTTACTACCTATGTATAATTACCTAAATTAGTATGTTGTGCTAGAAAAACTGTAGTTGTGTTAGAAAAATTGTGAGTGTTATGCCAAAAAAATTGAGACAAGAAAAGTGTTGTTGCATATGAAACTTAAACATTTCTTAAGTAGCTTAAGACAAATAGAGAGGAGAAAATGGTTGCTACACTTATTTACAAAAGGCCTATTTATAATCATGATAACTTATTTGTTTGTAGTAGGAAATGTGGCATTGTTATGCTCCAAAAAATGAAAAGAGGATTGTATGTGAAACATTTTATTGTGCTAGCTAATAGGGCTACAAAGCTTAGGACTTAAGAATATAAGAAGGCAACTTATCACTTTACAATATTATAAATGTAGTTGACTTTTATATTTAATAGTTATGTTACTTTTGACCCTCAATTAATCTTAAATCATGATGACGTTAACAGTTTATAAGTTATGATGTCACCATTTTAAATTAAATTTAGATATTTGGATCAATATGAAATTTTGTTTCATTTAAATATGTGCAATATGTTTGCGGTTTGAATAACAAAGGTTCAACTTGGCTTTTGTATAAGTGTACTTTACTAGATATTGGTGGAGAAATTGAACAAGTTTCTTTCAATTGTAAATTTTGTAAGTGATGCTGAAATTTATAATTGTCATCGCAATATTATGTGATATTGATTATTATTCTTGACTGAGCTCAAAAAATAAATTGTTATGACCTAATCTTTTTTTCTTAAAATAATATAAAAAATTAAAATAAAAGATTATAATATTTAAATCATTAATTTTATGTATCAAAAAATATAATTTTTATTAATTTGATTATAAATTTTATGAATTTTTTGTGAAAAAAATAAAATTATTTTTTATTTATTATTCTATTATACACACACACACAAATATATATATATATATAATTTATATAAATTAAATATATTATTTATTTACATAATATATAAAAAAATGACATGCATATGAAATGTGTATATATTTGTGTGTGTTAATTTATTTATTATAAACATATAATAATCTATTTTTATTTTAAATATTTATGATATATTAAAAATTATACACATGTACACATATGTACACAAAAATTTTTGTATGTAAATTTTATAAATAATATAAATATATGTAATATGTATAATATATTTGTAAATTTTTCATATAAATTAATATATAATAAAAATCATATTAAATAATAATTTTTTTTATCTATTATAAATTAACAAGTCAACATATAATAAAAATTTAATAATATGATAAAAATTAATATAAAAATAAAAAAAAATTATATAATTTTAAATCAAATTAATATATCAAAAATAAATAATAACTAATAATTTTTTTTACCTATTATACTATATTATAAATAAAAAAATTAGTTTTTATTGAATTAATTAGTTAACTTATAATTAAAATAAAATAATATAGGAAAATTAGTATAAAAATAAAAAATATATACTTTAAAAATAAATTAATATAAAAAAATTAAAAATAAATAAAATAAAAATAACTAATAATAAAAAATTAATTCTTAAATAATAATTTATCAACTCTCAAATTGTCTTGAAATCTATCCAAAAATAATCTAAATGTAATATAATTCAAAACTAATCGGAGTCGAAATAATTCCACCCAATGACCTATGTCAACACATTTACTAATAATGCTTATTTATATGTATTTTTTTTTTCATAAGTAAGGGTAATAATCACAAATCCATTAAGGAGGATTGCACTAAGTTGCTCCAAAGTTGATTGTACCGCTATATTGAATTTATACAAGAGCAAACTCTATGTTACCTAACAAGAGTCATCAACCACTCATATAATTATATAAGATCAAATATACATTTAATTCCATCGAATACTTTGATAAAAATTCAAACTCATGACTTTTGCATAGGATGATCAATTCTTTTATTACTTGAAACGATAAAATTACATTCATAAAGACTCAAACTCATGACTTACATGAATAGTAACAAAAATAATAATGGGATATATGTTGCCAGCTTTGGTTTCTGCAAACGTATTGCGAAGTACGCATGCAGCTCTTTTGAGTCAACGCAACGGAATATGGCACGTACAAAAGAAAAAGGGCAGAAAAGTAAATGGCAGGCTGACATATGGCAACCCTTAATTTTGGTGATGGATGTTAACTGCTATATATGGGAGACAGCGCAGCTGGGAAGTCAAGCTATTGATTGCATGGACAAAAACTGACTTTACGTTTTTGTAGATGTGTAACCCTATCATTCAAGCTTTGTTACCTAATTAAATTGGCCAATTAAGTTATAAAATTAACATGGACATTTAATTAATAAATTGAAATACAAAGTCAAAAATATTTCTTAATCTAACTTTAATTCTCTTTTAATCTCTTTCATCTTATTATTTAATTGAGCAATTAAGTCAAAAAATTATTATTACCTTTTGGTAAGTCTACAAAATAAACAAACAAATAGCAAGTTTGAAGAAGGATACACCATGTAAAAGTCATGAGCAAATACGCTAGTCAATAAAGTCGTAAACAATCAATCTCTCAAATAGGTCTATGGCGCTGTGAGAGTCCAACTGAAACGTTACAATCACTTACAAAAGTCAAAGATTGGAAACAATCAAAATTAAAAATTCATCTAGTGAATCATCCAAAAAATGAAAGAAAACGAAAGGAATTACAAAAATTGGTGGGGCAGTTTACTCCGAGGAAGAAGAAGAGCATAAATGAGGAACCAAGAACCTAAATGGAGTACCTTTGTTGGAATATGAAAAAAATTACTTTTAAACCTTTATAAATTTTTATAATTAAATTTTAACTTTTTTCAGATATTCATATAAATCTTTTTATTTTTTTTTTGAAATTGTTTCAAATCTATCATTTTTTATGAAAGGTAGTTAAAAAATTTCTAATGGTTTAACTAATTTTTGTTTTAAAAAGATGAATTTAGAATAAATATTAAAGGTATAAGATTTAAATAAAAAAATAAGAAAGTTTAGGACTCAATTATAAAAATTTAGGACTTTTTTTAATTCAACCTAACCTTTGTTTTGCTTCCTAATAGGAGCTTTTTCTTCAACAAAATTCATACACAAATATTAATTCTAAATGATAATACAATAATCATCAAAAATTCTAAAAAAGAACATGCATATAATATAACAATCCACAATAGATATTTGAAGAAAACTTACCAATTGGAGCCATAAAGATTAAATGATGAAGCCAAATGTGTATTAGGAAATCAATTACTCTTTGTCCAAATCTAAAGCATCTATTTGCCATTCAAGTTGGATTTCAACTTTACTTAAATAATTCAAGATGTAAATATTATTACTAATTTTAAGTAGAATGTAATTATTAAGTATAATCTAATAGTTACTAAACTTAAAATTTGGCAATGAAATTTGATATTTGAATTCAAGACTTGTGCATAAAAAATGACCTAATATAGAATGTATTTATTTTAAATTTCTTTAAATTAAGTATATTTCGTATACCTAGACCCAACTAATTTAACTCATAACTAATTTTAATAGTATTTTATTTTTCAAAAAATTACATAATGGAAAAAGAGCTTAATAGTATATTCATTTGAAGATAACTTCTCTTTTTGTTGTGAAAATTAGACTATCAAAAATATCAAGTTATTTAATTTTTGTTCAAATTTGAAAAATGAAAACAAGAACATTTTTTATTATCTAATTTGATAAAAAAAAAACTTTTGTATATAAGTTTTCATAGTATCATAAGGAAATAATTTAATCTAAATGAAGAATAGAGAACTAACATTCATTGAAAATTGAAACCACAATACAAGGTATTAAGTTAAAATGAAACTCACAGTAATAGAAGGTAATTTAAAATAATAAATAATTTTTTATGGAAAAGATATATTTTCAAAAATAATTTGTTTATATATATGTAGTACCAACTACATGTTAAATGAAGTCAAAAGTCACTTAAGTTAACTATTTGGAGCAAAGAAAAAAGGGTTCAATTTGAATAGCTATTTGAACTAAGGCAAACATCACTTAAGTTCATTATAAACTTTTATTATAAAAGCTATTTAGTTGAAAATTTTAATTTACCTAAATTAATTAATGATGCTAACAAATTTTTGCACTCATGTTCACACAAAAAGCATCCATCATAGGATTACAAGACAAATAAAAGACAAATGAAATATGAACAATTTATTATGATCAAATTTATCAAATATGTAAAATTAACAAATGATAAAAATTTAATTATTTTAATCAATTTATTTGCTAAACTTAAGAACACTAATAATACACCAAAATTTTTATAAGTTAAATTTGAATTAAAAAGAAAATTTTGATTCCCTTCAATAATTAATGATAATTCTTTTGCTATTAATTAGGTTGTTTAATAGTTGAAAAGTTAAATTTTTAATCTCAACAATTAATGTTAAAAATGAAAGAAGATCATTTTCAATTTATATTAATTTTTAGTATTTTATATCTAACTTTTCACATAAATAACCTAATAATGTTACCACTACATCACTTGATTCTTATTATATCTAATTTTATTTTGGAGAAAATCATGTTTTACACATTTAGGGTTTGATGAATTATAGTAATAGATTTGTTTAATTTTTTTTATTAAAATTCCATTTTGACTTTGTAATTTTATGTCTTTAAATATGAAGGGTCAATAATTAAGATCATTCTAATAGGAGAACTTTAGATTTTTCTACAAGATTCAATCTCTTAAATAGGAGAACTTTGGTAAATACAATAGAAGAAAATTTCAAATAAGAATTAAATTATAAAGGCCTTTAGATGGAAGTAATTTAGTAAATTTAAGGTAGTACCCTGAAATTAAAAATAAAAAGATTCTCTTAAAATATTAAAAATATATATATATTGAAGATGAGAATTAATTGCTTGAGAAGGAATCGATTCCCACTATTTGATTTTTTTTTTTGCAAAAAAAACTTGCAAATGACTTTCTCTTTATTTTTAATATGTGAATTAATTTGGCTCTTTTAAAAAAAGTTAAAATAATTTTTTTTAAAAAAAAAAAAAGTCTCCCTCATACATGCTCCCACAGCCACCAAAAATTGGCCAAATACCATGAAAATCATAAAACAAAAGATCAAGCTTTCCATGACTAACCATTAACAAATCCATTACAACTACACTAGACAATCTATTCAATTCAAATGACCAACTATTATAAGAATTTTTAAGAAAGGCTAATATTGTGTTCTGATACTTCCATTTTCCTTTATGTTAATAGTGAGGGTCTCTTTTTGACCAAATGGCTGCAGAAGCTCTGAGTCCTTGGGTTAATGCCCATGACAAAAATTCTTACAAGACCAAGTTCGAGGAAGAAGCATTGAAAGTCGTCATCATAGTCCACCTTATGAATAAGTTCATCAATTATTCCACTTATCCATGCTTTTGTTGACTAGTTTGTTAATATTTTTTTTTCCTTTATTTCAAGTATTTGATTATATATTTAAATTGTGATGTTGATTGTGATGGATGCTTGATAGGGATTCAAGTACAAGTATCAACCCTAAGAGAGGAAGAAAATAAAATAAAATTCTAATTCTAAACAAAAAATGAGCTAGTTGGTATAATAAAGTATCACATGCAATTGAGCTAGATCCTTAATCGTGGTTACATCCAATGGGAACCTAAATGAGAAGAAACAACTCATAAGAAAAAACAAAACAAAAAGCAAAGTCTTGATTCAATTTCAGATCATTATCAATTAATTAATTTTTTTCTGTCAAAAACAAAAGAAAAATGAATTTTAAGGAGGAGCACTATGAGATATGACAAAGGACTAAAGAGAGAGGGTGAGACACCAAGACACAGGGATAAAGAAAAAGGGGGGGAAAAAAAAGGAAGGAGAGGGTGACAAGGATGTGTAGAGACAATGAGTGGCCAAGAAAGAAAGAGAAAAATGAAGAAAGAGATAAAAAGAGAGAGAGAACGCGAGAGAGAAAAAGTAAGTCTTAGGAAGCATATGGAAGATCCCCATTTTGAGGTTTTTTTCAACATTATTCTATTAGAGAAGTGTTTTATTTATTTATTTATTTTTCTTGCTTAATAAATGGAAATGGACCAGAGGTGTTTTATTAGATGAAAAACATTGAAAAACTAGAATATGTAACCTATTCAATAAGCCCTAAATGAATCTACATATTATTACAAGTATTCCAAGCTATAAAAATGTACAAAGACCTTAAGAAAAGCAATACCTCAAAAATTATGACAAACTTTAAAAGCCTCGTAGTTTTTTTTTTTTTTTTTGTAAGTTGGAGCCTTAATTCATGTATACCTGGACTTGATTCATATCCGAGGTATACGATTCACATTGTTAATCAATTAAGTAAGGGTATTCTTCATCTTCATTGCAGGTTTGCAAATGTTGATTTAAGAGAACATACATTATTTGCCAATCAAGACTACAACTTCTCTTTTAGAGAGAACATTTTGAGGTCCACCTTATTTTGGTGCACTTTTGGACGGGGCAACAATCACAATGGTAATTACAAGATCTTTTGGCACAAAATATATGATGATGATTTGTTTATTATTGTGCTTTCCACAATTGCACTTGGTTTGTAAGGGATAATGCTTTTTATTTGAAGAATATTCCTGATAAAAAAACCTTCAAATATTATGAGTGGCAATTTTAAGAGAATTTTTGTGATCAAAATTGATATCTTTGATATAGAGGAGATAGACTATCTTGTTTTTTATGTTAAATAATGCACCCTTCCTTATATGCATATCTATGTTAAAATATTCATTGTTCCTTCTAACAATGTCATAGCCAATTGTTTCCATTCTACTTTTTAATCAAGTTTCTATTTTGTCCTTCTATGTGGCTCATCAAGTTTAATAAAAATCCTCTCTTTCTTTATGAGTTACATTAACACATTAATTTGATAATATGATGTAGTAACTTAAATAGGAATTCATTATTTTTTTTTATATTGATTTAAGTTTAAATTTTTTTATTGTACATAATAATAGTATTCAAATTGACATAATAACATTTGCATAATAATAACATGTTAATTTCAATGGATGACATATCAATCTCCTTACAATTGTATGTGTAAAAAAAAAAAAAGAAAATTAAAAATTAAAATGATGACCACAACTCATGAGATCACTTGAGAAGGTTTCGCACACTTAACAGCAATCAATTTGAGACTAGAGAAAAGTAAAGAAGGATTCTAGACATAATATTTGGAGAATTATCTATAAGAAGACCTCTTAGCTCTTTATAGCTTTGCTTAGCTTTTGAAATAAGGAAACATCTTTCCTAGTGATAGATCATATCTTTTAAATATCATAAGCTCACTATCCTTGCGTCCTTTTACTGTCAAAAGAATGATCCATAATACCAAGCAACATAGTTGATTTTAAGAGTATCAATCCTTGGTAAGGTTGCTTTAAGTTTTCAAAGATGAATGATGAAAGGTTATGAAATACAAATGTCCATGAGAAAGGTTCATCCCTTATTTCTCATAACAGTAGCAATGGTAGTCAATTTGCAATACATTAACTAAATTCTATTAGTGAGATTAACAAAATTGTAATTGTAACATAGAGTCTCAATTGTCAAAATAAACCATAAGAGTTTTTGGGTGTAAATTTAAATCACATTGGGGTAAATTGCAAAAGAGGTAAAATGCATTTAATTCTAAATTGTGGCCTTATCTATTAAAGCCAAGGGACCTAGCCTCTTTGAAGCTTTGAACTCATGAGGTCTAATTAAAATCTGGCCTTGAAAGGAGTTCAAGTATTGATCTTATAGACATAGACCACACACCTTAAAATCTACTAGATTATTAGTCATTAGCTGATATCCACAAATTCTATATTGTTTTCACATCTAATTTTTTATTTTTCTTAGGGTTAAATGCATTCTATAATGGTTTGTCTCTTCTACAATCTACCTCTTCATGGTTTTGAATTGTACTCTAATATTCTTATAGTTTCTTATCTTGACAATTGAAACTTTATGCTATGATTTTGTTAATATGACTAACAAAATTTAGTCAACATGACATGATTTCAAATACACTTAAAATTTTTAACTAAAATTATAAAAATGCATCATTTTTATTTTAATCAAATAAAATGATGTCCTTTTGATTAAATTCTATTAGTGAAATTAACAAAAACTTAATAAAGGGCCTCAATTTCCAAAATGAGAAATCACAGTTGTCTTTGAAAGTAAATTGAAACCATAAAGTGGAATGTGGCAAAAGAAACAAAACATAGGAAAGTAAAATGCATTTAACTCTTTTTTTTAGAATTATTTGTTACATATATATAATTAAAGATTTTATTTATGAAATATTTTTTTTTTGTGAAAATTTGATAAATTTAACATGTAAATATATATGTTAGATATTACAAATAGGGTAAAATTTGGGATTTGAACCATAAATTTTCTTTTTGTTTTCCTAAAAAGAAAAACTAAGATTAAAAAAATTACTTCTAAATTTCATCTTTTGTTTTTTGTTAAAAAAATATTTATAATTTGAATCTCCTTTTATTTCTCTCTTTTAAATAAAATATAATTAAAAATACACTTTTTAATTAATATTTTAAATTCCTACATTGTGCAACTCTAATAATTGTGTATATTATAATTACAATGTTAAGAGAAAACTAGTGAAATACTTATGTGTTAAAATTTATTTAATTTTTAATTTTTTTTAATATTCTACCCTTTGTAATATTTAACATTAATTTAATAGTTAATTTATAATCTTTCTTAATATTTTAAGACAATTAAAATTTTAATATATATCTAATTTATTCAATTATGATTTAACATGTATTATAATTTATTTAATTCATATTAACAAGTATCACATATATTTAAAATTTAAACAATGCAAATACTTATAATTAAAAAAAAAGAAAATAATTTTTTTAAAAAAAATACTCCTAAATTTTTCTTTTTACTTTCATAGAAGAAAAAAGAAAATAATTATAATTTAAATCTTTTTTTTATTTTTCTCTTATGTTTTCTCAAAAAAAAAAATATTACTCTTAAATTCATTTTTCTCATTTTAAATAGAAAAATATTCACAATTTATTTTTTTATTTTTCTCTTTCAAATAAAATACAAATTAAAATATATTTTTAATAAATCTGATAAATTTACACATCGCATAAGTCTAACATTAGTCTATATGTGTATAAGTATTACTTAAATTGAAAAAAAGTTGGTAATGATGAGTAATTCTTTGAACTAAAAAACCTAATGTGGTAGTATTTACTTAAATTTAGAATTTTCATAGTGAATTTTCATAATATGTAGTATTTCACATTAATTAAATAATTTTTTTATATATTTTTGTTTGGCTTTTATATTTTTTAAATTGTATCAAATCCATCATTTTTTGTCAAAAAGTGGTCAAGAGATTTATAATAATTTAACCATTTTTTGTCCAAAAAGAAATTTAGAATAAATATAAAATTGTAAGATATAAATGAAAAATAAGAAAGTTTAAGGCTTAATTATAAAAATTTAGGATTTTTTTCCTTGTATATCCTAACCTTTGCTTTGCTTCCTAACATAAGCATCTCTTCAACAAAATTTAGGCAAAGATATTAATTCTAAATAGTAATACATTGATTAACAAAGATTTTGAAATAGAACATGCCTATAATACAATGACCCATAATAGATATTTGAAGAAAACTCGTCAATTGGAGCTTAAGAGATCAGACAGTGAGGCCATGTGTGTATTTGGAAATTGATTGTCCTTTTTCCTAATCTAAAGGGTCCTTTTGCCATTTAAGCAAGATTTTGACTTTACTAAAACAATGCAAGTTGTAAACATTAGTGCTAATATTAAATATAATGTATTTATTAAGCACAATTTAATGGTCATTAAGCATAACATTTAAAGGTGACATTTAAAATTCGAACCTTCAACTTACTCGTAATGTCTCATTATAGAATATGTTAATTTTAAATTTCTTCAAATTAAATACATTCTATATATTTAAAACCAACTAATTTAACTCATACCTAATTTTAATAGTTATTTTATTTTTCAAAAAAAATAATGAAAAATGTGATTAGTAGTACATGTATTTGATGAGAATTTCCCTTTTTGTTGTGAAAGTCAAACTAATAAAAATATCATGTTATTTAATTTTCCTCTTAATTTGAAAATTAAAAACAAGAACATTTTGTATTATTTAATTTGATATGAATTTTTTAAATATAAATTTTAGAATATAGTGAGGAAATAGTTTAATCTAAATGAAAAATAAAGAACTAACTTTCATTGAAAGTTGAAACTACAATGCAAGGTAATAAGTCAAAATGTGTTGTTCCTACAGTATTGTATGGGTTGTAATTGTTGTCAACTAGGTTTAAGTGTGCAAGAAAGTAAAGCCACATGAAAGGGCAAAAAGGTAAAAGTCACATGGAGGGGCAAGAACGTAAAAACCACATGGAAGGGCAAGACAGTAAATTTGCCGCAAGTAAACCCTATTAGGGTTTTATGGAGGAGTATATAAAGGCCATTGGAAGACAACAAATAAAAAGAAAAAAGTCGGCAATTGAGCAAAACGGATAGAAAACCTAGACAACTAGTTGACCAAAGAGAGAAGCCGTTGGAAGAGAGAAAAATTATATACGGCAAAATCAAAGTGGACGCCGAAGGTGAGGAACGGCACACCACTGGCAAGAGAGAGAAACCCGTGAGGAACAGCACACCATCGACACACCAGCGGTCAGCGAGGAGACAACACAGCAAAGAGGTAGAGAGAGAAACAGATGACATAATCGGGTCGAAAGGGAGAAAATACAGAGACGGCCGAAAAGGAGAGTGGACAGCAAAGGAACACACAGCAAAAAACACAAGAACTCTCAAAAAGAGGTGAACAGAAAATCCCGATTCGGCAAACCAAGAGGGGTATACGGCAGAACAGGGGCTGGACGGGAAAAACAGAAACCATTGGTAGAGAGAAATCTGGCTGACGGTGAGAGAGATCCGGCTGGACAGTGAGAGAAATTTGGTTGGACGGTGAGAGAGATCCGGCCGAATGGTGAGAGATCCAGCTGGACGACGTGAGACCAGAACATGTGACAGCTTGAGACCTGAACATGCGACGGCGTGAGACCAGAACGTGCATTGGCGTGAGACCAGAAACGTGTGTGAGGCGTGAGACCAACAAAGGGTGCAAACCAAAAATGTGCGTGAGACATGGAACGGCAAACCAGAAACGTGAGGCGAGCCGTGAGACAAGGAGACGGGTGAGACCGTGAGACGGTGAAAGCAGGAGTTGTGTGAGACAACCTAGAGAAGGAATTCAACGAAGTATCGGAAAGAACTCAACATATTTCTAGATTTCTTCAAGAGAGATTAGAGAGCGTTGCGGTGAACTTCTAAGCGGCAGTGGAGTAGCCTTTTAATTCAATAGAGGCAAGACAAGTTAGAAGAAGGGTAGACACAGTAAGTGACACTCTTTGTATTGTACTTGCTTAGTATTTGCAATAGTGAAAAGAGTAGAGGATTAAGACATCCATTGTAACTGAAATTCTCAAGTATAGTGGATAGTCTCGGTAAGAGAGAGTCCCTACCACCGTGGATGTACGTCACGTTGATGGAACCACGTAAATCTCGTGTCCTTACTTTACTTTACGTTCCATGTTTTGAATTGAGTTGTGAACGCAGCTAAAGTATCAGCCAACCCATAACCTAACGAAGGTCTAAATAAGAACATCCGAATTGTCTATTAGGCAAGGTGTTTGAAAGGTGACTTTAGGGACTATTGTGATTAGTAGGTAGCAATAGATCTACCTTAGTCGAATCTAAGAAAGAGTTTGCTTTTAAAAAGAGGTTGAAGTTGTTCACTTACTTGCAAATTGCGAATTGTGGTGTGATACTGATTCACCCCCCTCTCAGTATCACAAACTAGTAGATCCTAGGGAGAAGTCGGGAACTTCAATTGGTATCAGAGCACAAGTTCACCAGTTTAAAGCTTAACAGCTTAGTGTACTAGTTTGAAGGGATCTAGAAGTTTGACTTGTTCAGCATATTGAGAAATGGAAGCCAGTACCAGCACTAGCACCACTTACAGCAAGAAGGTTCCAATCTTCAACGGAACCAACTATCATATGTGGAAAGCAAGAATGCAAGTGGTATTTGCAACCATGGGTATGAACGTGGTGAAATGCGTACATGAGGGTTTTGTGGCTCCGGAAGAAGGTAAAAACCCAACCCCAGAGGAGTTAAGGTAGTTTGAGATAAATAGGAAGGCCTCAAATGTCATTATTTCAGCATTGACAGATGCTGAATATGCTAAAGTTATGGACTGCAAATCTACCAAGGAGATATGGGACAAATTGCAGAAAGTCTATGAAGGTGATGGCATAATGAAGGAGGCTAAACTTCAAGTGTTCAAGGAGAGATATGAATCTCTCAGAATGCAGAAGAATGAGACAGTTCAAGAGTTCTTCACTAGGATTATTGACGCAGTAAACGACCTGAGAAGTCATGGGAAGAACAAGAAGGACTCATCGATTGTGAAGAAAATTCTGAGAATTCTGCCTCAAAGGTTTACCTCAAAGGTGGCAGCCATAGAGGAAAGTAGAGATCTCAATTCTATATCTCTGCATGATCTTCAGTGCAATCTCATTGCATATGAGATGAGAATAAAGTCAACTGAGAGCTCCTCAACGTCAAAGGTATCAAAGGAGGCAGCTTTCAAAACTATGAAACACTTGAAGATAAAAGAAGAGGAAGAATCATCCAGTGAGGATGATAATGATGATGAGGAAGAAAGTGAAGGTGAAGTATTGGCTTACTTCACAAGGAAATTCAAAAAGGGGTCTAAGAAGGGAAAAGGACAGTTGTCCTTGAGATGTTATCATTGTGGGCAGACTGGACACTTTGCTTCTCAGTGCAAAGTGAAACTTGATGATGAAGATGTGGATGGTGATGATGAGCAGAATTCAAGATGGAAAAGATCATCATTCAAATCAAAGAAGTCTAGTAAGAAGATTGCCAACCCACAGAGGAAGACGAAAGGCTCATTCAAGAGTTATGTGAGTCAAACAAAAGAAGCTGATGAGGAGGAAGATGAAGACTCATCAGATGAGTATGGCTTTATGGCATCAGTACAAGGTGGTAGCTCAACCTCTGAAAAGGAAGAGGAAGTTTATGAAGAAGAGCCAGATCTTGAAGCTGAACTGGAAGCAGCTTCAAAGGAGATAATTAGAAGGGGCAAAACCATAAAAAGGTTGGAGGCTCATATAAAACAAGTTGAAGCAAAGTCTGAGGAAGTTGAAAGTCAAAAGGATGAAATAAGGGCTGAGCATATTGACTTGAAGAGAAGATTTAAGGAATAGATCAAAATATGTGAAGACCTTACAGTAGAGCTTGGCTCAAGGGCTTCAAAAATTGAAGAAATGGAGAAAGAGTTGCTGAAACTTCAGCAACAACTCAAAAGTAGCAAAGAAAACTTGCAGAAACTTGAAATGATAAGAGAAACAAGTTCTGAAAAAGGAGAGAAGAATGTAGAGAAAGTGTAATAATCTGAGGCTGCATTGACTAAAGAAAATAAGAATGTGCCACAAAAGTTGAAAGAGAAGGTTGTGACTCAGAAGAAGATAGCTGAGAATAAAAAAGATCTGAAGAAGCAACCTAGGGTGGCAAACAAGAAGGAAGAAAAGAAAGTCAGCCAACAGAAGGCTATGGCTGAACAAAAAAAGGAGAAGAAGGTGACTGAAATGAAAGTCACACAAGCAAAGAAGCCAGCTACTTTGCCTACATAGCAAGTGATGAACAGAAGAAGACAAGCTATGATCAAACCCAAGAAGAGGTAGTTTTAAGGTCATTGCTTTTATTGTGGAGTTTGGGGTCATAAGGCGAGTAACTGCTGGTGGAAAAGGCCAGTATATGTCTCCAACTTGAAAAGATATGATGCTACATACAGGGGGAGACAATACAGAATTCAGAAGAGAACACCTGTCGTGAGTTCTTGTACATACTATAAAAGGCAAGGATACGCTCACAAGGATTGTTGGTGGAAGCCCAAACCAGTGGTTTCAAAGAACAAGTTTGCTATATTGGTAGACTTGGAACAGTGTGAAAGGTGCGGGCAGGATGGCCATAATGCCAAGAGATGCATGACACTTCTCCCTGAGCAAGAGAAGGCACTCAATGGCACAGTGAAAACAAGCGATGCAGTCAAAGTTGAGAAAAAGGAGAAAGCTATCTTCCAGCCAGTTCAAAAGAAGGAATATAAAGCTAAAAGGGAGGTGGCTAATATAGCTAAAATTGCACTCAAAACTAACTACAAGGATAAGCAGTGGATCCTTGATAGTGGATGCACTTCGCACATGACGGGAGATAAGAGTAAATTATCAAAGCTAAACAAATCAAGAGAAGGCAGAGTCAAGTTTGGCAATGATGATTCACTCAACATCAATGGTCAGGGGTCAGTAAAGATTGGAAGAGGAAAGCTGAAAGATGTTCTGCATGTTGAAGGACTCAGATATAATTTAGCATATGTTAGTCAGTTATGCAACGAAGACCATAAGGTAATATTCACAAAAACAAGTTGCCAGGTAAAGAGTAAAAAAGGCAATACTATTGCAACTAGGAAGAGAATAGCTGGAAATTTATATGTGATTGATGAGGATAAGACAAGCAGTTGTTTACTCATCAAAGAAGAAGAAAATCAACTCTGGCATAGGAGGCTGGGACACTTATCACAGAAGAACATGAGGAAGCTGACCACTACTCATGCAATAAGAGATATTCCCGACCTTAAGAGAGAGAGAGAGTATGTTTGCTCAGCATGCTTTAAAGGAAAACATGTCAGAAAGCAGTATAAGACCAAAGAGTTCAGTTCTGAAGTAGTGCTTGACATTGTGCATACTGATTTTTGTGGGACGATGAGAACAAAAGGGTTGAATGGTGAGAGGTACTTCGTCTTGTTTGTTGATGATTATTCCAGAAGGACCTGCATCATGCACCTCAAACACAAGTTAGAAGTTTTGAATTGCTTCAAGAGATGCAGAAAATTAGCTGAAAATAAGAGTGGAAGGAAGATCAAAGTATTGAGGTCAGATCAAGGCACTGAATTTACAAATGAAGCTTTTGAAGATTACCTTAAGAAGCATGGTATTCACCATCAGATGGCAGCAGCGAGAACACCTCGACAGAACGGGGTGGTAGAGAGGAAAAATAGAGCTGTGGTTGAAATGGCAAGAACTCTACTATTGGAATCCAAGGTTCACACAAGATTTTGGATAGATGCAACATTTACAGCCGTGCACCTACTGAATAGAGTTCTACTAAGGCCCAATACTCATAAGACTCCATATGAGCTATGGAGTGGGAAGAAGACAATAGCCAAGTATCTCAGAGTCTTTGGCAGCCCATGTTTTGTGAAGAATAAGGAGCAAAACTTGGGAAAATTCAATGCTAGGTCTGACGAAGGCATCTTTGTGGGATACTCAGCAAAGACAAAAGGTTACAGAGTTTTCCTGCATAAGTTGGGAAAGGTGATCACTTCCAGTGATGTGAGAATAGATGAGAACTGGAAAACAATGCAAAATGGAGAAGCTGAGGACAATGAAGAGGATGACTTCAATGTAGATGAAGAATCAAACCAACCTGAAGAAAAGGAACAAGAAGTAAGTTCAGACTCGAAGAAGAGTGAGTCTGAAGATGAAGAAAGAGATCCTCTTGCAACTAAGACGGTGCAAGGAAGAAGGACAAAGAAAATATGGATTGGTGCTCATCAAGGAGATTAGATCATAAGTGACCCATCAGCAGGAGTTACAACAAGAAGAAGAATTGTGGGAGCTACTACTCTACTCTCACAAGTTAAACCTAAATCTGTTGAAAAGGCTATTTAAGACAAAGCCCAGGTCAAAGCTATCAATGAGGAACTGGATCAAATTGAGAAGAATGATACATGGGAGCTGGTTCCCAGACCCACTAATAAGAATGTCATAGGAACAAAATGGGTGTTTAGGAATAAACACAATGAAGATGGCAAGGTGGTGAGGAACAAGGCCAAGCTGGTTTACAAAGGCTACACTCAGATAGAAGGGGTAGATGTTGATGAAACTTTTGCACCAGTAGCAAGATTAGAAACTATCAAAATATTCTTAGCTTTGGTAGCACACAAGAGGTTTAAAGTCTATTAGATGGATGTGAAATCCACCTTCCTGAAAGAAGAAGTGTATATTGAACAACCCGATGGAGTACAAATCAGTAAGGATGAGACACATGTGTGCAAGCTGAAGAAAGCCTTGTATGGTCTTAAGCAAGCTCCAAGAGCATGGTACAGTAGGCTGGATGCGTACTTGAGAAGGTTGAACTTCAGAAGAGGAATGGTTGATAATAACCTATATGTGTTCAACTCAAAGAAAGGCTAGCTGATAACCATAGTATATGTAGATGACATCATCTTTAGAGGGGATCACTTTGAGCTATGCCAAGATTTTGCACAGAAGATGAGTGAGGAATTTGAGATGTCATTGATTGGAGAAATGACGTACTTTCTTGGATTACAGATAAAGTAGTGTGAAAAAAGTATCTTTATTTCTCAGACGAAATATGCCAAAGAGATGCTGAAAAGGTTTGGCATGGAGGATAGCAGATCTGTCAGTACCCCTATGACAGTGGGCTGCAAGTTAACAAAAGATCAGGAGGGAAGGAGTATAAGCCCTACAGAGTACAGGAAGATGATAGGGAGCCTTCTGTACCTTACAACATCAAGGCCTGATTTTATGTAAGTTGTATACGCTGCCAGCAGATTCCAAGCTGATCTTAAGGAGTCTCATGTGTTGGCAGTGAAAATAATCCTAAAGTACCTTAAAGGAACACTAGAAATGGGCTTGTGGTATCCAGCCATGGATTTTGTTAAACTACAAGCATACACTGATGCAGATTGGGTAGGAAGCATAGATGATAGAAAATCAACCAGCGGCTGCAGCTTCTACTTAGGTTCAAAGTGTGTTGCATGGTTAAGTACAAAGCAAAACAGTGTTACTTTGATCACAGTTGAGGCTGAGTATATGGCTGCTTGTGCAGCATGTACACAGGTGATATGGATGCTAAGACAATTGGCAGACTTGGGTGTTGAAGTGAAGTTACCAGTGAGTGTACTTTGTGATAATCAAAGTGCTATTGATCTCAGCAAGAATCTGGTTCAACGTTTGAGGAGCAAGCATATTGACATCCGGTATCATTTCATCAAAGATCAAGTGGAATAGGGTACAATTTAGTTGGAGTATGTTGGCACTAAAGATCAAATTTCAGATATTCTAACTAAACCTCTGTCCACAAAGCTGTTTGAAAAGCACAAATTGAGTCTATCTGTGCAAATGCCTCCTCAAGCCTAAAGTTCAGGTGAATCCTCCATCTCTACTTTGCGAGTTTTTCATATTTGTAATTGGATGACAAAGGGGGAGAGAAGTAACAGTGTAGAGGGAGCTGTTAAGAAAGGGAGAGTGCATATTTAGGGGGAGTTGAAACTGCTGCATAGTGGCTTTTGTCATGAGTGTTGCCAACAATTACAAAGGGGGAGATTGTTGTTCCCACAGCCTTGTATGGGTTGTAATTATTGTCAACTAGGTTTAAGTGTGCAAGAAAGTAAAGCCACATGGAAGGGCAAGAAGGTAAAAGCCACATGGAGGGGCAAGAATGTAAAAGCCACATGGAAGGGCAAGACAGTAAATTCGCCACAAGTAAGCCCTATTAGGATTTCATGGAAGAGTATATAAAGGCCATTGGAAGACAACAAAAAAAGAGACGAATCAGCAATTTGAGCAGAACGGCACACAGTCGGCAATTTGAGTAGAACAACACACGAGTCGGGCAATTGAGCAAAACGGACAGAAAAACAGACACCACCAGCAAGAGAGAGAAAAACCCATGAGGAACAGCACACCACCGGCACACTAGCAGTCGGCGGTGAACGGAAAAACCCAATTCGGCCAACCAAGAGGGGTACACAGCAGAATAGGGGCTGGACGGGAAAAACAAATCCGGCTGGATGGCGAGGAAACCATAACGTGCGACGGCTTGATCTGGCTGGATGGTGAGAGATCCAGCTGGACGGCGAGGAGACCAGAACGTATGACGGCTTGATCTGGCTGGACGGTGAGAGATCCGGCTGGACGACGAAGAGACCAGAACGTGTGATGGCTTGATCTGGTTGGACGGTGAGAGAGATCCAATTGGACAGTGAGAGATCCGGCTGGATGGTGAGAAAGATTCGACTGGACGGTGAAAGAGATCTAACTGAACTGTGAGACAGATCCAGCTGGACGGTGAGAGAGACCAGAACGTGCATCGGCATGAGACCAGAAACGTGCATGAGGCGTGAGACCAGCAAAGGGTGCAAACCGGAAATGTGTGTGAGACATGGAACGGCAAACCAGAAACGTGAGGTGAGCCGTAAGACAAGGAGACGGGTGAGACCATGAGACGGTGAAAGCAGGAGCTGTGTGAGACAACTTAGAGAAGGAATTCGGTGAAACATTAGAAAGAACTCAACGTATTTCTAGATTTCTTCAAGAGAGGTTAGAGAGCATTGCGGTGAACTTCTAAGTGGTAGTGGAGCAGCCCTTCAATTCAATAGAGGCAAGACAAGTTAGAAGAAGGGTAGACACAGTAAGTGACACTCTTTTTATTGTACTTACTTAGTGTTTGCAATAGTGAAAGGAGCAGAGGATTAAGACATCCATTGTAACTGAAATTCTAAAGTATAGTGGATAGTTTCGGTAAGGGAGAGTCCCTACTACTGTGGATGTACGTCACGTTGACGGAATCACGTAAATCTTGTGTGTCCTTAATTTGCTTTACGTTCTGTGTTTTGAATTGAGTTGTGAACACAGCTAAAATATCAGCCAACCCATAACCTAACGAAGGCCTAAACAAGAACATTCGAATTATCTATTAGGTAAGGTGTCTGAAAGGTGACTTTGGGGACTATTGTGATCAGTAGGTAGCAATAGATCTACCTTAGTCAAGTCTGAGAAAGAGTTCGCTTTTAAGAAAAGGTTGAAGTTGTTCACTTACCTGCGAATTGTGAATTGTGGTGATATTGATTTACCCCCCTCTCAGTATTACAAACTAATAGATCTTAGGGAGAAGTTGGGAACTTCATTGAGTAACCAAATACTTAAATACCATAAATTATGTAAAAAGACATTAAATTTGAATAATGGTTAACATAGAAAATAAATTTCTCAAATCAGTTATTTATTTTATCCAATTAAGATTTATTTTACTTTTTGGTGAATTTAAAGTTACCTTTAAGTAAAATTGCAAAAATTATAAGAAAATATTGTAAATTTGAATAACAATTGGTTTGATATAAGTAGCTACAAAAATTTGGGCTTTAAATTTGAAATTTTGATTTTTAACATTTCTTGAATATTGACTAATCTATTATTTAAATTATATAAATAATATAAAAGGAATTTGAACTTGAATGACAATTAGAATAAATTATGAAATTACTCAAATTAGTTATTTTTTATTCAAATACGATCTATTTTACCTTATAGTGAATTTGGAGTAACCTTTTACTAACATTGCAAAAGTTATGGTAAAAGACTATAAATTTAAATAACATTTAGATTGATTTATAAAGTTAAAAATCTTGACTTTTGTATTCAAAAATTTCAAAAGTTTCATTTTTTTACTTTTTTTTTTCATGAAGGTTGAGTAATCTAATATTTAAATTGTATAAATTACATAAAAAGACATTAAATTTGAATAATGGTTAATATAGAAAATGAATTACTCAAATCAATCATTTTTTATTCAAATAAGATCTATTTTACTTTTTGGTAAATTTAGAATAACTTTTTACTTTAACATCTAAGTGCTTAATTATATAACCAAAAAAGTTTTGACAATTCCCATGAATTCTCTTTTAATACTAGCCTGAATAAAGTAGCAAGTACCAATTTTAGAAAGTTAGGACTTAAACAGAAAGGTAGTACAAGTTTAATCAATTAATGGGAATTCTCAATAATTCAACTCTAAATCCCTCCTCTTCATTTTATCTTATTAATGCAAATTCCTTTCCAATAATTCCATCTTTTTTAACTCAGCAATCACAAGAATTATGCCAAAAGCAACACCATTTTTCATATAAGAAAGCATATTCTTAAACTACTTGTAAACATGGGCATCATGTCTATAACATGTACTCTAATTGTAACTACTAGCCATTCACACATGCTTATCCTTCTAATTGAAAACATGAATTTATGATCTAGACTAATTTTCATACATCCTTAATAAAAAGGCAAATTGATACTGTAACAACCGAAGAAAAGTCTAAACCAAAACTAAGGCACTTGGAGCAACTAATATGATTGCTTAATCATTGACTATATGGTTAAAAAATTTAGTGAAAAAAATCAAAATCAGAAATTGCATTCTAATAATGACTAAATAAATCAATCAACAAAATAGTAGAACAAGTACCAAGTTCAAAAAAAGGATACACCAAGTAAAAGCCATGAGCAAATGTGCTAGCCAACATAATTATTAACATTTAGGCCTGTGGCATAGTGAGAGTCAAATTGAAACATTACAACTGCCTACAAAACCTTATCATTGGATAGTCAAAATTCAATTCCTTTGCAGTGAATCATCTAAAAAATGAAAGATAAAGAAAAAAGAATCATAAAAATTTGTGGGAAAGTTTTCTTAGAGGAAGAACAAGGGCATAAATGAGAGAAACTAAGACTTGAATGGAGGACCTTTATTTCGCTTCCTAATTGGCACCTCCCTTCAACAAAATTCAGACATAGACATTAATTCTAATCAATAATACATCAATCAACAAAGATTCCAAAATAGAAACATGTGTGTATTATGACATAGATCTATGATAGAATTTGATGAAAACTCTCTAATTGAAGGCATAACAATCAAATGATAAGCCCCTAACTAGATGTCAATTTGGAAAGCACTTATTCTTTATACAAATCTAAAGGGTCTATTTGCCATTTTAGTTAAATTTTGACTTTTAATAGAACTATGCAAGATGAAATTATTATAATTAATTTAAATAGAAAACCATTTAATTAAAAGTATACCTAATTTTAATTTTAATAATTATTTTATTTTTTTAAAAATAAAATTAATGGAAAATGTGATTAATACATATATTTGATGAGACTTTTTGTTTTGTTGGGAAAATCAAACTATCAAAAATATCAAGCTATTTAATTTTTCTCCAAATTTGAATATAATAATATTTTTTTTACTATTATAAGTTTATTAGTTATTTAACTCACTTGTTAATTGTTTGTATTCTCTATATCTTTTAATGATTTGATTTCAATATTAGTTAATATATTTAAATTTTTATGGTGATTATGATAAATACTTCATGATAAGAATTCAAGTATAGGCTATTAACCCTAGAAAGAGAACCAAAAAAAAAAAAAAAAAAAAACTTTGGTATAAAATATATGGCATAATTATAATTTGTATCCTAAATTATTAGAAATTATGAGAAATATACTAACATTATTGGTCAACTTGGACAAAAATCATATAGTGATACTTTATGTCTAATATAACATCAAATACCTCATCTTCACCATGCAACTCTAGTATCCCTCGTTTCCACTCATTAGAAACCTCATTTTCAAAATGTTGGTGTTGCAAATGTTAAAGTGTTTAGTTGTTTAAGTAGAACTTATGCTCACTTTAAAAACATTAATTGTCTATAAAAATACAGTTATTATAAAAGTTTAGATAAACTATATAATGCCCAATTTCACATTATGTTGATGATAGTAACTAACTAATAATTTCTCAAAAAAAAAGCATAGCAAACAAAGCTTTTATTAAATGACACTATGTAGGAATAATATACAAAAGTGGATCCTCAAGCTCACTACCAACCCAATGCTTGAAAATGTTGAATTTAGATACACATATACATTATTATCCAAATATCAAACTCCCTCCTTACTTATATGTTCTTTGTGTAAAATGTCTACGTTGTTGAAGTTGATTAGAGAGCCATGGTTTCTCAACAACTCTAACATTTACCTCCTTTCTTCATGCTTATCCAACATCTCCAAGATATTGTGGGAAGCAATGATAATGGTAGCACCCAAAACAATAGCAAATACTTACAGTATGCCACTAGTGTAAATTAAATGAATTTTGAGATTGACAAAAATAATTTTAGGGATGAAAAAACATAATGACAATGACAATGTTTGAAATAGACAAATTGTTAGTGTGGCAAGTGTGAAAAGCCAAAGAACAACCTTTTAATTAGCTAAATCTAAAATGGAAGTGTGTGTTGCCAACACATGAAGAGAATCATGTGTTGGAGTGAGTGCAAGAGGAAAAAGTGAGGATTTCTCCACTACCTGAAGTTTCAGCACATAAATAAGTAGGAGATTAAAAGAAACAAAATCAACTTAAACAAGGTTTTGATGGCTGAAGTCAACCAAAATGGTTGTTGCATGAACTTGACAAGGGTTTGAGAATGAGTAAGATGATACATGCAATCACAACGATTTGCTAATTCCAAGGAAATTGGAGGTCAAGGAAGAATTTCTAAGAAAAATTGGAAATTTTTAATAACAATAGAGTTGTCCATGTGAAAATAACAACTAGAATGGTGGCTATTATTCTCATCCACTTTTAAATTAGCTGGGGCTAAATAATTGAATCCATGGAGGGGTGGGAAAGAAAAAGTTTCATTAGGAGAAGAGAGAGCTTATGAAAAATCAAAAGGATAGAAGGGTTGCTGCCTATTTATAATCACCAAAATTAGTATGCTATGCTAGAAAAACTATAGATGTTGTGTTAGAAAAACTGTTAATGTTGTGCTAGAAAAAGTGAGAGGAGAAAAGGGTTGCTACATATAAAACTCAAACATGTCTTAGGTAGCTTAAGAAAAATTGAGAGGAGAAAAGGGTTGCTGCATGTGAAACTTAAACATGTCTTGGGTAGCATATGAAAAATTGAGAGGAGAAAAGGTTATTGCACTTATTTATAAAAGGCCTTTTTACAATTAGGAAAACTTATTTGATTGTAGTAGGAAACATGGAATTATTATGCAAAAAAACTTGAAAGGAGCATTGTACATGAAACTTTTTGATGTCCCAACTAATAAGGCTATAGAACGTAGGACATGAGAATATAAGAAGGCAACTCATCACTTTCTATAGCATCATAAATGTACCTGACTCTTACATTTAATAGTTTTATTACTTTTGTCCCTTGATTAGTCTTAAATCATGACAATGATATCAAATTATAAATTATGGCATCACCTTTTTTCAATAAATTTAGATATATGGATCAATATTAAATTTTGTTTTATTTAAATATGTGCAATATGTTTGCTATTTGAATACTAAATGTTCGATTTGGCCATTATATGAGTGTACTTCACTTGATGCTGATGAGCAAATTGAACACATAAAATGTAATGGTGCCTAAGATACCACAAATAGGTCATAAAACATCAATACCCTGACACACTTCTCATCTCATTTGCACAAACAATGTAACATCTTTGATAACCAATCTAATGATGTTTCTTTCAGTTGTAAACTTTGCAAGAGATGCCAAAATCTGTAAGTATCATTGCAATATTCTATCATATTGATCATCATTTTTAGGTGAGCTCCAAAAATAAATCATTGTAACCTAATTTTTATTTTCAAGATAATATAAAAAATTTAAATAAAAAATTATAATATTTGAGTCATTGATTTTATACACTAAAAAGTATAGTTTTAGCTATTTTGGCTATAAATCTTATAAATTATCTTGTGAGAAAAAATAAGACAAATTTATTATTTATTTTTTTATTTTTTTTATCTATTATTCTATTGTGTATATATATATATATATATATACAAATATTTACACTTCTCATATGCACATCATTTTTTATATATATTATATAAATAAATAATATATTTAATTTACATAAATTTTGTTTTATATGTATAGTTAATAATTAATTTAACTTATTTATTTTATATATATATAATAATTTATTTTTATTATAAATATTTATGATATTTTAAAAATTATATATAAATACAAATACATATTTTTGTATACACATCTTATAAATAATATTAATATATGTAATATGTATAATATATTTATAAATTTTTCATACAAATTAATATATAAATAATACATATTAAATAATAATTTTTTGGTCTATTATAAATTAACAAGTCAATATATAACCAAAGTTTAACAATAAAATAAAAATTAGTATCAAAAATAAAAAAATTATATACTTTTATTCAAAATAATATATAAATAATAAATTTTTTTACCTATTATACTATATGATAAATAAAAAATTAATTTTTTTTTTTTTTTTACTAACTATCAACTTATAGCAAAGTTGAGTAATAGGAGAAAAATTAGTATAACTTGTCAACTTTCAAATTAACTTGAAGTTTACCTAAAAACAATCTGTTATGGTAATATGATTCGAAATAATTCCACTAACTCGTGTTAACACATTTAATGGCAATGCTTATTTATATATATGTTTTTTTATAAGTAAGGGTTGCACTCATAAATTTGTTAGGGAGGATTATGCTACGTTATTGCAAAGTCTATTGTGCCACTACATTGAATTTATAGAAGAGCAACCTCTATGTTACCTAGCAATAGTCACCAACCACTCATACAACTATATAAGACCAAATATACCTTTAACTCCTCCAAATACTTTGATAAGGACTCAAACTCATGACTTTTTGCATAGAATGATTAATCCTTTTATTACTTGAAACCCATAAATGGTAAAAACCACCTTGATAAGGACTCAAACTTATGATTTATGCAAATAGAAACAAAAATACAAAATTAAAAACATAAACAAATTTTGTAGAAAATCTAAAATTAGGAAAAAAAACTATGGGTAGGGAGGAGAAAATTCACTAACTCAAAGGAGGAGTCTAAAAAGATTATTTTAAGCAATTGATTTTACCATAACAAAATACATATGTATTTATATGGGTGTATAAAAATCATTAAGCCTTATTATAATCAGCCCATAAATTGCAGGCTCTTTAGACTAAACCGAGCATAATTTGGATCACCAAACTTTAACAATCTTCATCTTAACACAAATTCTAATACAATGAACAAACTCCAATCATTAACAAAAAAAAAAAAAAAAACACTCTCCATCCCTTCCATAAAAATCCCCAAAGAGCACAACTCAACAAGAAGCAACAACTGAGTCTAAATAATGTCTAAATTTGTAAACTAGAAGGGACTTGGTCAACATAACAATAAGATTATCATGAGTACTAACTTTACTCACAAAAATATCACTATGAGCAATGACATTCCGCACAAAATGAGACTGGTTGTTAATGTGCTTTGTCCTCTCATGAAACATTTGATCTTTAGTGAGGAAAATAGTACTCTGACTATTACAAAAAATAGTTGCAATATATAGATCTCTATTGAATTCACCAAATAGCCCAATTAACTAAATAACTTTCTTAACAACATTAATAATGGCCACATATTCAGCCTTAGTAGTAGACAACAAAATTATAGTTTAAAAAGTAGCTTTTAAATTAATAGCATTACCACCAAAAGTAAAAACTTACCCAATAGCCATATATACCCTTTGTATATAAGTTCCCATAGTGTTGTGAGGAAATAATTTAATTTAAATGAAGAATGGAGAACTAATATTCATTGAAAATTGAAACCACAATGCAAGGTAATAAGTCAAAATGAAACTAATAGTAATATAAGGTAATTTAAAGTAATAAATAATTTTTTATCAAAATAATATATTTTAAAAAAAATAATTTGTCTATATATATAGTACTTACTACGCATTAAATACTTAGAATGAAGTCAAAAGTCACATAAGTTAATTATTTGGAATAAAGGAAAAATGGTTTAGTTTGAATAACTATTTGAATGAAGGCAAACATCACTTAAATTCACTATAAAGTTTTATTATAACAACTATTTAGTTGGAAATTTTAATATACCTAAATTAATTAATGATGCAAACAAATTTTTGCACTCATGTTTACACAAAAAGCATCCATCATAGGATTACAAGACAAATAAAAGATGAATGAAATATGAACAATTTATTATGATCAAATTTATCAAACTTGTAAAATTAACAGATGATACAAATTTAATTATTTTAATCAATTTATTGGTTGAACTTAAAAACACTAATAAATATATCAAAATTTTTATAAGCTGAATTTGAATTAAAAAGAAATTTTTAAATTCACTTTAATAATTAATAATAATTCTTTTGTTATTAATTATGTTGTTTAGTACTACAAAAGTTAAATTTTTAATTTCAACAATTAAAGTTAAAGATGAAAGAAAATCATTTATAATTTATATTAATTTTTAGAATTTTATATCTAATTTTTCACATAAACAACTTCATAATATTACCATTACATCACTTGATTATTAATATACATAATTTTAATTTAGAGAAAATCATCTTCTACACATTTAGGGTTTGATGAATTATAGTAATAGTTTTGTTTATTTTTTTATTAAAATTGCATTTTGAAGTTGTAATTTTATATCTTTAAATATGAAGGGTCAATAATTAATATCATTATAATAAAAGAACTTTAAATTTTTCTACAAGATTCAATCTTTAAATGGGAGAACTTTGGTAAATAAGATAAAAGAAAAGTTCAAATAAGAATTGAATTATAGAGGATTTGAGTTGGAAGTAATTTAGAAAATTTAGGGTAGAGACCTAAAAATAAAATTAGAAAGATTCTCTCAAAATATTAAAAAAAGAATATTAAAGGTGAGAACCAGCTACTTGAGAAGTAAGTGGTTCCAACTATTTGATTTTTTTTTCTTAGAAAAAAAAAAAACTTGTTGATGACTTTCTCTTTATTTTTAATATGTGAATTAATTTGGTTGTTTTAAAAAAGTTAAAATAATATTTCTTTTAAAAAAAAATGTCTCCCTCATACATTCTCCCACAACTACCAAAAAATTGACCAAATACCGTCAAAATAATAAAACAAAAAATCAAGCTTTTCGAGACTAATCATCTATAAATCCACTACAACTGCACTAGAAAATCTATTCATTCCAAGCAACTAACTATTATAAGAATTTTTAAGAAATGCCAATATTGTGTTCTAATACTTCCAATTTCCTTTATGTTAATAGCAAGTGGCTATTTCTTACCAATTGGCTACAAAAGTTTTGAGCCATTAGCTTAATGGCCATGATAGAAATTCCTATAAGACCAAGTTAGAGGAAGAAGCATTGAAAGTCATCTTCACAGTCCACCTTTTTACTCCAAGTTGTTTGTCTCTTTTACAATTTATTTTCCTATAGTATCAATTTGCATTTTAAGAATTTGAAAATTTTTTATTCTAATAATTGAGATACTATATTAGGATTTTGTTAATTTTACTAATAAAATTTAATCAAAATTCTTTTAATTATATTTAATTTTTTGATTAAAATTAAAAAATGTATTTTTATAATCTTGATTAAAATAATTTAACATATTCAAAACCATATTATATTGACTAAATTCTATTAGTAAGATTAACAAAATTGTAACATAGAGTCTCAATTGCCGAAGTAAACTAGAGTAGTTTTAGAGTGTAAATTTAAATCACATGGGGATAAATTACAAAAGAGGTAAAATGCATTTAATTCTAAATTTTGTGGCCTTATCTATTAAAGCTGTGGGACCAAGCCTCTTTCAAGTTTTGAATCCATAAGGTCTAATTAAAATCTAGCCTTGAAAGGAGTTCAAGTCTTATAATCTAATTTTTTATTTTTCTTAGGATTAAATGCATTCTATAATGGTTTCTCTCTTTTACAATTTACCTCTACATGGTTTTAATTTGTACCATAATATTTTTATAGTTTCTTATTGAAGTTCCTGACTTTTCCCTAGGATCTACTAGTTTATGATACTGAGAGGGGGGTGAATCAGTATCACCACAATTCGCAATTCGCAGGTAAGTGAACAATTTCAACCTCTTCTTAAAAGCAACCTCTTTCTCAGACTCGACTAAGGTAGATCTATTGCTACCTACTAATCACAATAGTCCCCAAAATCACCTTTCAGACACCTTACCTAGCAGACAATACAGATGTTCTTGTTTAGGTCTTTGTTAGGTTATGAGTTAGCTGATACTTTAGCTGCGTTCACAACTCAATTCAAAACACAGAATATAAAGCAAATTAAGCACACACGAGATTTACGTGGTTCCGTCAATGTGACGTACATCTACGGTGGTAGGGACTCTCCCTTACCAAGACCATCCACTATACTTGAGAATTCTAATTACAATGGATGTCTTAATTCTCTGCTCCTTTTACTGTTGCAAATACTAAGCAAGTACAATACAAAAAGTGTCACTTACTGTGTCTACCCTTCTTCTAACTTGTCTTGCCTCTATTGAATTGAAAGACTGCTCCACTGCCACTTAGAAGTTCACCGCAACGCTCTCTAACCTCTCTTGAAAAAGTCTGAAAATATGTTGAGTTCAATGTTTCGCCGAATTCCTTCTCTACGTTGTCTCACACAATTCCTGCTTTCACCGTTTTATGGTCTCACCCGTCTCCTTGTCTCATGATCTCACTGTTCCATGGCTTGTCTGTCCGTTTCTCTCTCTCTTGTTGTCGAGCCAGATTTCTCTCTCTTCTCGCCAGATTTCTCTCTCTTACCGCCGGATTTCTCTCTCTTCCTGCTGCATTTGTCTCACCGTCTGCCGGATTTGTCACCGTTGACCAGATCCCAGTTCTGCCGGATCTCTCACCGTCGACCGGATCTCCTTCTGCCGGATCTCTCACCGTCCCAGCTGGCTCTCTCTCACGCCGTCGCTGGATCTCCTCTGTCCCAGCCAGATCTCCTTCTACTGTCGCCGGATCTCCTCTATCCCAGTCGGATCTCCTTCTGCTGTCGCCGGATCTCCTCTGTCCTAGCCGGATCTGTCACCGTCCCAGCCAGATCTCCTTCTGCTGTTGCCGGATCTCCTTCTGTTGTCGCCGGATCTCCTCTGTCGTCGCCGGATCTCCTTCTGTTGTCGCCGGTCTCCTCTGTCCCAGTTGTCTCCTCTTTCTCTCTCGACAGTTGTTCTTTGTTGCCGTCGGTATCTCTCTCTTCTATGGCCGTCTGGTTTCTTCTTTCGCCGGTCTGCTTTTCTTTGTCCTGCCATCCAGCCCCGTCTAGCCGTAACCAGTTTTCTCTCCCGTCGGATTTCTCTTCTTCTTCTGTCAAGATTACTGTTCACGATGCTACTGTTCACGAGGTTACTGTTCACGACACTACTGTTCACTCGATTCGTCCGTCGGCTGCACTGTTTACTCTTTTCATCCTTGCCGGTGGTGTTTTTCCATGTAGGGTTTTGTATTCTTTTTAGTTGGTCGGTTGTCTAAATTTTGCTGAATGCTCAATATTGCCGATGCACTCCTTGTTCTTTGTCTTCCAAAACCATTATATACTCTACTCCATGAAACCCTAATAGGGTTTAGCGGTGATTTTACGTTCTTACCCTTCCGTGTGGTTTTACCTTTTTGCCCTTTCATGTAGGTTTACTTTCTTGCACACGTAAACTTAGTTGACAACAATTACAACTCATATAAGGCTGTGGGAACAACAATCTTCCCCTTTGTAATTGTTGGCAACACTTATAATAAAAGCCACTATACAGCAGTTTCAACTCCCCCTAAATATGCACTTCCCTTTCTTAACAGCTCCCCCTGCACTGTTGCTTCTCTCCCCCTTTGCCAACCAATTACAAATTTGAAAAACTCGTAAAGTGAAGATGGAGGATTTACCTGAACTTCAGGCTTAAGAAGGCATTTGCACAAATAAACCCCATCTGTGCTTTTCAAACAACTCTGTGGACAGAGGTTTAGTTAGAATATCTGAAATTTGATCTCTAGTGCCAACATACTCCAACTGAATTGTACCCTGTTCCATTTGATCTTTGATGAAGTGATACCGGATGTCAATATGCTTGTTTCTCGAATGTTGAGCCGGATTCTTACTGAGATCAATAGCACTTTGATTATCACAAAGTATACTTATTGGTAATTTTATTTCAACACCCAAGTCTGCCAATTGTCTTAACATCCATATCACCTGTGTACATACTGCACAAGCAGCCATATACTCAGCCTCAACTGTGCTCAAAGCAACACTGTTTTGCTTTCCACTTAACCATACAACACACTTTGAACCCAAGTAGAAGCTGCAGCCGCTAGTTGATTTTCTATCATCTATACTTCCTGCCCAGTCTGCATCAGTGTATGCTTGTAGTTTAACAGAATCCATGGTTGGATATCACAAACCCATTTCCAGTGTTCCTTTGAGGTACCTTAGGATTCTTTTCACTGCCAACACATGAAACTCTTTAGGATCAACTTGGAATCTGCTGGCAGTACATACAGCTTGCATAAGATTAGGCCTTGATCCCGTAAGGTACAGAAGGCTCCCTATCATCTTCCTATACTCTGTAGGGCTTGTACTTCTTCCCTTCTGATCTTTTGTTAACTTATAGCCCACTGTCATAGAGGTACTAACAAATCTGCTATCTTCCATGCCAAACCTTTTCAGCATCTCTTTGGCATATTTCATCTGAGAAATAAAGATACCTTCTTCACACTACTTTATCTGTAATCCAAGAAAGTATGTCATTTTTCCAATCAATGACATCTCAAATTCCTCACTC
Organism: Rhizophora apiculata; assembly: GCA_037832385.1. Lineage (NCBI taxonomy): Eukaryota > Viridiplantae > Streptophyta > Magnoliopsida > Malpighiales > Rhizophoraceae > Rhizophora > Rhizophora apiculata. The sequence continues at coordinate 14,745,712 of CM075426.1, forward strand.
ATCTTCTGTGCAAAATCTTGGCATAGTTCAGAGTGATCCCCTCCAAAGATGATGTCATCTACATATACTATGGTTATCAGCTGGCCTTTCTCTGAGTTGAACACATATAGGTTATTATCAACCGTTCCTCTTCTGAAGTTCAACCTTCTCAAGTACGCATCCAGCCTGCTGTACCATGCTCTTGGAGCTTGCTTAAGACCATACAAGGCTTTCTTCAGCTTGCACACTTGTGTCTCATCCTCATTAATTTGTACTCCATTGGGTTGTTCAATATACACTTCTTCTTTCAGGAGCCCATTCAGAAAGGCAGATTTTACATCCATCTGATAGGCTTTATACCTCTTGTGTGCTGCTAAAGCTAAGAACATTCTGATAGTTTCTAATCTTGCTACTGGTGCAAAAGTTTCATCAACATCTACCCCTTCTATCTGAGTGTAGCCTTTGCAAACCAGCCTGACCTTGTTCCTTACCACCTTGCCATCTTCATTGTGTTTATTCCTAAACACCCACTTTGTTCCTATGACATTCTTATTAGTGGGTCTTGGAACCAGCTCCCATGTATCATTCTTCTCAATTTGATCCAGCTCCTCATTGATAGCTTTAACCCAGGCTTGGTCTTGAATAGCCTCTTCAACAGATTTAGGTTCAACTTGTGAGAGCAGAGCAGTAGCTCCCACCATTCTTCTTCTTGTTGTAATTCCTATTGATGGGTCACCTATGATCTGATCTCCTTGATGAGCACTGGTCCATGTTTTCTTTGTCCTTCTTCCTTGCACCGTCTTAGTTGCAAGAGGATCTCTTTCTTCATCTTCAGACTCACTCTTCTTCGAGTCTAAACTTACTTCTTGTTCCTTTTCTTTAGGTTGGTCTGATTCTTCATCTACATTGAAGTCATCTTCTTCATTGTCCTCAGCTTCTCCATTCTGCATTATTTTCCAATTCTCATCTATTCTCACATCACTGGTAGTGATTACTTTTCCCAGCTTATGTAGGAAAACTCTGTAACCTTTTGTCTTTGCTAAGTATCCCACAAAGATGCCTTCATCAGACCTAACGTTGAATTTTCCCAAGTTTTGCTCCTTGTTCTTCACAAAACATGGGCTGCCAAAGGCTCTGAGATACTTAGTTGTTGTCTTCTTCCCACTCCATAACTCATATGGAGTCTTATCAGTATTGGGCCTTAGTAGAACTCTGTTCAGTAGGTGCACGGCTGTAAATGTTGCTTCTATCCAAAATCTTGTGTGAAGCTTGGATTCCAGCAGTAGAGTTCTTGCTATTTCAACCACATCTCTATTCTTCCTCTCTACCACCCCGTTCTGTTGAGGTGTTCTTGCTGCTGCCATCTGATGGTGAATTCCATGCTTCTCAAGGTAATCTTCAAAAGCTCTATTTGTGAATTCAGTGCCTTGATCTGACTTTAATACTTTGATCTTCTTTCCACTCTCATTTTCAGCCAATCTTCTGTATCTCTTGAAGCAATTCAGGACTTCTGACTTGTGTTTGAGGTGCATGATGCAGGTCCTTTTGGAATAATCATCAACAAACAAGACGAAGTACCTCTCACCTTTCAACCATTTTATTCTCATCGGCCCACACAAATCAGTATGCACAATGTCAAGCACTGCTTCAGAACTGAACTCTTTGGTCTTATACTGTTTTCTGACATGTTTTCCTTTAGAGCATGCTGAGCAAACATACTCTCTCTCTCTCCTGAGGTTAGGAATATCTCTGATTGCATGAGCAGTGGTCAGCTTCCTCATGTTCTTTTGTGATAAGTGTCCTAGCCTCCTATGCCAGAATTGATTTTCTTTTTCTTTGGTGAGTAAACAGCTGCTTGTCTTGTCTTCATCAATCACATATAAATTTTCAGCTGTTCTCTTCCCGGCTGCAACAGTATTGCCTTCTTTACTCTTTACCTGGCAACCTGTTTTTGTGAATATTACCTTATGGTCTTTGTTGCATAACTGACTGACAGATGCTAAATTATATCTGAGTCCTTCAACGAGCAGAACATCTTTCAGCTTTTCTCTTCCAATCTTTACTGAACCCTGACCAATGATGTTAAGTGAATCATCATTGCCAAACTTGACTCTGCCTTCTCTTGATTTGTTTAGCTTTGATAATTTACTCTTATCTCCCGTCATGTGCGAAGTGCATCCACTATTAAGGATCCACTACTTATCCTTGCAGTCAGCTTTGAGTACAATTTCAGCTATATTAGCCACCTCCCTTTTAGCTTTATATTCCTTCTTTTGAACTGGTTGGAAGATAGCTTTCTCTTTTTTCTCAACTTTGACTGCATCACTTGTTTTCACTGTGCCATTGAGTGCCTTCTCTTGCTCAGGGAGAAGTGTTATGCATCTCTTGGCATTATGGCCATCCTACCCACATCTTTCACACTATTCCAAGTTTGCCAATATAGCAAACTTGTTCTTTGAAACCACTGGTTTGGGCTTCCACCAACAATCCTTGTCAGCGTGTCCTTGCCTTTTACAGTATGTGCAAGAACTCACGACAGGTGTTCTCTTCTGAATTTTGTATTGTCTCCCCCTGTATGCAACATCGCACCTTCTCAAGTTGGAGACATATACTGGCCTTCTCCACCAACAGTTACTCACCTTATGACCCCAAACTCCACAATAAAAGCAATGACCTTGAAACTGCCTCTTCTTAGGTCTGATCACAGCTTGTCTTCTTCTGTTTATCACTTGCTGTGTAGGTAACGTAGCTGGCTTCTTTACTTGTGTGACTTTCATTTCAGTCACCTTCTTCTCCTTCTTCTGTTCAACTGTAGCCCTCTGCTAGCTGACTTTCTTTTCATCCTTCTTGTTTGCCACCCTAGGTTGCTTCTTCAGATCTTCTTTATTCTCAGCTATTTTCTTCTGAGTCACAACCTTCTCTTTCAACTTCTGTGGCACATTTTCATTTTCTTTAGCTAATGCAGCCTCAGATTGCTGCACTTTCTCTACATTCTTCTCTCCTTTTCCAGAACTTGTTTCTCCCATCATTTCAAACTTCTGCAAGTTCTCTTTGCTACTTTTGAGTTGTTGTTGAAGTCTTAACAACTCTTTCTCCATTTCTTCAATTTTTGAAGCCCTTGAGCCAAGTTCTACTGTAAGGTCTTCACATATTTTGATCTATTCCTGAAATCTTCTCTTCAAATCAATATGCTCAGCCCTTATTTCACCGTTTTGACTTTCAGCTTCCTCAGACTTTGCTTCAACTTGTTTTATATGGGCCTCCAACCTTCTTATGGTTCTGCCCCTTCTGATTATCTCCTTTAAAGCTGCTTCCAACTCAGCTTCAAGATCTGGCTCTTCTTCATCAACTTCCTCTTCCTCTTCAGAGGTTGAGCTACCACTTTGTGCTGATGCCATAAAGACATACTCATCTGATGAGTCTTCATCTTCCTCCTCATCAGCTTCTTTTGTCTGACTCACATAACTCTTGAGTGAGCCTCTCGTCTTCCTCTGTGAGTTGGCAATCTTCTTATTGGACTTCTTTGATTTGAATGATGATCTTCTCCATCTTGAATTCTGCTCATCGTCACCATCCTCATCTTCATCATCAAGTTTCACTTTGCACTGAGAAGCAAAGTGTCCAGTCTGCCCACATCAATAACATCTCAAGGACAACTGTCCTTTTCCTTTCTTAGACCCCTTTTTAAATTTCCTTGTGAAGCCAATACTTCACCTTCACTTTCTTCCTCATCATCATCATTATCCTCACTGGATGATTCTTCTTTTTCTTTTATCTTCAAGTGTTTCATAGCTTTAAAAGCTGTCTCCTTTGATACCTTTGACGTTGAGGAGCTCTCAGTCGACTTTATTCTCATCTCATATGCAATGAGTTTGCACTGAAGATCATGCAGAGACATAAAGTTGAGATCTCTACTCTCCTCTATGGCTGCCACCTTTGAAGCAAACCTCTCAGGCAGAATTCTCAGAATTTTCTTCACAATCGATGAGTCCTTCTTGTTTTTCCCATGACTTCTCAGGTCATTTACAGCGTCAATAACCCTGGTGAAAAACTCTTAAACTGTCTCATTCTTCTGCATTTTGAGAGATTCATATCTCTCCTTGAACACTTGAAACTTAGCCTCCTTCATTCTGTCATCATGTTCATAGACTTTCTGCAATTTGTCCCATATCTCCTTGGCAGATTTGCAGTCCATAACTTTAATATACTCAGTATCTGTCAATGCTGAAATGATGACATTTGAGGTCTTCCCATTTATCTCGAACTGTTTTAACTCCTCTAGGGTTGGGTCTTTACCTTCTTCCGGAGCCACAAAACCCTCATGTACGCATTTCACCACGTTTATGCCCATGTTTGCAAATACCACTTGCATTCTTACTCTCCACATATGATAGTTGGTTCCGTTGAAAATTGGAACCTTCTTGCTGTAAGTGGTGCTAGTGCTAGTACCGGCTTCCATTTCTCAGCATGCTGAATAAGTCAAAGAGTGTCACTTACTGTGTCTACCCTTCTTCTAACTTGTCTTGCCTCTGTTGAATTGAAAGGCTACTCCATTGCCGCTTAGAAGTTCACCGCAACGCTCTCTAACCTCTCTTGAAAAAGTCTGAAAATACGTTGAATTTAATGTTTCGCCGAATTCCTTCTCTACATTGTCTCACACAATTCCTGCTTTCACCGTTTTACGGTCTCACCCGTCTCCTTGTCTCATGATCTCACTGTTCCACGGCTCATCTGTCCGTTCCTCTCTCTCTTGCTGTTCAGCCGGATTTCTCTCTCTTCTCGCCGGATTTCTCTCTCTTACCGCCGGATTTCTCTCTCTTCCTGCCGGATTTGTCTCACCGTCTGCCGGATTTGTCACCGTCGACTGGATCCCAGTTCTGCCGGATCTCTCACCGTCGACCGGATCTCCTTCTGCCGGATCTCTCACCGTCCCAGCCGGCTCTCTCTCACGCCGTCGCCGGATCTCCTCTGTCCCAGCCGGATCTCCTTCTGCTGTCGCCGGATCTCCTCTGTCCCAGTCGGATCTCCTTCTGCTGTCGCCGGATCTCCTCTGTCCTAGCCGGATCTGTCACCGTCCCAGCCTGATCTCCTTCTGCTGTTGCCGGATCTCCTTCTGTTGTCGCCGGATCTCCTCTGTCGTTGCCGGATCTCCTTCTGTTGTCGCCGGATCTCCTCTGTTCCGGTTGTCTCCTCTTTCTCTCTCGACGGTTGTTCTTTGTTGTCATCGGTATCTCTCTCTTCTATGGCCGTCTGGTTTCTTCTTCCGCCGGTCTGCTTTTCTTCGTCCTGCCGTTCAGCCCCGTCTAGCCGTAACTGGTTTTCTCTCCCATCGGGTTTCTCTTCTTCTTCTGTCTAGATTACTGTTCACGACGGCTACTGTTCACGACTGATTACTCTATTCGTCCGTTGGCTACACTGTTTACTCTCTTCGTCCTTGCCGGTGGTGTTCTTCCATGTAGGGTTTTGTATTCTCTTTAGTTGATCGGTTATGTAAATTTTGCTGAATGCTCAATATTACGACGCACTCCCTGTTTTTTGTCTTCCAAGACCATTATATACTCTATTTCATAAAACTCTAATAGGGTTTACGCGGTGATTTTACGTTCTTATTCTTCCGTGTAGTTTTACCTTTTTGCCCTTCTATATAAGTTTATTTTCTTGTATACATAAATTTAGTTGACAACAATTATAACTCATATAAGAATGTGGAAACAACATTTATTTTGGCAACTTTATGTTATGATTTTGTTAATTTCACTAACAAAATTTAGTCAACATGACATGATTTCAAATATACTTAATTTTTTTTAACTAAAATTATAAAAATGCATCATTTTTATTTTAATCAAATAAAACAATGTCTTTTTGATTAAATTTTATTAATAAAATTAACAAAATCTTTACACGTGGCCTCAATTTCCAAAATAAGATATATCAATTATCTTTGAGTGTAAATTAAAATCGTAGAGTGGAATGTGGCGAAAGAAACAAAACTTAGGAAAGTAAAATGCATTTAATTATTTTTATAACATTATTAGTTACAAATATATAATCTAAAATTTTATTTATGAAATATTTTTTATTTTATAAAAATTTGATAAATTAACATATAAATATATATATATGAGATATTGCAAATAAGGTAAAATTTAGGATTCAAACCTTTTTTTTTTTTTAAGTTTTCCTAAAAAGAAAAAATAAAACTAAAAAAACTAATTCTAAATTTCACCCTTTTTTACTAAAAAAATACTTATATTTTGAATCACTTTTTATTTTTCTCTTTTCAATAAAATATAATCAAAAATACACTTTTCAATTAATATTTTAAATTCCTATATAGCGCAATTCTAATAATCATGCATAATATAATTACAAGGTTAAGAGAAAATTAGTGAAATATTTATATGATAACATTAGTTTAATTTTTAATTTTTTAAAATATTCTACTCTTTATAGTATTTAATATTAATTATCTAAAATTTTTCTTATTATCTTAATATAATTAAAATTTTAATATATATCTAATTTATTCAATTATGATTTAACATGTAATATAATTTATTTAATTTATATTAATAACTATTCACATATGCCTAAAATCTAAACAATGCAAATACTTGTATTAAAAAAATAAAAAAGAAAATAATTTTAAAAAAAGCAATACCCCTAAATTTTTTTTTTATTTTCATAGGGAAAAAAAAATTATAATTTAAGTCTTTTTTTTATTTGTCTCTTTAAGTTTTCTCCAAAAAAAACAAATTACTCTCAAATTCATTTTTTTATTTTGGAAAAAAAAATTACTCACAATTTATTTTTTTTATTTTTCTATTTTAAATAAAATACAAATTGATATATATTTTTAATAAATCTGATAAATTTAGTGTTAATGACTCAATATTCATGAAAAAGTAAAAATGGACTTTTTTTTTAATACAAAATTTAAAATTTTAGTAATTACATAAATTTATCAAAATATTATTTAAATTTAAAATTTTTTACTGTAATTTCTACAAGTAAAAAATTATTTGAAATTCACTAAATAGTAACATAAATCATATTTGAATAAATAATTACATTTTTTATTCTAATTGTAATTCAAATTTAAATTCCTTTTATGTTTTTTTATACAATTTAACTAATAGATTAGTTAACATTCAAGAAAAGTAAAAAATAATATTTTTAAATTCAAAGATCTATATTTTAATAGTTATTTAAATCAAATTAAATGTTTTTTAAATTCACATTCTTATATTGGGATTTTTGTAATTTTAGTAAAAAGTTACTCTAAACTCACTAAAAAGTAAAATAGTCCTTATTTGAATAAAAATGACTGATTTGAATAATTTAGTTTCTATTCTAGTGATTATTCAAAATTTACATCATTTTACATAATTTATACAATTTAAGTTTTACTTTACTCAACATTCATGAAAACATAAGAAACAACATTTTGATTACAAAACATACTTTAGTAACTAAATAAATGAATCCAAACGTTATTCAAATTTAAAATCCTTTACTTTAATTTCTACAATTTTAGCAAAAATTTCTCTAAAATTCATTAAAAAGTTAAATGGATCATATTTGAATAAAAAAAATCCCTCATTAAAGTTATTACATTTTTCTTTTACCACTCTTTAAATTTAAATTTTTTTGATACTAATTACATAATTTTTATAACAAGTTACTCAGCATCCAAGAAAAGTAAAAAAATTATATTTTTGAATTCAAAGCCCCAAATTTTAGTTACTACATAAATCAAACAAAATGTTAATCAAATTTATAATTTCTTATTGTAATTTATGCAATTATAGCAAAACATTATTCTAAATTCGCCAAAAAATAAAATAGAGCATATATAAATAAAAAACAACCGATTTAACTAATTCATGTTTTACTTTAACTATTATTAAATTTTAACATCTTTTTACATAATTCGTGCTTTTTAAGTATTAGGTTACTTGATATTGATGAAAACGTAAAAATTAACATTATTAATACAAAATTCAAGATTTTATTAACTACATATATGTAAAAATTAACATTTTTAAAGTCTTTTACTATAATAGGTTAGTTATCATTCAAGAAAAGTAAAAATGACATTTTGGAATGCAAAATCCTAAGTTTTAGTTGCTACTTAAATTAAACCAAATATTACTTAAATTTACAATCATTTATTATAATTTTTACAATTTCAATAAAATATTACTTTAAATTCATCAAAAAAATAAAATAAAATTTATTTGAATAAAAAATGATTAATTTATGTAATTTATTTTCTATTCCAATGGTTATTTAGATTTAATGTCTTTTTTACATAATTTATGCAAGTTTAGTATTTAGTTACTCAACATTGATGAAAATGTTAAAAAAGATATTTTTTAATACAAAACTCAAGATTTTATTAACTACATAAATTAATTTAAGTGTTATTTAAATTTAAAGTATTTTACTAAAAATTTTACAAGTAAAAGGTTGCTCCAAATTCACTATAAAGTAAAATAGATTATATTTGAATAAAAATAATTAATTTAAGTATTTGTATTTTTTATTCTATTCATTATTCAAATTTTTTTTGTATTATTTATGCAATTTAAGTAACATTTATGAATTCAAAATGCCAAATTTTAGTAATTACATAAACCAAATCAAATGTTATGTAGACTTACAAACTTATGTTGAAATTTCTTCAATTTAAGTAAAAGTATATTCTAAATTCACCAAAAATTAAAATAAATTCCATTTGAATAAAAAAAAAAACCAATTTGAGTAATTTATTATCAATTCTAATTGTTATTAAAATTTAATGTCTTTTTATATAATTTATGCAATTTAAAACTTAGGTTACTCAACATTCATGAAAATGTAAAAATAAAACATTTTTTAATACAAAACACAAGATTTTAATAATTAAATAAATCGATGCAAATGTTATTTAAATTTAAAGTCTTCTATTATAATTTATATAATTGTAGTAAATGGTTACTTCAAATTCACTAAAAAGTTAAATAGATCATATTTGAATAAAAAAAAAAGATTGATTAAAGTAATTACATTTTTTTTTAATTGTTCTTCGAATTTAAGTGTGTTTGATCGTATTTATACAATTTAAGTGATAGATTTGTCAACAGTTAAGAAAGTAAAAAAGAAAATGACATTTTTTAATTCAAATTTCTAAATTTTAGTTTTTGCTCTAATAAAACCAAATGTTTTGAGATTTACAATTTTTTATTTTAATTTTTATAATTTTAGTAAAAAATTATTCTAAATTCATTAAAATATAAAATAAATTATAGTTAAATAAAAAAGAACTAATTAAAGTAATTACATTTTTTTTTCTAATTGTTCTTCAAATTTAAGTGCTTTTGATCTTATTTATGCAATTTAAGGGATAAATTTGTTAACAGTCAATAAAATAAAAAAAAATGACATTTTTTAATTCAAATCTCCAAATTTTAGTTGTTATTCAAATAAAACCAAGTGTTATTGAGATTTACAATTTTTTATTGCATTTTTTTATAATTTTTGTAAAAAATTATTCTAAATTCATCAAAATGTAAAACAAATCATAGTTGAATTAAAAAAAAGACTAATTTAAGTAATTACTCTTTTTATTCTTATATTATTTAAAATTGAATTCATTCTATGTTATTTATGCAACTTAGGTAATAGGTTAGTCAACATTTAATAAAATTAAAAATAACGTTTTTTTTATACAAAACAACAAATTTTAGTAGCCACTTAAATGATACTAAATGTTGTTCAAATTTGTAATTTTTTATTTTAATTTCTAAAATTTCAGTAAAATATTACTTTAAATTCATCAAAAATTAAATAAACCCAATTTTAAGAAAAAAAATAAATTGATTTGAGTAATTCATTTTCTATACTAACCATTATTCAAATTTTATGTCATTTTATACAATTTATACAATTTAAGTATTATGGTACTTAACATTCTTGAAAAAATAAAAAATAATATTTTTTGAATACAAAATTCTAAATTTTTGTAACTATATAAATTAATTTAAATGTTATTCAAATTTAAAATCTTTTATTATAATTTATGCTTATAGAAAAAAATACTTCAAATTGACCAAAAAGTAAAATAGATCATCTCAAATCAAAAAACTACTAATTTAAGTAATAACATCTTTTATTCTAAATATTATTCAAATTTAATGTATTTTTTACATAATTTGTGTAATTTAAGTTATTAAACATTCATGAAAAAGTAAAAAAAAAAAATTATATTTTTGAATACAAAACTCTAGATTTTAATAAATATATAAATCAATTTAAAAGTTATTCAAATTTAAAATTTTTTACTATAGTTTCTATAATTTTAGTAAAAGGTTATTTTAAATTCCCTAAAAAGTAAAATATATCATATTAGAATACAAAATTACTAATTTAAATAATTGTATTTTTTATTCCAACTCTTATTCAAATTTCAATTCTTCTTATATTAGTTATTAAATTTAAATAACAAGTAAGTCAACATTTTAAATTCAAATTTAGATTTTAATGAATTTTTTAATACAAATATTAGATTTTAGTAGTTATTTAAATCAAAATAAATATTATTCAAATTTATAATTTTTTATTATAATTTTTACAATTTTTGTAACAACTTGATGCAGCCTGATGTAGGCTACTCGGACGTTAGGATCGGGAGATTGACTTGCACACGCGAAACAGGATGAACAGTAATTAAAGTCTTGCGCAAGCTCGGGAAAATGGATGTAACTTCGTCGATACAGATCGGAATGACCTGATTCGAAAGCCAAATAATCAAAGACTTCTGAATTAACAATTTTTCTGTTTTGAGTTTTCTCAAATAAGCATTGTAGGCAGGACGAAATTGGGGTGGAAATGGACAGATGTAAATGGACAGAACAGAGGAAAAGATAGAACTTCGTTGGTTACTCTTCCAGGCCTCCAAGGAAGTGGATAGGGCACCGATTCTTCTAGATCGATGACTGCAACTCTTCAAGGATGCAGATTTGAAAAACCTCCGACTCTTCAAGGACGGAGTGAAAACTCTTCAAGGTTTTCAGGGGTATGAACTCTTCAAGGTTCAAGATAATTGCTTAATGCAAAAATTTTCATTCATCAAATTTGTCTCTCAAATACATAAAGTAGATGGTCTTTTGTAGCCAAAGAAAACCAAATCAAAAGACTCGAGCAAATGAAGAGGCTAAAGAGCAGTTAAAGAGTATTAAAGATCCTAGAAGGTATAAAATGTTAAAGAACTTAGAAATTAGAAACTAGGTAAATTAAATGCTCAACGTCTTCTTGATCATCCCAAAGTATCTTTTAGGCTTCCAATGTATAGGGAAAGACAAGGACTTTATTGTGGCATGGGCTTGCGAATGAGACTCTTGGTCTTCGGATTGTGTCCCTTCGATATCTCCTCGACTGGTCGAGCGACTTATCAAGTTTGGATGTGGGCTGATCTCCTTGGTCGAGTAAGCTCGTCTTCGATGCAGGTGGCATTATCAATCTGGCCTGCATCATCCTTCCCTTCTTTAAAAGAATTCGTCCCCGAATTCATGTCATCATCAGAGGAATCACCAGCATAAGGTGTTAAATGCCGAACGTTGAAAACATCATGTGATTTTATATGAGAAGGAAGCCTTAAGCGATATGCATTGGGATTGATATGCTCAAGGACTTCAATAGGACCAAGCTTACGATCACTAAGCTTGTTATAGCTTCCAACAGGATGACGTTCTGGTGGTAAGTAAGCCCAAACAAAATCTCCTGGTTCGAAGATAACTTCACGCCATTGCTTATCGACATCCTTTTTATAGGACTCTGTCTTGCTTTCTAACCTGTGGCGCACATCTTCATGAATTGCTCTCATCTGAGAAACAATATCTTTAACATTGCCATTAGACTTTTCAGTAAAAGGAATGGGTGCAAGATCAAGAGCAGTGTTCGGTTGTTGTCCATACATGATCATGAAAGGACTATACCCAGTCGTACGGTTTACAACACAATTATATGCAAATTCGCCCTGTGACAATCGCATCTCCCAAGAGCGAGGGTTTTCATCAATCAGTGTCTTCAATAGATTTCCTAAGGTTCGATTGACTTCAGTTTGCCCATCAGTTTGGGGATAAAATACAGTACTATATTGCAGTTTAGTACCGACATCCTTCCACAATTGTCGCCAAAAATGACTGAGAAACTTTGTGTCCCGATCAGAAGTAATAGTCTTCGGAATGCCATGCAATTTATAGACTTTCGACAGCCACGACATCTTGTAAGGTGTGGGGTGCGCCTTTAACTCCAACTGTAGTTTGTTCGCTGCCATTTCAGAAATTATATTCTCACAGCATCCAGAGTCAATAATCAATTGACATACCTTCCCTTTAATTGTGCAAGCGGAATGAAAAATGTTGGTGCGCAGCCACCTATCTCCGGTCTCAGCACAAGGAACTAGAAAGATTTTTCTCACCATAAAAAATTCACCAGAATCAGCATGCACTATTTGCTTGTCACCTGCGGACTCTTCGACATCATTCACCTCTTCTTCGAGCGGATCCTCCACATGCTCATTAGAATCGTTATCCACTAAGAAGGCTTTGCCAACTTGTCGATTTTTGTTCTTTTGGCAATTGCTAGCACGATGACCCAACTCACCACAAGCGTAGCAACGAATATCGGACGTAGTTGGTTGCTTCAAAATGTTGCGCTGATTAGGAAACTTACTAGCGGTTTGCGTCGTAACCTCAGCAACTTTGGTGATGCCGGGGGTACTCCTAGCGGGTCGATTGGTCATGATAAAGGATGGTTGCCTCCTCGAGCGAGAACGCTCTACCTTGAGTGCTCGTTGGTGTGCATCTCCTAAGTCCCAAATGTCAAGGACTTCCAGGGCATCTTGAATATGAAGTTGAAGGCCATTCAAGTACTTGCTCACAAGCATTTCCTCCGGATCTTGAATGTTGTTGCGAATCACCAACTCATTGAATTCGTTGGTGTATTGGTCCACCGTTCGCGTACCTTGTCTCAGATTTTGGTACCGTTGATAGAGCTCTCTCTTGTATCCCTTTGGTAGGAAATATTTTCGGATCTTGTCTTCCATCTTCCTCCATGAGGTAATTGGCGCTTTGCCAACAGATTGGCGAGTTTGCTTCTCACGCCTCCACCAAACGATGGCTTTACCTCTAAATCGCATAAAGATGATCCCGACTTGACGATCCTCAGGAACATTTTGATGCTCAAACACTTCATTAACAAGTGTTAGCCAGTCAACAATTTCTTCAGGAGATTCATTACCTGAGAATTCCAGGATATCCTTTTTAACTTCTTTTTCCCACTCCGGTTCACGAATGTTTTGCTCGTGACGTCGAACATTCCTCCGATTGCGAAATGGTCGAACATTCTCCGAAGATGAAGAGTCACCATTGTAATCTTCGGTCCTGGAACGAGGTGGTGAATTGTTTCTTTCGGCCCTCAGACGCTCAACTTTCCGCGTCAACTCATCAATTTGTTGTTGCATATGTTGCTGCAAATTGTCAGCGAGCGTATGCACTTCATTCAGTGGGATGGTTCTGCCTTCATGACGTCTAGCTTGTCTTGGTGGCATGGTTCTCTCCTCCAAAGCTCTGATACCAAATGATGCAGCCTGATGTAGGCTACTCGGACGTTAGGATCGGGAGATTGACTTGCACACGCGGAACAGGATGAACAGTAATTAAAGTCCTGCGCAAGCTCGGGAAAATGGATGTAACTTTGTCGATACAGGTCGGAATGACCTGATTCAAAAGCCAAATAATCAAAGACTTCTGAATAAACAATTTTTCTGTTTTGAGTTTTCTCAAATAAGCACTGTAGGCAGGACGAAATCGGGGTGGAAATGGACAGATGTAAATGGACAGAACAGAGGAAAAGATAGAACTTCATTGGTTGCTCTTCCAGGCCTCCAAGGAAGTGGATAGGGCACCGATTCTTCTAGATCGATGACTGCAACTCTTCAAGGATGCAGATTTGAAAAACCTCTGACTCTTCAAGGACGGAGTGAAAACTCTTCAAGGTTTTCAGGGGTATGAACTCTTCAAGGTTCAAGATAATTGCTTAATGCAAAAATTTTCATTCATCAAATTCGTCTCTCAAATATATAAAGTAAATGGTCTTTTGTAGCCAAAGAAAAACAAATGAAAAGACTCGAGCAAATGAAGAGGCTAAAGAGCATTAAAGATCCTAGAAGATATAAAACGTTAAAGAACTTAGAAACTAGAAACTAGGTAAATTAAATGCTCAACGTCTTCTTGATCATCCCAAAGTATCTTTTAGGCTTCCAATGTATAGGGAAAGACAAGGACTTTATTGTGGCATGGGCTTGTGAATGAGACTCTTGGTCTTCGGATTGTGTCCCTTTGATATCTCCTCGACTGGTCGAGTGACTTATCAAGCTCGGATGCGGGCTGATCTCCTTGGTCGAGTAAGCTTGTCTTCGATGCGGGCGGCATTATCAATCGGGCCTGCATCACAACTTATTTTAAATTCACAAAAAAGCAAAATTGATCATATTTAAATAAAAAAACAATTGATTTGAGTAATTCATATTCTATTTTTATCGTTATTTAAATTCAACATTTTTTAACTTAATTTATACAATTTAAATATTAGGTTACTAGACATTCAAGAATAGTAAAAATGATATTTTTCAATACATAACTTAAGATTGTAGAGATTGCATAAATCAATTCAAATATTATTCAAATTTAAAATCTTTTATTGTAATTTTTGCAATGTGAGTAGAAGATTACTCCAAATTCACTAAAAACTAGAATTGATCATATTGAAATAAAAAAATGACTATTTTAAGTAATTATTTTTTTATTATAACTATTATTCAAATTTATATTTATTTTACGTTACTCATTCAATTTATGTAACAAGTTAACCAACATTTTAAAATTTTAAAAAATGATATTTTTTAACATAAAACTCCAAATTTTAGTTGCTATTTAAATGAAACCAAATGCTATTAAAATTTATAATCTTTTATTATAATTTTTGGAATTTTACTAAAAGGTTACTCTTAATTTACTAAAAAGTAAACTAAACCCTATTTAAATAAAAAAGCAATCAATTTGAGTAATTTATGCTCTATTTTAATTATTATTCAAACTTAATGTCATTTTACTTAATTTATACAATTTAAGTTCAGTAATTATGGAAATCAATTCAAATATTATTTAAATTTAAAATCCTTTACTATAATACCTACAATTTAAGTAAAAAGTTAGTCCAAATTCACTGAAAAAAAAAGTAAATAGTTCATATTTGAAGAAAAAATGACAGATATAAGTAATTACATTTCTAATTTCAATTATTATTCAAATTTAAATTCTTTTTATTTTATTGATGCAATTTAAGTAATTCGTTACTCAATATTAAAAAAAAGTGAACAACAATATTTTTTTGATACAAAACTTTAAATTTTAGTTGCTATGTTAATCAAACCACTTGTTAGTCAAATTTTTAATCTTTTCTTTAAATTTCTACAATTTCAAGAAAATATTACTCTAAATTCACAAAAAAACTAAAATAGGCTTTATTTAAAGAAAAAAAAAAAAGAACAATTTGAGTTATTCATGGTCTTCTCTAATTGTTATTTAAATTTAACATATTTTTTTATAATTTACGTGATTTAATTGTTAAGTTACACAACATTCATGAAAATGTAAAAAAGGAAATTTTCTAATACAAATCTTTTATTGAAATTTTGGCCATTTTAATGTAAGGTTATTCTAAATTCACCAAAATATAAAATAAATCTGAGTAATTTATTTTTCATCCTAATTATTATTCAAGTTTAATGTTTTTTTGCATAATTAATGTAATTCAAATATTAGATTACTCAACATTCATGAAAAAGTTTAAAATGACATTTTATAATACAAACCTTAAGATTTTAGTAATTATATAAATTAATTCCAATGTTATTCAAATTTAAAATCTATTAATGTAATATTAGCAATTTTAGTAAAATTCACTAAAAAGTAAAATTGATTATATTTGAATAGAATATAATTAATTTAAGTAATCACATTTTTTTATTCTAACCATTATCTAAATTTAAATTCTTTTTATATTATTTATATAATTTAAGTAATAGGTTAATTAACTTTCAAGAAAATTAAAAAATGATATTTTTGAATACAATATCCTAGATTTTAGTAGTTACTTAAATAAAAATAAATATTATTCAAATTTAAATTCTTTTAATTTGCATAATGTATTAAAAGTTTGATTTAAATAGTAGAAATTACAGTAACCTTTTACTTAAATTGTAGAAATTACATTATGCAATCATAACTATTCAAATTTACAATCTTTTAATGTAAATTATGTAATTTTAGGAAAAAATTACTCTAAATTCACTAAAAAAATAATAGACCATATTTGAATAAAAAATGACCAAATTGAGTAATTTATGGTATATTTTAATTGTGATTCAAATTTAACATATTTTTATATAATTTACAAAATTTAAGTATAAGGACACTGAACATTTATAAAAAAGTTAAAAAAAGGACTCTTTTAATACAAAATGTAAAATTTTAGTAACTATATAATCAAATGTTAACATTTTTTAATTTTTTTTTACTATAATTTATACAATTTAAATAAAAACGTTACTCCTAATTCACTAAAAAGTAAAATAAAAAATATTTTAAAAAAAACAATTGATTTAAATAATTGCATTTTTCATTCTAATTGTTATACAAATTTAATTTCTTTTTATTTTTTTTATGCAATTTAAATAACAAGTTACTCAACATTTAAGAAAAGTGAAAAAAAAAAATGAAATTTATGAATACAAAACTCTAAATTTTAGTAACTACTTAAATCTAACCAAATGTTATTCAAATTTAAAATCTTTTTTTGTAATTTTTGTAATTTCAAGAAAACATTACTCTAAATTCACCAAAAAGTCAAATTGATTATATTTGAAAAAAAAATGGAAAAAAAAAATGACATTTTTCAATACAAAACTATAGGTTTTTATAACTATATAAATCAATGCAAATGTCATTCAAATTTTAACTCTTTTACTGTAATTTCTGTAATTTTAATAAAAAAATTACTCTAAATTCATTAAAAGGTAAAATTAATTATATTTGAATAAAAAATGGCTAAATTTAAGTGGCTTTATTTTGTCTATTCTAATTGTTATTCAAATTTAAATTATTTTTATATTATTTATATAATTTAAATAACAGGTTAATTAATATTTAAGAAAAGTGAAAATTATATTTTTGAATATAAAACCTCATATTTTAATAGCTATTTAAGTCAAATAAAATGTTATTCAAATTTACAATCATTTTTTGTAATTTTTACAACTACATTAAAGGGTTACTCAAAATTCACTAAAAAAAAAAAAAAATAGATCCTATTTGAATAAAAAAGTCAGATTTGATTAATTCTTTTTTGTTCTAAATATTATTAAATTTAACATTATTTTACATTGTTTATGCAATTTAAGTTTCAGATTACACAACATATATGAAAAAGTTAAAAAATGACATTTTTGAATACAAAATTTAAGATTTTGGTAACTACATAAATCCATCCAAATGTTACTTAAATTTGAAGTATTTTATTGTAATATTTTTAATTTTAATAAAAAATTAGTCTAAATTCATTAAAAAGTAAAATATAACATATTTGAATAAAATATGACAAATTTAAGTAATTTCATTTTTTATTCTAACCATTACACAAATTTAAATTATTTTTTTTGTTATTTACACAATTTAAATAATAAGTTAGATAATACTTAAGATAAGTAAAATATAACATATTTTTAGTACAAAACCCTTGATTTTAGTAATTACTTTAATCAAACTAAATGTTTTTCAAATTTATAATATTTTATTATATTTTCAACAATTTGAGTAATTTTAGTCAGAGGTTACTCTAATTTCACTAAAAGGTAAAAGAGTTCCTATTCATATAGAAAATGAAAATTTTGAGTAATTAATTTTCTATTCTAAACTTTATTTAAATTTAACATCTTTTTATATAATTAATGTAATTAAAGTGTTAGACTACTCAACATTCATGAAAAAGTTAAAAAAAAAGGACATTTTTGAATACAAAACAAGAGATTTTAATAACTTTATAAATCAATCCAAATGTTATTTAAATTTAAAATTCTTTATTGCAATTTCTACAATTTCAGTAAAAAGGTTATTTCAAATTTACCAAGTAAAATAGATCATCTTTGAATAAAAATAACTCATTCAAGTAATTACATTTTTTATCCTAACCTTTTTTTCAAATTTAAAAGTTTTTTGATGCTATTTATGCAATATTGTTCCCACAGTCTTGTGTGGGTTGTAATTGTTGTCAACTAGATTTAAGTGTGCAAGAAAGTAAAGCTACGTGGAAGGGTAAGAAGGTAAATCCACGCGTAAGGGTAAGAACGTAAATCCGCCACGTAAGCCCTATTAGGGTTTCATGGAAGAGATATATAAAGACCTTGGAAGACAAAAATAGGGTAAGGCCAACATAATTGCATACACGGCAAGAAGAGAGAGAGTCGGCAACGTTGAGCATTCAGCAAAACCTAAACAACCGACTAATCAAAGAGAATACCAAACCCTACACGCAAGAACACCACCGGCAAGGATGAAAAGAGTAAACAGTGAAGTCGACGGACGAATCGAGTGAACAGTAGCCGTCGTGAACAGTAACTGCACAGTGAAGCCGTTGGACGAAGAGAGAGAAAACGCCTGGAAGAGAGAGAAAGGACATCGTCGGAGATAGGAGAGAAACAGACATAACAGCGAGACGGTCGCCGAGGAGACAGCAAGGCACACGGCAACCCTACACCATCAGTAGAAAAGAGAGACGATCGAAGCGGTTGGTGAAGGGGGGCGACGGCAGAACGATACAGAAGAGAGAGAGAACCATTGGCAAAAACAGAACAGCCGAGAGAGAGAAAGAGTTGACGTGAAGGAGAGAAAAAGAAACCCGACGGCCAGAACAGAGGAGTTGACGGGAAGGAGAGAAAGAAAACACAATTCGGCCAACCAAGTGAGCCGACGGCAGAACAAGGGACAGAGGAGATCCGGCGACAGCAGAAGGAGATCCGGCAGGGACAGAGGAGATCCGGCGACGGTGTGAGAGAGAGCCGGCTGGGACAGAGGAGATCCGGCGACGGCGTGAGAGAGAGCCGGCTGGGACGGTGAGAGATCCGGCAGAAGGAGATCCAGTCGACGGTGAGAGATCCGGCAGAACTGGGATCCGGTCGACGGTGACAAATCCGTCAGACGGTGAGACAAATCCGGCAGGAAGAGAGAGAAATCCGGCGAGAAGAGAGAGAAATCCGTCGAGAAGAGAGAGAAATCCGACTAGACAGCAAGAGAGAGAGAAACGGACAGGCGAGCCGTGAGACAGTGAGATTGTGGGGCAAGGAGACGGGTGAGACCGTGAGACGGTAAAAACAGGAGTTGTGTGATACAACGTAGAGA